>JASNQO010000006.1:895762-1464663 GCA_030378425.1 Periconia sp. TS-2
CTTGGACTCGGCGGGCGCCTTCGGAAGCTTGTCGCCGGCAGTCTTGCTGCTCTGTTGTGGGCTGGACATAATGGTGTAATTGATGATGAGTAGATGTAACCTCCCGACTGAGGTTGTGGTCGAAGACTTGAGTGGGGTGAGGTTGAGGTCAAGGACTTGAGTGGGGTGAGGTTGAGGTCGAGGACTTGAGTGGAGGGAAGAAGCTGCAGCAGTGATATAGTCAGTACCTAAGTACGCTAGACATACCTATGCTGTTAGTGAAACCATATTAATTCCCTCTAAAGTTGTCCGCGCAACCATTACCAGAGTGCGCACAGAAGCTCAATGGTTAGTATTCCATTGTGAGTCCTCTTCCCGTTACATATTTCCCCCGAGAATGATGTAATGTCCTTAAGGGTTGCCCGGTAACACCCTTGTGACTACAGCTGTCACTTGACCAACTATCAAATTCGAAAGGAACAGGTCTGTTGTTACATAAACTATCATTGCTACTGAAGCTACTCATTGTATGTAAGAAATCGATAGGCTTTCTCAGTTGACTATATTTCCCTTTTACGCAGAGAGCTTTTCTACCCAGCAGCGTGGTGAAATTATCGCACTGTTTGAATTCCCTAGCTCCTACACATTCAGAGCACGTCATATTGCATATCCTAAGCTTTGGGTGAAAGAAAAGCGAAAAACTGCTATGACCGGTGTCGTGCTGTATCAAGGCAAGCTCGTCGATAGAGAGGTTCATGTGAGCTTCCTAACCAATCTCAAGTAAGAATCCGGCCTATCCGATAGACCCCGTGGCTCACAAGTATGTTCCATATCGCAACGGCATCAGAGGTATTCTCCATCGCTCTCATGATACATAGACCCTTGGCTATCTTCCTCACTGGAGGCCTCGCCAGCCATATCGTAGAGTTCCTCTTCCTGCTTGAGTATAGAGCTTGAAGTTTCGGAAGCTTGCTGGGAGGCTTTGCGCGGGAAGCGAGAGCGAATGCTCTGACCGGCGGAGGTCTGGCTTGGCGTAGTAGAGGCACGATTAGCCTGGGAAGAAACAGCCATATAACCATTGTTAGTCTTCGGACTAGCACCAGCAGCGTGAGAGAAAGCTTCTTCGTTTGAAAGATGGAAACGGGAAGTCGGCGTCATCAGCTGCTCTTGGTCCGGGATGCTGCCTGAATAAGTGCCTGGGTTGAAATTCATGCCGGCCATATTGACATTATCATTGCCTGTTCCTGTGCCCGCACCATTGAAAGTGTAGTAAGGCGCGCCATTCATCCCTCCCATGTCGTTGATACCGGCCATCTCAACTCGCACAGAGCTACTAGGCGGAACCCGACCAGTACCGCGAGCTGGCAAGCTTTCAGGGTTGGAGGGCTCATCAAACACGGCACGAAGTTCGGAGGCACGTGTGATGAGACTGCCAAATTGATTCTCTTCGAGTTCATTGTCCGGAAATTCTATGGCAGGTATTAGCTACGTACGAGGACCGTTCATAGAAGTTGAGTTTGAGTTCCGAAATGGCCGATCGAGCGGCTGGATGTGAAAAGTCGACGAGGCCTGGAGTGTATACTCACCGGATTTGATTTGTACAGATGGTACATTAAGATTATCACCCATCTTACCACGGCCACCACGGCCACCACCTCCCCGCTGAGTAGATTGTCGTTTTGCAGTAGGCGTCTCCTCTTCGGTCAAGTGATCGTCTGCATCAGATTCACTGTCGTTCTGTTTCGTCTTGCGTTTCTTCGCAGATGATGTTGGTGTCTTGATAATGTACTTAGATGGACGCGGCTTCGTCGGAGTGCTACTCGCAGAAGTTGTAGCCTTGAGACCCGCGAGCTGACGCAACTTCACGAAGCGCTCGGTGATGGCCCTCGCGGTGGGCTTCACAGCTGCATCATCAGCTGGTGCAAGTAAGCATTTTTTAGCCGTCAACAAGTATATAGGCGTGACTTACGCCATCCTTTTTGGATCTTGTCGGAATTGACAGAGATGCCGTGCGTTTTGATGAGAATAAGGAGGAGAAGGCGGTCATTCTCCGCATTCCATTGCATCGGCATGTTGGCGGTTTCGAGTTGCTGCTCGATTTATCGTGTTGCAATCTCGCAATTGTAATGTGTTTGGGTGGAGGAAAGTGTAAGCGTAGGTGGCAAAAGACAATGGGTCGGGTCAGCGTGTTTGAGTAAGGAAGTGAAAGTGAAGTATTCGAGGAGAAGCATATGAAGATAGAAGCCTAAGTGAAGGAGCCTATCGAAACTTTTCGGAGTGAAAGGTGACGAAAGTGATATCAAAACGTGAGGAGAAGACTCAGGCAATTAGAGTGATATGACTCATATCTGATACAGGAATTTCATTCGCCAGAAGCTGTAAGCTGTGTGACAAGATGTGTGCAATCTCTTTGTCGAGTTGGAAGACACCTCAAAGCGACAGGGCAGGACAATGACTGCGGTTCCCGAATCTCTCCAACCTCTCACTCTCTCATTGCCACGACACTCCCTAGAACGTGGCCTCACAATGTTTGAATTTTCTCGTTCACCTTCAATTTCTCATCGTGTTGTGCATGTCCATGTTCCGAGATCCAATAAAGTTGAACCAAGAGTCCGAAACAGTGGCTGAAGACGCGCTAGCCCTGCACATTCTGCCGCGACGAGATCTCACGTTTTCACGTGCACTAGGATAACACCTAAAATGAACAAGAATGACTTAGGTCATATAGAATTACACGGGAATATTGAGCAGGGTGCCAGAAAAAAAGTACAAAATTCGAATGGGAATAATTGCTGAAATAATTAACCCGCGTTGCTAATAGCAACGAGGAGATAACCGGCAGCAGCCAGTCACCCCGTCCAATTTTCGGTAGCACTACTATACCATGCCTTAGAAACATCCATCTACAAAAAAGTATTTAGTTTGATCCAAGTATATGCTTTTAAGAGGGCAAGAAGAGTAGCGTCAAGATGCTATCAACTATCGTGATTGAGCGGAACGTCCTCTGTGAATATGATATAATCACTGCGTATGTTTCTCTTCTTTTCATCATTTCTAGGTCCGGATTTTGATCTACATGATACTCTAAAGTCTAGTATTCGTTAAGTCGACAGAATTTAAGGATAGCACATAAAATTAGACTACAGCATCAGATAAACCGGCTACGCATAATATCTGTATAACAGAACACGGCAAG
The DNA here is from genome assembly GCA_030378425.1 of Periconia sp. TS-2. Lineage (NCBI taxonomy): Eukaryota > Fungi > Ascomycota > Dothideomycetes > Pleosporales > Periconiaceae > Periconia > Periconia sp. TS-2. Next base: position 898,938 of record JASNQO010000006.1, read on the forward strand.
ATATTAATTTACTGGAACAAATCTTACTATTAGTCAACAGGCCCTCGGCCCTTTGCACCCGCATTCGAAGAGGACGTTGAGTTGGGAGAATTTGCTTCCCTTCTATTGTGTTTTTTTGTCCTGAGATAGAATGAAGGTTCCTCACGGACTTTTAATAATTAAGGCAATGCAGCTAAGACAATGCAGACTGTATACACCTTTCTGCAAAGTCTCCTTCTGATTTTCCGCCCTTGATGGTCTATCCCAGTATGAATCACGCGTGCTTATGTTCTAGTGTTAGAACACAGCACGGAAATCATTGGTTAATATTTCACTAACCCGTTCGAAAATCGTACCGCTTATAAATCAGGGCTCGTGCACCCTTCGCCCCGCTTCCTCCTACTTACTTTTCCTTACTATTTTTACTCATAAAAGACTCCGTAGAAAACAGACTAAGCAGTGTTTTCCATGAAGCTATGGATCCAAAAACCTCATCACCTAATACTAAGATTGCCTTCGCTTTGGCACCGCGAAAGCGGCCTGAATTTAAGTTTATCATTATGACAGATCCAAAGGACATCGAGGATTCGAACACGAAGACCCAAATCCGTCGCCATGTAAGAGAAAGTGCAATTCGATCAAAACGGCAGCGATGCAAAACTCCAAAGAAGTTAGTATTTGATCTACCAGAACCAAATTCACAGGTCCAGCCAGCGACTATCATTCAGAAATATGCAACCTCAGTCGTTGAAAGGCCAAAAGATGGAACCAAGAAGGACGATGAGTCTTTATCCTTGTCTTTGAGTTTCTTGAGACCGATCGGCTATGGAAGGGGCCTAAACCCCCTAACGCCATTGCCTACGGCAGTGAACGCACGCATCAGACATATCCTCGATTATGGTATGGAATGAATTCGTAATATCACTGGAATTATGAATGACTTGAGCTAGTTTTTTCAAGCAGCAAGGAAGCCTATAGGCCTCTAGTAGAAGTATGGATCGCAATCGGCATGTCTGATAAAAGTACCTTCCAGCTTATCATGGCACATGCTGCTGTGATCTATGGCCCAGATGCTAGGAAGACACAGAGCGAGACAGCTGAGTCTATGAAGTACTACAACATGTCTCTGCACTCTGTCAATAAGCGGTTGCAAGATCCAGTCGACGGAGTTAGTGAAGGAGTGATGGGAACAGTTCTTGGGTTTGCGTGTTATGACGTACGTTCTCCTGCAACACTTGAGAAAAAGGAGATTAAATCATTGGCAGCATATGGTTGGAAATTATAAGAGAGTCGATGTGCACCTCAATGGTTTAAAGAAGATAATAAAGACACGAGGCGGAATAGAGACATTGAAACCTTTCCACGTTCTACGTCTGATGATGTTTCGGTAGGCTGTTGCCTCTCCTAGGAAATTATCAAGCATTAACGTGAAATTTAGAGTTGACGTAAGCGATTCATTTATCATGGACACTCCGCCTAGGTTTCCACTACCCAACGATCTCGTTTATCACTTCACCAATGAACACCAGTACAAGACACTTGACCGTATCATCACAGCTTGGAACACGAACTTCCCTCATTTGCCAGATATCACACAAGCTTTATCACACATTGCAAAGATGGCTCAGTACATGAATGATAACGTTGGAATTACGTCAGTTTCTCTATGGCGAGACGAATGGTTCATGGCTCAAAGGTTCCAGCCAGTTCTCTACACAGTTCTATCCTTGCCGAGACTAGATCTCAGTCAACCCGATTTCGCACCAGAGGCTGTAATGAGAGAGGTCTTACGACTCACTTGCCTCACTCTCCTAAGTTCCATGAATAGAAAGTTTCGCATTTCTCTTGATGGAACCGTAATTTATAAGGCCAAGGTAATGAAGCTCCTGACGAGGTTCCCAGTAGCTTGGTCCTCCTTTCTGGACCTTCAGCTTTGGGCCCTGGTCGTTGGAGGGCTGTTCGCGGAGGATGAAATAAGAACATGGCATATCAGCGAGACGTCTAGTATTATGGAGCAGCTTGGGCTCAAACAATGGAAGATCGCACACCACATTATAAAAGGAATTCTTTGGGTCGATGACCTTCAAGATGTTCAAGGCCAGAAATTCGGTGTAGAAGTTGAGGAGTTTATAGGCCAGAAACTGTTATAGATGACACGTCCCAATGGCGACAGTGATCCTTTTACTGTCCAGTCATACCCCCACTGGCATCAATGTGTTGCCCGGTGATCCATCTCGCCTTCTCAGAGACCAACAATAGTGTAGCATCAGCAATGTCTGCCACCGTTCCCAGTCTATTCCCGGCTCTAGTCAGCTCTAACATCGCTGCTATCCCCTTTTGTGTCAATGGGTCATTCTCTGGATTCGGAGGTAGCCGATCAGTTGCAACTGGACCAGGAGCAATAGAATTGACCGTGATCCCACGGCTCTTCCCAAACTATTCACATCGTTAGACTTAGCCACTAACAACAAGGGGTGCAAGGTACTTCAGCGGCCCAAGCATACGACAATGAATCTACGGCTGCCTTTGTAGCGCCATAAATGGGCATCATAGGGTCTCCCAGTTTTGCGATGCTAGAAGTAATGTTGATGATGCGTCCACCGGTGGGCATGTATGGAATGACAGCTTGGGTTAAATAGATTACCCCGAAGAAGTTTGTACTGCAGAGCTCCTCAATCTGCTTCTTGGTGTGGTCAAGGGTACCGCTATATACACCAGTTCCAGCATTGTTCACTGTAACAGTACATTAGCATCGGTCCACGTTGTGAAAGCTTTTTTGACGTGTTACAAGACATACCGAGGATATCAATATGATCTGTCCCGAAAGTTTGCATTGTCCCATCTACAAGAGCCTTTGCGCCTGCTTGGTCAACAGCTGCCCTGATGACGGTCACTTTCCCTCCATCAGAGCGGATTCTCGCCGCCACGACTTCGGCACGTTCAGCGGATGATTCAGAGACATAGTTTATAGTGACTGCGGCCCCATTGCGAGCAAGTGCAGTAGCTATACCTGCTCCAATGCCATTTTCACGGCCGGAGCCAGTAACAATGGCCACTTTGCCAGTGAGAGATAGGGTGTCAACGGGCATTGTGCGTGATGAGATCGATAGCTTAAGTTAGGGCTTATGGAGTGAGAAAGAAGAGCAGCTTTTGAAAACAAGTCTTTGCCAGTATTGTGATTGATATTACTGAGGAGGATCCTCCTCTTCTATAGCCAACGATGAGTCGCTGATGACAAATTAATTTGAGCCCGTGAATCATGCTCCTCAAAACTAAGGACTTTATCTTCCTATCACCGTACCAGCTTTCAGGAGAACGGCGTAATTTGAGGCACTAGTGATATCTGTATATGCAATTTGGTTGTTTGATTTACAAAGCGGCGGCCGCCCTAATCCCGAATAGGATAATGACAATCCCTGTCCGCATATATAGTCCTAAAGGGTAGCCTACCAGTCTTCGTTCGATTTTCGTCCGATGCGATATCAGGTGGAAGACCGTACCACTAACGTTGGGCTTACAGGCATAGTATAGGATAACTTTACTAGCTAAGACAAATAACTTAATTCATTCTCGATCTGCATATTGCCTTTTGGAAGGCGGTGTAGCGTAGCTGATAAAGGCTACCTAGCGTCACAGTAATATTCTGGGTGCTGCTTCGACCGACCTCAGAATTTCAGAGAGTGCATAAGCTTGATTGTGGTGCTGAAGGTCAAAGAGCCTGCAACATGAACCAAGCTTCTCGGTGATTAGGCACAATGTCGACGACGCAACTGTCATCCCGGAGTTACTAGAGCAGGAAAGGATGTTGAGTAGGCGTATAATATTCGAAATACAAAATAATAGGAAATCCATCGCGCCTGGAGCTTTGAAGTCTTTTATACTTAAAGCTGGTAACCAGTGATTCGTCTCGTTACGGTGTGTCTTGCGACGCAGTTATGGACCTTATTCGTCTGAAATATGATGAGAGTGCAAAATCTCACTGTTCTGCTAGAGTAATTTAGTTGCACAGTGTAGATCTTATGATGTGAGGTTACCTCCCTGACTTATGATTTCGGAGCAACGCTCTCATAGTCATTCAATACGTTACACAGCTAGCGGAATTGAAGTGAGGCTTGGATTGACCTTCAAGGAGCAGTCAACGAGAAAAACACGTGATAGCGACTCGTATTCAAAGACACTCGTGTGACTGGCTATGGAACCTGACTACTGCCGAACGGGGCTCTCTTGACGCTCCTGGGGCAACAGTCCTTGCATTTCTTGGGGAAATAAATGCTATGAGTCACCTTTGATTGAATTCCCTCGTCGTATCTCGACATCGTATACATGTTTCACTAAGACAATCATGTGCTGTGACTATACGTACATATGCGTACATATAAAGCTTTTCTGACGGTCTCGTCCATAATGTCCCTAACAAAGTCGTGAAAACACACGAGCCACACCTCTGCTTTCGCGCCAGTTTTGCAACTACACAATCAGTACTTGACAGATGACCATGTCTTCTCGATCAGATGCTGGCTGCGTTGCTGGTATCAAGCGACGCTGGGACTATGCCACACATGCTGTGGTAGGGGAAGACAGGAAAGAAGAAAAGAAGGGAGAAAAGAAGCGCATCAAACTGAGTCATCACAACGACCTCTCTTTGGAAAATGTAGTTATCAAAGGTTCGAAAAAGGACGAAAATGACGAATCTTCGCAGGGGCCATTTATCAAGGCAAGTACTAAGTGCTTAAAGGTCAGCGCGCAAAAGGAAGGGTTACGGCTCAAAGGGCGTACGGACAGAGGAGGCGATGCGAGCGGGAATCCAAGGTACACTCCTACAACCTCACCCTTTAGGCTTCAAGAATCGATCGATGCATCAAAAACGCCACTCTGTGCTAATTCTGAACATGCACATTCCGAATTCGTTGTAGAAGATGGTGCTCGACGAACAGTGGAAGAAGTCCTCGAAAACCGACAGGGGAGCGCCTTTGGGAACACCGTCCATCCTCCGACGTCCCCAGGGTCTCTCTTACGGCTTCCCAACAGTGACATGTCGACCCCGTCACTGTCATTCTCTCAACGGGAAGCCATTGTGCGTCTTCACGTACCAGACTATGTTGATCCGTACATGGGAGGCTATTGTACCAATACAGGAGCACGTAAAAATTCATTGAGATTTGGAGTCTCGCGGCATACCTCCTACCCTTCGTCGGTAATGGAAACACATCCGTGTATGACTGAAGATAGAAAGACGGAAGTCACCTCGACGTCAAATGCACTAGCGCCAATAGTGCATAAAAATGCTAGAAAAGAACAGGACATGGCCCTAGGTTCGTCGCAGAAGCTCTTGGACCTGAACGCAACAACATCTTTTGAAGAGGGAACACTTCTCAGTTCAACGTTTGGATCTTTGAGTCTTTCCGAAGCCTCGCAAGAGAGTCTCTCCGCAGGGGGTGCGAGCGTGCCGCTAGCAAAGGGCTCGGGTATCTCAAATCAGACGTTGTCACAAGATGGAGTAGCCCCATCGGATCCACATAAAATCTCCCCTAACCACGATGGGGTCAGCATCAAATCAGTAGCGCCAACGCCAGTATTCCCCAAAAACCTTGATCCGCGAACATCAGCGTTACAAATAGCTCAAGAGGAAGCACATTTAGCAGGTAGCTCTGAACATCATGGCTCTTACTTGCATAGGCAAGGGAGGTCAAACGATCATGATGATACGAATGGTATCCAAAAACTCATGGACCAAGATGAAGCCATACTACGGATAAGTTCCCAACAAGGTAGGGAAGCGAGAAAAGTACAGGCTATTCCTGGGCGAATGTCGAGAGAGTGCATCGAGAACAACACAAGTACCTTCAACATCAGTGCTGCGAGGAGTGAAAAGAGCACCCACCAAGATGCAACCCATACTGAGAAATTAGGTCATCTACTGAAGAAAACCTTGAACATTCTGGGTCTTCATGACTCGTTGTACCTCACTGGTAGAGGACATGATTTCGATCTCAGTAGTATGCTGGAGCAGTATAGCCTTCCAATCAAAGAGTCAGATCAGATTCTCCGCCAACAGGATGCATTGCTCTCCCTTCTCAATTTCAAGTCCGATTTCCCAGAGACAAAGCCGAATACATACGCTCATCACCTGAACGAGACGTCGAATTCTGCAATCAGAGCATTCAATCAGAATTCGAATTCATTTGTACAAACGAATATTCCTTCCGGAGACTACGAGACTCACACTTTCACAGCCGAAGACTCTAAAGCTGCGGAAGAAACGTGTGTTGGCTCGCCCAAGCATCAAAGCCGCATCCGTGCTCTCGAAGACGTTACACATCGTATGCAAAAGAAATTGCAAGACCTAGAGAAGGAGAAAGATACATTACAAAAGCGCGTTACGAAATTAGAGGCAGACATAATGTGGTATAGGGGCATGCGCAATGGTGACGCAATGGAAAGCCGCATCCTCATTTGAGGCACGGCAGTCCTTGGGTATTTGCCTCGTTTCTGGGGTTGCACCGTGCATCTATGGCGGGGCTATCCCAAGGAATAGATTATGAGGAGGACTTAGCCTAGAATGAATAGTGTCAGAGAAGCTGAAATGAGCATACAAATTGTGAAGACTTTAGCTGTAGAACAAGACCTGGCAGCTTATTGAAATACGAAACAAAAGAAATGAAAGGGATTCCATGCTTTCGTTGCTCCTGAGCTAGCGCGCAGTACTATGAATGAGTCACTGTCGCACAGACACGGTTGTGAAACTATGCGCAAGACAAGGCTTATGCTCATCGCTCTCAACATTGGGGAAGCTAGGAGCCGTTGGCATTACGTGCAAATATACGCATATGTAGTCTTCTTGTACTTGCATCCCATATGAGCTTAGTGACTCTCCTCATATAGCCTTATACTTGGGATGATTGTCCATGTCTCTGAGACAGTTGGAAATTAGGAGTAAAGTTTCAAAAAAATTGCATCACGACTATGGCACAGCAATGACAAAGTCTCGGAACCCGACCTATTAAACAAAAAGCCCTGTATCGCCGCTCAACGTAGCGGTGAACGTAACACGGTAGCCGCTATGTCGTTTTTGGTAAAGCTTATCGATAGTCACCCATACATGCCCATTCCCAAAATGCAGATAAACGCCACAGCCTCTAGGCCATACTAGAAATAGCTCATGACCACCCGCCAGGCTCTGAGTCCGTTTCAGAACTTTGATGCAATATTGGTCGCCAAGCCACTATAAAAATGGGCGGATACTACAATTCTAGCCGGGACCCTCGCCTCCACAGTGTTGATGGTATAGATCACGTCAAAACGGCTTCACAAATAGAGATTGAAGAAGAGGAAGAGACAAAGGACCAAATGGTGGATCCCGCTGTGCATGAGTGAGTTTGAAGATCTCAAACAAATTAAGAACCACTAACTTTGTTTGAAGAGTACCGGTATCAAACGTTGATGCTACCCAAACGGCCCGGGACCGCATCGCTGAACTTAACAATCACATTACGAACCTGCACGCCGAGTGTGAGAGACTCGCAGGGGAGAATGCCAACCTCGCAAAGGAGAAACTCGACATCCATAAGCGTTATGATATTACGACCCGTATGCACTCGGACGTGGTCGGTTCCCACTCCAAGCGCGTCGCTGAGAAGACCGCACTGATTGAAAAGAACGCGAAGCTTCTCCAGGAAAACAAGGAGCTGAGGTCAGAGAACTTGGGACATGTCAAAGATCTCATTGAAAAGGAACGCGGCATCAACATGCTCAACGAGGAAATCAGCTTGTTGAAGAGCGCTAAGATGGAGGATGCGTTGGAAATTCAGCGTGTGACAGCGGCAAAGGATGTCTTGCAGCAGAAAATTGACTTGATGGGAGACCTTAATAAGAAAGGTGCCGTTCAGACAGGCCCCACGGCTCCTGCTGCTTACCGTCGAATAGAAGAGGAGCCTGAAGAGAGGGAGTCAGGTCGAGAGTGGGGCTACAAGAGGGCTCGGTATGAGCTCCCTCATCAGCAATACGGGCGCAGGCATGATCCCGACGGGAACTGGCGCGACTCTAGAGATGCATCCTGCCGTTCTGCTCCGTTCCGAGAGCGCGGTCGCCCCGGTTACACTAGCCCACCCTTCCCCATGGGACGTCAGCCCCCAACCGGACCTGCGGCCTACCGGAAGAATTGATATGACCGTTGGACACGTTAAGTCGGTTATTGACCCTATCTTAGGCTTGGAATTGCAATGGTCAACGAGAATGTGGTTGAAATGGAAAGTGAAGGAACCATACGGTACAGCCGCCGTCGGTGAATTTGATATATCCAGATTGGATTCTGTCTCGAACTCATGAAATGCTCTCGATACTTATGCTCCTGTGTGCTTCACACTCTTTGTGGTGCTACTACAGGAGCAGCATCTTGTCGACTAGTAACATAATTGTCATACATTACATAACTATACTACATCAAGGCTAGTGATATAGGTGACAGCACAAGAATTAGACTTTAAGAAGATTATAAGAGACCCCCGTGACGGCTCATTGAATCACTATAGATAGATCGACAAAATATGCAACTGGAATCAGAACTTGTAGAACTGGTCTTGATTGGGTTACTCTCTCAGTTCTATGTGCAACATGGTCTTTGTTGATACAGCTGTTGGGTTGGTCTTCAGGGACAGAGAACATATCAAGAGGGATGCTGTGCTGATGGAAAGCCAAAAAGGCAAGGCAGCAAAATTGGTAAGAAGATGATGTAGTTAAAAACCTATGAACGAATCAATGAGACAGTTTGAGACAGAAGCGCAACGTGAGGTCATGAAGAATGCGATCACATACATACACACACTAGGTAGGAACATGATTGTGGTGCATTGAAAATTTGAATAATGAGCTGGGTCGAAAATTATCATACGTTCATTCTAATTTGGAAACAGACTCCAGTCGCGTTGATACTAATTGAAAACACAGACTGTATCATTTAGGGACCACTGCATCCTTGTTCTTTTGCAAGAACTCGCGAAAGGTTGTAAGCGGAACGCCAAACTTTTTGATCTCATCCATATCCGCCCATCTCGCCAGGTCCCCTGTCAACCTTTGCCCTATGATATAGGGGTTGGTCGCATCTCTCTCGTTCTCTTCATCAGTGCGATAGTGTATATCTAATTTCTTCCCGGAAGCTCTCTCAATCTCGGAGAGCATGTCGCTCACTGTGATCATCTCGCTGACGACGGGAATGAATTTGCCGCTAGTCTTATCGGTATTTTTCAAGACTGCAGCGGCGAATGCTCCAATGTCATCCGGATCTACCGCAGCTAGAACCATATCCGGAGTATAACTACTCACGAACTTGCCCTCAGAGAGTCCTGGGTACATCGTATCGACAATGGGTGTGAGAACGTTTGTGTTGAACCATCCGGGGCGAAGAATGGTCCAAGGGATGTCGGATTCGCGAACAAGCTTCTCAGCGGCAAGTTTCCCCGTGACAGCGGGCGCTACCATCGGGTTGCTGAAGACTTTGTCAATATCTGGGTCAAAGAGGCCGAGTTGTGTTGAAAGCAGAACATGTTCCACACCAGCTTCTTTGGCAAGATCCATGACCATGCGAGCTTCCTGTATCTCGGAGTCATCGGTGAGCGATGGCATTTGGTTAAGGAACACCGCACTACATCCTTGAATGGCTGCCTTATAGGAGTCTCGATCGTTCAATTCGCCTTTAAAGAGCGAAACTCCGTCACCAAACTTCTTGAGAGCAAGAGCTCTGTCGGACGAGGGATCCCTAATTAAGGCATGAATCCTCCATCCGTCCTTGACTAGATGTAGAATGACTCCTTTTCCTTGAGAGCCAGTGGCACGGAGGACGAGTGCCGTTTTAGCAGTCATGATCGGTGTTCTTGGGAATTGTAAAAGTGATGGAGTGTTTGAGAGCACAAGAAATAAGAAGTAAAGCTATGATGAGTATTAGAGTAGGGAAACATTCCGCCAGAAGTGCATTTTTATATCCGCATCTAAATTTTATTGCCTTGCGGAGAAGATGCGGAGAAGCGCTTGAGGAATTCCGCACCAGCCTCAGCAGCAAACCCAGCCGCGGAAGTCCACAGCGGGAATCCGCGGGCGGTTGTACACCAGGTAGGTCAATCAGCTTTCAGGGGCTCATTAGTGAGCATTGGCCCTGCTTAGATATTTGATGTCTTTGGCGTAATCTCTACATAGACTAGGCCCTGGAAGACGAGAGGTCGGAGTGATGTGTTGAGAGTTCCTGAGTTCGCTGCTTACATAATAGCTTATTTTATCGATAACGTGATGAACCCCTGTAGGCGAGATCCGGAGTGAATTCCACTAGAAGTCCTGCTGCCTATTGATCAAAAACAATGCCGCCCAATCGAACTCGGACTTCTAATCCACAGGGTCGCCAGAAGTCGTGTGCTGAATGCGCCAAGGCGAAGAGAAGATGCGATCTACGACAACCACATTGTCTCCGGTGCACCCGGCAGAAGCTGACATGCGTGTACCCACCTCAACCGCACATATCCATCACTCCAGTCTCTCTTGTTGACACCCCAAATACTGATAGGGATGCTGAAGATGTTGAAGATGTCAGGTTACCCTATTCCAAGAGCACGGGTACTTCAACAAGCGCGGATGGCCCTGCTAGCGAGACAAACTTGCTTGACTTGGATAATTTCTCCAATCTCACTTCATTTGGAGGCTTTGGTGATTTGACGCCAAATCTTGATGATGGTAAAATCATAGATTTACCAACCCCTGGGCCCAATTTGATTCCAGGGGGTAACCTTTCTACCTTTATGCTCTCGTCATTCGCCGAGTCAAGACTAGGATACTCTATAGAGCATCTCAAACAGGCGCCTCGTATGATGCTGGAGGAGAGCGCCACTCACTGGTGTCACTCTAAACTCTACGAAGACTACATGCCGAAATCTATGCAAGGTGCGTACGTCAGCTCTCGAGATGATTGGCCTCTCTCACAACCCCGCCTAGATGCATACGCTGCATGTGGTCTACATGTCTCACGAACCAAAAATAATGCCACCTTTATTGCACGTCATGTCATTGAAAGGGCACAAGAGCTCTTAGAGCAGCCACCTCCTACTCCACCTATCGAAATCCTTGCCCGAGCGCAAGCACTTCTCTTATATGAGATCATTTTAATTTTCAGCGGCGATGTAAGCTATCCATCCGTGGAATTTACTGGCATAGCGTGATTTCTAATCATTGCATAGTTTCGCTGTTTTGGGCAAGCGGAAGAATTGATTCCCGTCCTCGAGGAGAACGGAGCTTCTTTGATGACGATACTTTCAAACGAGGATGATTCGATGGACCCTCTTCCCTTCTATCCCACACATACTTCGCGTAGTGCTTGGACGTCATTCATTTTCCGTGAATCGTGCCGCCGCACGCTGCTTATTGCCTGTCACGCTGTCGCCGCGTGCAGGACTTTGCGTGGCCGTCTCGGCCCGTGCGCCCACCACCTAGCAATAGGAAATCGTGTCACTATCTCTACAGCTCTGTGGGGGGCTCAGTCACCATTTGAGTTTGCGACCGCTTGGAATGAGAAAAGGCACCTTCTAGTCAAAGATCTTGATTTCGACGAAGTGCTTCGTAAAGCTCAGGCAGACGATATCGACGTTTTTGGCCGGATGATCATGGTCGGTCTCATGGGCATTGATGATGTAAAAGGATGGATTCACACAAGGGGTGGAAAGCTTTAAGATGCTCGATTATGCACAACTCATTCTTGGCACAGGAACACACCATCCGAAGACCTCCAGACTTCTCCATAGCGGCTCTGCTCTCTGCCACACTCGCCACGGCTATTTCCATAATCACAAAATACTCTAGATGGCTTTTAGACTTTTGAGGATTATTAAGACCACGAATTCTTGGTCATCAACCTGGCTTAACCCCCGTTCGCGACCGTTACAACCCAACGACCCATATACCTGACTGACCCCAACGTCTAGAAGTCAATAAAGGAAAACAAACAGATATCGCCTGTCTGCAGCCGCAAACCGTAAGAGCAGTGAAGGACGCGATCTTACCTATCGGTCCTGCTAGTCTCGATACCGCTTCATGGCAGTCCACATATTAGCACCAGGATCGGGCCTATATGGAGTGCCCCAGACCTTGTCAGTCTCCTCTATGAACAAGCTTCCGCTTTCGCCTGCAATGCGGCGGATCCACAACCTCTCAGTGGCAGTCAGCGGATGGTGTCTCCATGGACACTCCTGTCCCATCTCACAACCTTTGTTGGTCACGAACGTAGCGAAACCTGAAAGGTAATAAGGTTAGCGAACTATCTCAGAATACTTTTGCGTGAAATCCCGTACAGAGTCCAAGGTCGTGCTCAAGCGTCGAGCCATATCTGGTGGGGTTGACTTTCCCGTCACCGTTCTTAAATTTGGAAAGGTCTTCGACACCGGTGAGATATGGATCGTGTCCCTTCGTATGCGAGGCTTTCACATCCTTTGTGTAGTCACTAAGGGAATACGTAGTGTGCGGATATGCTGGCTGGCCTTCTGCATCATCTTCTCCCCTGGCTGGGTCGCCCAAAGGAGCAGTCTCCTTGTCCTCCCGATCATTATAACGCCGGGGCGATCGAGATCGATAGCCGTACTCACGGTCTCGGTAAATGCTTCTAGACCTCTCACGCTTGTTGATATGGCGTTGATCTCTCTCGCTATGGTAGTCGCGCCCACGGTGCTCCTGATGGTGGTATGTTCGGGTCGGAGAGCGATCCCGATATCGATAACGCTCTCCTCGATCATACTGATCGCGCTCGTCGTTTGTATGCCTACTATATGATGGACGGTACCTATCCCAGACGGTTCGATTTTGGCGTCTGGTCTCATCTCGGCGAGCATGGCTGACTTCGTAGCGACGCGGTAGGGATTGATTGTATCTTCGATCTGATGGATCTTCGCGACGATCTGTGTTCCTGTCTGGTTCTTCACTGGGCCCTTGTTCTTTGTAGAATATTTCAGCAACTTTGTCATTATCTTTATCGCTCTGCTCGCAAATTGTGCCGGTTCGACCGAGCTTGTGTTCTGCTAGCTTCATGAATGACTTCTTGTGGTGAGATTCGTGTTTTTGTTCGGTTGTGGGCTCGTCACCTTTGCGGCGATTGTCTGCCTCTCTGTCAGAAGGTTCAGAACGGAGAGACATTTTGGTCTTGAGATGCTCTTGGTGGAAATGAATGCCTTACGTGGACGAAGAGGGAACAGTGCAGAGTTAAATAGAGATTGATGTTGAAGAGATGAGAAGACAAACACAGAAGAATTTCCCTTTGTGTTGTGATTGCCCCTCACGCTCGTGATTAGACGTATCGCGCTGCGGGTACCTGCAGGTGTTGATGGGGAAACCCAAACTTACCAAATTGCGTATATGTTAAGGGTCAAACAACCAGGTAACCCTTGGCAAACTTTGCGACTCGCCCTGATCAAAAACATTAAAGTGAGTCTTACCGGTCAGTGCTTTGGATGTCTAAGAGTAACAAGGCGTTCCGAGAAAAACACGTGAAAGTAAAATATTGCCATCCTCTTAAATGGGCCATAGCATGTGCTTAATAAAGGTCAATATTATCTATGCGTGTGAGATAGAATTATCTCCTAGGACTAGGCATGACCAGAGCTCAATCACACTTTTCTAATGGAATGCGCCAGAAAGCTAAGTTTGTGTGATGGCGGATTGATCAACATCTCATAATAGCGGTGTGGGTGTGAAATGTTTGTGTGATATCACCGGAAATAGTAAACTGAGAGCGGCTTTGACGCAAATAAAGGAGGGAGGTCACAGGAACATACACTAAGCCACCAAGTTCGCAACGAAGGAGACGATTCGTGTTCACACATTAGTAATAACAATCTTCACCTCTTTTTTTGATTTTATTATAGTTAAGGAATAACAACGCATTTTTCTGCTATGCTCTTTTGAAGGAATGACACTGGTGTAAAGTCTACCTTTTTCCTCATCCTCCTCGGCACACCTTCTGAGGATCTACGCGGAAGTAGAGGTGCATCCATCGCACTCCTGGCAGAGGAAGCTCGTCAACTTGGATCCTACATCTTGTTCAACACCCGTAGCGGGGTCAACAAAAGAGTGAAGGTCATTCCCGTTGTCATTGTAAATAAATGCATCACCGTGGGTGGTGCACGTATCAGCAGTGCTGTAAAATGCATTAGCATCTTTTTATCTTCTAGGTATCTTTACCTCCGAGAGTGGACTGATAGGAGGAAAAAGACCTACTACGTGATCCTACAGAACGTGTTCTTAATAGGCATGAAGCTTCCAACGTTGTTTTTGAAGTCCTCGGGGATCTGCTGGCACTCGTTGAGAGGGAAATCCTGAATTCCCAAGCAATCTGACTCGAAGTCCGCTGTCTTGCAGATGACGACAGTGCCTGTAGCTCTAGTCTCGAGCGTATTGGCGGGAAGTGCAGTTACGGTGCTGACGAAGGCGATAATAGCTGCGACGATGAAGGATTTCATGTTGATTTTGTTGGAAGTTGGTAGTGAAAAGGTAGTTTTAGTGATATCACTGTTCAGAGTGATTGAAGAGAAGCGGGAGAATGCTGCTGGATAGTGATTCAAGAGACTGCTCTGGCCGAGATATTTATGTGACGGCGTAGAGAATTGAGAGAGTAAACTTAAGTGGCTCATTTATTGACTGACACTATAACACACCCGGATAGGATAACTCACTCCATCCTGACCGTGTTTCATCGAAGCATATGCTATTTAGCTTGGTCTAAGCACGTATTCAATACACCAAAAAGGATGCGTAGGATGCGTAGGATACCGAGTCACCGCTTCACGATCCCCCAGCTGGGAATATGTTCGACGTCAGGTGCATCATAATGTAGTAATATGACCCTCTGTTTAGGGCGGAGTGAGCTATAGTAGATGAGACAAGCTCCGAGCGTAAAGGGTAGGTACATAATTCTTCGAATTATCGCCTTTCTCGGGAGTCAGTCGGGTGATCGACCGGGTGGTGTAGCGTCACATTGAACGCGTCGTTGGGTGGCGCAGCCTGACGGATTGTATCCCAACCAGTTGGAAAATCTCCACTATACTACGGGCGTTTGCGCGGCCACTAAGCGAGCGTTAGCCTTCACTGTTCCTCTGTCGCCATTTCTCATCATTAAACTATTTTATACCGTATCATATCTTATATCTTGCAGCACACTTATTCCTTTATTAACAATTTATTGCCTACCGCGTATGAGGCCAGTATGTTCTTAACATCGTAGACTAATGTATACCGCCTCTTTAAGCTTCTGTACCCTCTCTCCTCTCTCCTGAGATTATGGATCAAAACATAGTCGCTGCTACCATAGTCACCCAAAAAAAGAAGGCTATCCCAGTATTAGATTTAGACCTCCTCAGCCTGCCTCTTTTCACCCTGAGTAACTTCCCTTGCCTCACCCTCCTCCGTTGACTCAGAATCGTACTGCCCAGGTTTTATAAACAAGCTATCGATCGCCTCGAGTGACATGTTTGACGTCTCGGGGTAAAAGAAATAAATAATCGGAACGAAGACGAGATTAGTGCACATAAAGATGATATATGTCTTCCAGTCGAGTCGGTTGATCCTACACAATGATTAGTAAAGATATAGTGGTTTACCCAACCATTCTTGAGGAATTACTCACAGCACGGGCGTGATCATGACCACAAAAAAATTCCACATCCAATGGCTGCTCACTGAAATCGCAGTCCCTCTCGTTCTGGCTTCAAGGGGGAGCACCTCCGGTCCGTATACCCATGGCACTACATTGATAGAAGCGCCAAATATCAGCATGTAGATGAAAAAGAATGCAACCGCCGCAATACTAGCAGCACGATTACCCTTAGCAGAAAGCAAAGCGGCAATGAACATCATGCAGATGCCTAAACCACCGCATCCCCACATCATCGTCTTACGGCGACCCATTTGATCTAAACGAAGCGACGGGAGTAGACATCCAATGACAAACATGATCTGCACACACCCAGCTAGAATCTGGGCAAGCCGTGCTGTTTGGCCGACGTTCAATACCAATACTGTAGGCATGTAATATACGACCATGTTGATACCGGAGAGTTGATTCATGAAGAGGCCAAACCAAGCAAGAATGACCCGACGGCGGGTCTGGAGCTTTCCATCTTTGAAGAGACCAGAAATTTTCTGAGCACCTGCACGCGTTTCGATAGCTATAGCCTCACGGATAGCTTCGACTTGCTCAACAATGAAGGGGTCATTACGGTCGCGGTCGAAGACAGCACACAGAACCTCGATGGCTTCTTCTTCACGACCGCGGGCGGCTAGCCACCTAGGAGATTCGGGAAGGCCCCATACTAGGAATATGACGGCAATTGCGAAGATGAGTTGTAGAGCTATCGGCGTACGCCAGGCGACAGAGCCATCGAGATACTGAAATCCAAAATCAATCCAGTACTAGAAAGCAGGGTTAGCGCCCTAGTACGAAAAAGCATGGGTGAATGCTGGGCCAACTCACAGCTAATACAATACCGATGCCGATGAAGAGTACTTCCCAGGAGACCAAGCGCCCTCGACGGTCTTTCTCGCACAGTTCGGATTGATACATAGGGACCGTTGATGAGTCGATGCCAGTGCCGAGACCAGTGACAATCCGTCCAATAATTAAGTGCGCGAGATGGTATGCCGAGGTCTGAAGGATAGCTCCGACGATAACGAAGCCCATGGCTATCCATATCTGTATACTAATTAGCTCAATGCAATGCCTCATTCGGTGCGGTACGTCTTATTACATACCATTCGACGCCGGCCAAAGTAGTCTCCGATAAAAACATTCAGAATACAGCCAGCAAGTGCGCCTAAGCAATATGAGGAGACGATTATGCCAGTCTTCGTGTCATTGGGGTGGTCAAATTGGTCCAGCCAATTCGGCATCTGTAGAATTCCGCCAAAAACGCCTTGATCGTAACTATTTGCTGTTAGAATTGACACCCAATACAAGTTGTCTCGAAGAATGAATACCCGAAGAAGAGGAATGCTGCAAGACAACATGTTGCGATGGCAGCTCTCAAAGGCCGCCCACGACCGTAGCAAGAGCGCATGCTGTTTTATAGATGATCTTGACGATAGTGTAATAGAATTGTAGAAGCGCTCGCCTACCAGCCTAAGGGAAGCCGCAGCATCATGCTTCATCTCTTATATCCGTGCCTGGGCGGCTCCGCATGCCCAGCATGACCATGACTATTTCATCGGGAGAGCCATTTCTGGTAGTCGCGACAGAATACCTGCTGCAGAGACTGACGATCCGTCGGGAGTATTCAGCGGGAATTCCGTGGAAATCCCAAGTCGGACGACTCTGCTTCCTTTACGTCGACCAAGACAAGGATGAGGAGTATAGTGTGCGCTAGTCGAATGGGAGAGAGCACCGAAGAGGCGCCGCGACGCATGGCATGGGGTGAGGGCCTTGGAAGCTGGGGTTGCCAAGGACCGGCACATTTCACCCCATGGGGAGATCTTCGCTGAGCTAACGGTCAACCCTAGGCGGCAGAACGGTATTTCCGCAAACGGTATCCCGCCATGGGCAGTGCTGCTTCGCTAACTCGTAGAGCATAAGAGCAAGCTAGTATAAGACTTGGCAATGAAGTCCATAAGAGATGAGAGTCGCTAGACCTTCCAATTTCTCTAAGAGCGGTCGTCGACTTGGGAAAGCTTCGTAGCAAGCTAACAAACATTCTTACCGTAGCGGAAGGCTGCATTTGAATAGTTTCGTCTTTACTATTTGTTACCTAAGGTACATTCACACCAAACTTTTCAAGCTCTTGTAACTATTCAAGGACCCCCAAGAGAACTTTTCGAACTAATCCATTCTAGCAGATATATGACATTGTTAGTAATGCCAAGAACGTTTATATCCAGCATCTACGATACCACGAGAGATGCGATAGAGATTCAAGTATCTAGAAATAAATTTTCTTCAATAGTTATTGCCTAGCGTGCGGCGCAACATGGGAACCTCATGTTTCGTGACGAAGACGCTATTTAGAGCTGTGGCATCCTGTGCCTCGCCACTAAGACTAACATTATCCAAAGCATCTACCAAGTCGCGCACTTTTGCACCTTCCCACTCGCCAGACTGAGTTGTCCAAAAGACCCGTTTGATGCCTACAGCATCCATATAGGAAATACAACGATAGCACGGCCGGGACTCAAGAACTGAAGGTTGCCTTTCTGCTGCATCAACAGATGCATTGTTAATATATACGAACCATTCCTGATCTCCCTACCAGCGTGATATAAGTCTGGAGATATCTCACAGAGTTGATATTCTTCGTGACTCTCTCTTATCACGCTCCGCCGGACCGCCACCAGGCCACCAAGATGCCCGATATCCTCCCTCTCCCCACGACTGCGGATATCCTACACAGCGCTCGCACACATCCCTCTCCCGATCTGAGCATGCGCCACCCCCATCGCTGCAGCACCCACCAGGCTCTGCACTCTCTAGCGATCGCCACCCACTGTACGCGCAACAAACAGAGAACCCCTTCCTCGATTCATATCTACGCCCCCCGCCTACTACCTACCGAGTTTCTCACTACGATTCTGCCCCTAGACTCGTATACCCATCACCTTCTTCATCAGGTTATCCGACTTCACATGCACCTTCACCGCATCCCTGGCAATATGGCTCGGGATACAGCGCACCTGCCCAGGGCGGCCGCATCGCGGACTGGATTAGAGAGGAGTAAGCTCAAAAATACGATGCTATGCGTAATGACTACCTCAATCGTGAGCGTGAGCGGGAAATAAGGGAAAGAGAAATGAGGGAAAGAATTCCTCTTCATAATAGTCATAGTCAGCTACGAATAGGCCAGCCACTCCCCCTCCACCCCACTGGCCAGCCGCATGATCAAATGGGTGAATCTGCATCGCACCAGATGCTAGGCTAGGCGAGTGCAGTGAGGCCGCCTGAACCAAGATTGTGGTCACCTGGATCACCCCCACCCGATCCATTCCTATGGAACATATAATACATGCCTCATCGCACCTATTCATTCAATTTTCTTTCAGATTGAGCGATGGGCAAGCGATATCAATGCGACGTTATCTGTACTCTTGGGATGTCTTCTCACTCAGTAACAGTAAGTATTTGGTAACTTATGTACAACTCCACCTCCCATATATTCTTACGGGACGCATGGATGTCTGCAAGAAGTGCCAGACAAAACTCGCAGTTATTCAGCCCACACTACCGCACTCACGCCATCTTCGTTCTCTGGAGTACCTGCAGAGCCAATTCTCAGACTTGCGGCCTGCCCTGTCAGCTTACCTGTGGTGGGGTCTCTCTTCACGATCGCTACATTCGCTGTTGTCTGGTCTCCAATTGCAATATAATCGCCGGCTTTATTAATATCGAAGGTGCGGGGATACGTGCCAAACGAAGACGTGTTTTCGGTCCAGGTTAGCGAGCCAGTAGAAGAAATGGTGTATTGAGTGATGGAGTCATTAGGGCTGAATTTCTTATCATTGCGATTTGTCGAATATAGGAAGTTGCCTTTTGTCTTGACCTCGGCCACCTTCGTGCCCGAAGGAGCAGTACTATTATTCGAATATGGAGTCAGGGTTTGCTTGAGGGATAATGATAGGCATCCGCTACCAGAAGGATATGTGACTGCCCAACTAGAAACCGAGTTGCCTAATTCGTTCGCAACAAAAAGAGTGGTAGCCTGGGCTTGCGCTCCACGTCGAACCCTCGAATTCGATGCTGGCGCCCAGAAAGTGCCATGTCTCGGTCCTGTTCCAGCTGGAGGCTTCGCGCCAGGGCATTCGGTAAGCTTCCCGGATGTCTTCTCTATTGAGTATATCCGAATTGTGTCAGCACCGAGATCAGGAACTAGCAGGAAATCTCCCGTTGGATCGACGAACGCGTGATGTGGGTGAGGTGCATCTTGTCGACTAGGGTTGGCACCTTTGCCACTCATTGTATACTTCAGAGTCTGAAGCGGTTGTCCACCACTTAATGGAAGCTTGAAGGTTGTCAACTGGCTCGATTGGCTGCAATATGTCAACTTATGTCTTCAACGTTAGCACAATGATCTCACTAATGCGCATTTGCAATGAAGCCCTTTCCATCTGCTCCGCCATATAAGGTATTTGCTACAACACCTTGCGGCGTCGTTGCCTTTCCGGTCGATGTCAAAGCACCGTTTGCACCAATTGAGAATGATACTAGTGTGCCCGATTGGCCGTAGAAGTTCTCGTCAGGAATATAGAGGGCTTTTCCTGCTCCATCATATGTTATCCAGCTAGGTAGTGTATTTCCCGTCTTTGTCGAAGTCGTCAACGTGAGAGAACTGCCTTCGAAAGTCAAGTAGTTGACTGTTCCGCTGTAGTGCGTAGCATAGAGGTTTGCCGAGCTGGCAAGACCACCAAACAATGGAACGAGGAAAGAGATTACTAGCAGCATGACGACCGATAACAACACCCGGCACAATCACTGTAGTCGCATGTGGGCGAGCGCCTCTGGTATGTATGTGATTGCTGCTCATTGCCTCATCTCCTTAATTTTTGCCATTGTTCACGTGTGCAAAGTTCCGCATTATGCACTTATGACGATGAAACGCTTCATAGTATATCTTGGCTAATGACAAGGCTCTCACGCGCTGGTCGGAAGAAGTATCGGAGATACTGATTGCGAGGTATGTATAAAATACTATGCCCGGTTAAAGAGCCACAAGGTCGGAGAATTGACTACAATTTCCACATCGCTTTTTCGAGCAACGCCATTTCATTTCTTTCGGTTACCGGCTCCAGGTTAATCAATCCAGCATCCGGGCTCCACCGTCCTCGGTTCGAGGGAATACCTCAGCCTCATTTTACCGTCTCACTCGCATAGCGCCAATCCAATCCCCAATGATCTCTTAGATCGCTTGGCTATCGAGCGTACCCGGATTCTGTTCGCAACTCGCAAGGCCCCGCCACAAAATGCAGTACAAAGAGTACATGTACCTTAAGAAGGAGTCTAGCCACCGGTCCGGGGACATGGTTGGCCAATTGGGATAGACTCTCGATATGAGTACGGATCCGAAACCCGTTCACGATGTTAGTTACCAAATTTCAACGTCAGCCCGTAGCCTTCTGGGCTACGCAAGTCCCCCACGGGCAATCGCGATATCACCAAAACGTCCAAAATCGTACGCTTTTTACACCCTCCTGACCTAGACGTTCATATATCACGGGTCACATTATGAGTCGACCTGCATTATCAGCTCTTATCTCATATATGCTTTCCTATTTCTACGCTTGGGTGCCACACTAATGTTTCTGTTTTTTTATCGGATGAGCAAAGCGGCTGTTGTTAAGTTTTGTATATAACTCTAGGAAGAGTTTCCAGGCCGTGACTTCGAACGGATGATCCTTTCTTGATTGTGACACTGTCTCCACTGTCTAGATATGGGGCGTATCACGTATTTCGTTGCCTCTTTAGGCTTACTTGCATCAGCTACGACTGCCATTCCCCTAGAGAAGCGTGCAGCTCTAGATGACTGCCTTAAAACAGCGTCTGTCCCTACATTAGCTGCTGGGTCAGCAGACTATACGCAGTCTCTCAAACCCTTCAACCTTCGAGTTACGTTCAAGCCTGCCGCTTACGCTGTCCCTACAACAGTCAAACATGTCCAAGATGCGGTCGCCTGCGGAGCTACCAACAACGTGCAGGTCACAGCCAAGTCTGGAGGGCATAGCTATGCCTCGCACGGCCTCGGTGGTGAGGATGGACATCTGATCATCGACATGCGAAACTTTAACTCTGTCACTGTTGACCAGACCGCTCAGACAGCGGTGATTGGAACTGGTGGAAGACTTGGGGATGTTGCAACTTCGCTCTACAGTCAAGGCAAGCAAGCCATCAGCCATGGAACATGCCCAGGGTAATTATTCTGATCTCACCTATGAATTCGATTCTTACCCTCGTGCAGTGTCGGTGTTGGTGGCCTCTCCCTACATGGCGGCTACGGCCTTATCTCTCGAAGCAAAGGGCTTACATTGGACAATATTCTCGAGGCTCAAGTCGTCCTCGCAAACAGCACCGTCGTGACTGCCTCTGATAAGGAAAACCCTGATCTCTTCTGGGCCCTCCGCGGCGCTGGCGCAGCCTTTGGCATCGTCACCAATTTCAAATTCAAGACCTTTACCGCCCCCGAGAACAACATAGTCTTCCAGTACTTCGTCTCTCCTTCCTCTGCGTCACAACTCAGCACCATCCTCACCGCGCTGCAAGACTTCACCCGCAACACCCAGCCACCGGAGCTCAATATGCGTCTCTTCCTCTCAAGCTTCACCACATTCAGCGGCGTATACTACGGTTCTCGCGCCGACTACGACAAGCTGATGAACCCGCTCCTCAGTAAGATGGGCATCTCAAGCGGCTTTGCTTCCATCTCTACTAACTCCTGGCTCAACACACTAACCTCCTTTTCCAATGGTGCCCTTCCTCAGGCCAAACCCTACGACACCCACGAGACTTTCTTCGCCAAGTCGCTGATGCCAGAGTGGCTTTCCTCCGACGCAATCAATGCCCTCTCTAAATACTGGGATGCCAACGCTCGGTCCAACAGCCGCTCATGGTATCTCCTGTTCGACTGCCACGGTGGAAATGGCTCGGCTATCACCAAGGCAGGCGCAGACTCCACAGCGTACGCGCATCGCAACGCCACCTTCAAGATGCAGTTCTACGACCGAGTGAGCAGTGGGAACTATGATTCTTCTTGGTTTCCATTCCTGAACAACTGGATCAAGGCTATTACTGATGCCTCCCCTGGTGTGAACTATGGCAT
Organism: Periconia sp. TS-2; assembly: GCA_030378425.1. Classification (NCBI taxonomy): domain Eukaryota; kingdom Fungi; phylum Ascomycota; class Dothideomycetes; order Pleosporales; family Periconiaceae; genus Periconia; species Periconia sp. TS-2. The sequence goes on from JASNQO010000006.1 coordinate 921,719, forward strand.
GTATATCAACTATGCGGACACAAGCTTATCGAAGGCGGACGCGCACAATCATTATTGGTTGGGCCATTACGACAAGTTGGTGCAACTGAAGCAGGTATATGATCCGAAGAAGACTTTCGAGGGACCGCAGTTGGTTGGTAGCTAGACGCAGTGTAGCAATCAGATGTTAGCGTGCTCGAATGGTATATAGAATAAAACGTTTTAGAAGATTCTCTTCTACTTCACTCATGCAGTGGTACCAATCGCAAGATCTATTACATCTTTAATTCTAGCAATGGACTATTTGCATTCTGGAATCTAATGGTGCCAATCTGGGCACTCATCAACTCTCGTCATTGGCCGCGACTACATACACATGGTCCGCGGTGGCGCAATGAAAGCAGCTAAATGACAACTGGTGAGGCGTTCATCGATTGAGTACGCGTGGAATGGCCAAATTCCATGAGTGCGGATGCTCATATCCCGCCTGAAGGAGGTCTGAGATATATAGAACCGCAGGAAAGGTAGTATGGGTAGAATGCAGGAGGGCCAATTACCCAAAACGCCTTGCCAATGAAGAAATATGCTTGCAATACAGAAACTCAAGACGGGCTAGATGCCTTTAGCGGAGCAGCTTTCTGACCACGCATAACAGTGTTGATTTGATCATCAGAAGGCATCTGGGGGAGGGGAATCAGCCAACTGCGCTGCTTGTCAAAGCTGGACACGGCCTTGACGAGCCTGATGAAGAGTTGGGTGTTACTCTTGTCGACACGGTCTTTGAACGTGGTAATCAATGACTGAATTGTCATGCCTTCAGCAGGCAGTGCCTTGTAAATCTCGCTTGCTGAAGGAAGACGGGTTTCTGCTCTCATTAGCGTTTAAGTTTGATGATGATGTGAGACACTTACGCGAAGCGGCGGCATTGCCACCAGCAACCGGGCTGCCAGCCCGACTGGCATTGATCTGCGCCGCTGGGCTTCCCGCACGACTACCACTTGGGCTACCGCTAGGGCTACCACCAAGTCGAACCTTAAGCTTCTGTTTCTTTGATCTACCAGCATCTGTCATCTCGCTGTCGCTACCGGATGCGGCGCTGCGCTTGGTGACATCATTCAGATGAGACTTGCCATGCTTTTCGTGCTTCTTCTTGTGTTTCTTACGCGAAGACTCATTTCCGCTGGCTTCGGACAGATTCGGTGAGCCGGGTCTCTTCTTCTTGTTTATGTCAACGGTTCGGTGAGATCCAGAAGGCGTAGTAGCTCCCTTAGTCGAAGCACCAGAACCGAGCTTGTCGCCCTCAGGCGCTTTTCCGTTCGCCTCCGCTGCCTTGCGTTCCTCCTCTTCTTTAGCTCGCTGGCGCTCGGTCTCGGAATCCGTCTCTGTGTCGCTCGACGAAGCGTACGGGTCATCTTCGTCGAGGTCGTATTCGATATTCTTTTCACGCTTGACGAGAGTCTTCCGCAATTCCTTTTCTATCCTTCTCGTGAACTCTTTCTCTTCCAGCTCCCTTTGTTCTTGACGATAGACCTCGTCTTCATCTCGAAGATCGAAAGCGGCAGCCGCGAGCTGGTCGCGCTTCAACTTTTCGGCGGCTTCTTTGACATCTACTTCTTCGCCCTCGAAGAGGCCATTTAGGCCTTCTTCATCGTCGGCAAAATCCTCTTCCAGATTGAAGTCAATATCGTCCGCATCCGCCTCAGCTTTGACAAAGGTGATCTCGTCGTCATCATCGGCGCGTCGGCGAATTCTGCCAGTATCGTCACCCCCGCCTCCGACTCTGGTACGAATACCCCTAGCATCCTTACCACGTTGAACTTGTTCCTCTTTAATGCGTTGTTTCCTCTCGAGCTTCATGAAGTATGACGAGGATTTCTCTTTGATCAGATCAGGATCCTCTGTTGATTTGGCCTTGCTCTTGACATTGAATCGGTACCATCGCTCCATGGGAGCCATCTGAATGATTTGACCGCGAGCGTCAGATATATCAGCGGTGAGCATGACGTGCGCTTCGGAGAGCTCTGACTCGTATATGCCAACCCATGTCTGCTTGTTGTCGAAGTCCTCCAAGTGCCAGGGTAGAGTCTCCTCATAGCGCAGAAGCTGGCGCTTCTTTGCTTCAGGCGTGTCGTCAGGCCGGTACTTTTGCTCTGTCTTCTTCTGAAATGCAGGTGGCTTCTTTGTACCAGATGGCGCAATCTTAGCTTGATTCTCCTCCCGGACCTTGCGCCGCTCCTCTCTTAGAATTTCCATCCGCTCACGCTCCTTACTCTCATCGACGTCTTCCTTAGTCTCCTCCTCTTCGAAGTGCGAGCCCGCGCCACTGGGCGGAGCTCGGGGGTCGCGACGGTGTAAGCGAATGGGTGGTGTAAATTGTTCATCGTTTTGGACATCGACCGTATCTTTGCTCTGTAGCCTCATGACGTGGTGCCGTAGCTCCTTTAGATCTCTCCGGGTGACGACAAGCGGGAACGAGCGGGCGCCTCGCGCGAGGAGTTCATTGCGGAGCGTATCCACGGGAACGGCTCCATTCGAGACAGCACTGGGAGTATTTTCGGCCTTCTTCGAGGCCTGATTCATCTGTGTAAGAGACATGACAGGCCGTGTGATGGTTTTCAGTGGCCGTCTAGGCGCCCGCAAGACGCTCGCCTCCTCTCGCGGTCGCCGCCGCCGGGGCGGGCCGTTCGGTGCCCGTGGTGTATTGCTTGCCATGGTAGCTGGAGAGGCGCTCGAAGGTCGAGGTCCATTTGCGGGCGGCGCCGTTGGGGGAAGCGGATTGGAAGCCCCGTTCATAGCGAGAGCGCGAGGCGCGAGGAGCGTCGCGTGGCGGCCTACAGGTGCGGAGAAGTCGACAAGTCGTTGCTGTATTGTGGGATCGAGATTCCGTGGAATAATACAACCGGACTGTGGTGTCTGCGAGTTCAATAAAGAGCGGGATGGGAAGCCTCCTGGGGCTTTGTTGGAGAGACGGCAGAGCGATGTGAACAAGCATCGGGGTTCTTTGGGGAGCGTCACAGCTGCCACGCTCCGCCAAGACGCTAACTACCTAGTCTTCGGAGAAACGTTGCAACGATCCATTCCAGGTATGGATCAAGGTATTATAATACGTGAACGCCTCACCCACCTGGTCCTCTTGTTATGTCCATTCGTGGTTGAATTCTTCCAAGTTAATCAGCAGATACAGATTGTATCACTGTAGGAGTATTCGACACACCATAAAGCTGGACGCACGCCCATGTTCACATCCGTGAACAGACCATATCTATAAAGGATCGCATAGCCGGACCGACTTACTTCAGAGCTTCGTTATCAGATTCGCACTCACTTACTTTGACATCGTCTTGAAGCACTTCTGAGCTCCACCAGTCGAATAGTTGCAAAAGGTAGCAAGCATTTGCGCGATCCAGTCTTATTGACGCCACACCTCACCGTCATGGACGGCGAGACAAGTCAGAACGAAGGCAACTTAGAAGACCAATTACGTCAATTGATTCTCAGCAATGTCACAATAGCCCAAGGAGAGCCAGATCAGAGAGCTCCTCCCTTTGCGTCTCAGCAGCTTTCACGCGGAAGAGGACGGGGTCGCGGCCGGGCTCGCAGTGACCCATCACGGGGTCGAGGAGGCAGGAACAATCGAGCCTCCGTTGATCCTAGCCTGCTCAATAATACCCCTCCTGATAATTCTCTAGCCACCCGCGGAGTGCCTAGCCCGTGGCGAGGCAATTCATCCAGGCGAACGCATTCGCAGGCTAACCCTCATTCTCCTACTACAGCTAGGCCCTATGACGACCAAACACCGCAGGAGAGAGCTCGGCCGCTGAGAGCAGCCAAGGGGGCCACTTCGCAAATGAACGAGGCCTTCACTACTCACCTACCACATTCCGGCCAAACACCTCAGATACTACAACCACCACAGGCGAGCGGTAGCTCCGATGCTTCCTTTACGCCGCCTCACTTCTCGAGAGCACCGCGTCAAGCTCGGCAATTTGGTCCCCATAGCCAGCAATTCATAAATCAACTGCCAGAGAATCCTATCATCCAAATCAACTACCTGGACCGTTTAGCATCACAAGAGGTCCCAAAGGTTGAAATGACGCTGCAAGAGCTCAAGGAAAAGGAGGCTTTTCGGATGAACTTGGAAAGCATATGCCGGGAAGCTATCGCAAAACAGTACCAAGGTAACATTGCGACAATCAACCTGGTTGGCTTTGGCAGTCTGGCGTCAGGTTTTGCTACTCCAGGATCGGACATGGACCTAGCCATCGTGCCGGTCTGGAAAGATTCTTCAAAGGCACAGGGAATCGGTGTTGACCGAGAGATACCTCGCTTGCTAGAAAGTGCTGTGCTAGCAGCGAACATGGGCGGTCGTCTTTTGACTAGGACCCGTGTTCCAATTCTAAAGGTGTGCCAGATTCCCACAGAGGAATTATATAAGAATCTCCTCGAAGAGCGCGAGAAATGGGATGCTCTGTCATACGAAGAGAAATATCCCCGTACAGCGCCTGCAGAGCCTTCGTCTCAGACTCCAGCAGATCAAAGCGTACAGAAAAGCACGCAGCTTGTTCATGATCCTGACAATTTCCCGACCCTACAAGAAGCCAAAGCAAACAAGAACATTCCGATTCAGTCACCAAAAAAGGGTCCTGATCCTGTCGAAGCAAAGATACTCGAATCCCCTGTAGTGTCTACCAAAAACAGCGTTGCCGAAGGCAATAACGCTAAATCCGAGGCTATAACCGCTAAAGAGCCAAAACAACAGCAACCTCGGAACGAAAGGCCATGGTTGCGTGAGAAGACCCTCGGACCGCTCGATTTCCCCAAGACTGGCGTGGGAATCCAATGTGACATCAATTTCGAGAACCCGCTTGGTATACATAATACGCACCTCTTACGTTGTTATGCTCTCAGCGATCCTCGGGTAAGGCCTATGGTTCTCTTTGTGAAGGCTTGGGCCAAGCGCCGCAAGATCAACAGCTCATACTCTGGCACGCTCTCTTCCTACGGCTGGGTCCTCATGGTGCTGCACTACCTAGTCAATGTAGCTTCCCCTCCTGTTTGTGTCAATCTACAAACATGCTGGCGACCACCAATTGATTTGGACGTGAATGGACTTGAACAGCTGTTTAAGAACACCGAGATTGGAGGTTATGCCGTTCGCTTTTGGCGTAATGAGGATGAGATCACACACGCTGCGCGCTCGGGGCAGTTGACCAGCAATGACCAGTCGGTCGGTGCATTGTTACGTGGCTTCTTTCAGTACTATGCCTCGCTTCAGCCGCCTTACATGTACGGTCCGAAGCCCCCTACGTTCTACTGGACTGCAGAAGTCCTTAGCTTAAGGACACCGGGCGGCATACGAACGAAGAGTGAGAAAGGCTGGACTGGTGCCAAAACCACAATCTCAAATGGAAAAGAGGTTCGACATCGGTACCTTTTCTGCATCGAAGACCCCTTCGAGCTTGACCATAACGTCGCTCGAACGGTGACACACAATGGTATCGTCGCCATCCGCGATGAGTTTCGGCGCGCTTGGGGGATCCTGAGCGCTATTGGAAGGGGCCAAGAACCAAACGGTAACGTCTTCGATGAAGTGATTGAGCAGACCCCACCGCCTACGCCGAAGAAGGTCGATTCCGAGCAGAAATCGACATCTGAGGACGCGGTCAACAGCGTACCCGGTCAGGGAGCACAACCACAGCAGACGAATGAGAATAACGGCAATACGGTCTCGGTGCCTGAGGCAAAGTAACAAGCTTGAGCGGGAGTGCAACCCTCCTCGCACTACCCACCCCATTCCTTCCCCAAACGAAATTTTTCCTTTCCCTAGCATACATAGCATGGTTCTGTTGCATTTCCAAGATTCACGGACAGGCATTCGGTATCTGAAGCATCTTTAATGTGCGGCAACGGCGTTTAGTGTTTTGTACGAGGGGTGTGGCGCTCACTGCAGCGACGATCGGCCATGGCATCATCGCTGGGCCTTGCATCGGCGCATGCATTCCCCTGCTCATGATCCGTATATCTTTCTGGGCGTGGGATTAGTTTCCTGTGGAGAAGGCTTCTAGAAGGTTTCTATCGCTGTGTGAGTGTGTGTGGATGGTAGCGATACCGTGCTTTACCACTGGGAGCCCCACCTTGTGTGTCATGAATAACGGCATTCATGTCTACAATGATGAAGAGCTCATGGTTGTAGACTTACTCACGATGTATGATTAGCCTGTCGAAATATGAATCATTACAACCAGAATTCTCTCTCTGATGATTAGTCCACATGATTCTCACGGTAGTTGTCGAAATAGCCAGTCAAGGGAATCTGAAAATGAAAGTCTGTTCAATTCATTAAGAGCAGCGGACTAGGGCCCCCTAATTCAGACCAATCGTCCGCAAGGAGAGAGAAGAGAGCAGAGAGGTCTCAGACCATCCGTTCCCAAGCCATAATCATTGCCGGGGGGGTATTCGCAAACGACACACTCCCGAAGGAAAAATGAACGTGAAATTTTCCCCTCCTGGCCAAAAACCACTTCTTCCATCCATTAAGCCTAGCCCTCTAGATCCGACCCAATCTAACGCTGTACGCAGCACCAGACGAGGCAGATGAAAGAAAAGCGTCGAGTTTTGATGCAGTTATACTGCATACCCACAGAAGTGCCTGCCACCGATCTACGTCTTCTCCACCGTCTCGGTGTGGGCCGCGGTGTGAACTTTGAGCTCACCCTTCTCAATGTCGGCCTGGATCTGGTCAAGACGGGAGCCCGTGGCGCGAGTCTTCCAGGCGGGAATGCCGCTGTCAAAGACGTCGTCCATTTCCTCGAGGGTCTTGCCTTTCGTCTCTGGCGCGGTGAGAAACATCTGCGACATGTTAGTAAACACAGCCCGTGAAGTGGTGAAATTAGCGCGACACTTACGTGGATGAAAGCTGCGCCGTTGAAAGCAGCGAAGATCATGTACATCTTCCAATTAATGTTCCAGAGAAGTGGGGGGACGCCAAAGGCGAGCGCACAGTTCCATGCCCAGTTGGAGGCGGTGGAAAGCGAGACAGCCTTAGCGCGGACCTTAGCTGGGAAGATCTCAGACGGGTAGGTCCATGAGGTCGGGCCCCAGGTGGTAGCGAAGCTAGCGACGAAGAGGTAGGAGCAGGCGACAATTCCCTTGGAGACGGATGCATGCTCCTTCGGGATGACCCAGGAAATCTGGTGGTCGGGATCATCGAAAGAGTGGCCGTAGGCACCCTGAAGCGCACCGGAGATGAACAGCCAGGACATCATCAGGAAGGAACCGATGAGAAGAGCGGGGCGCCTTCCGAACTTGTCCAACCAAAGAATAGCCGGGAGAGTCAAAACCACATTGATGATGTACTGAATTGACGACGTAAGGAGCTCGTCAGCGATGCCAGCGCCCTTCATGATATATACGATGTAGTACATCATGATATTCATACCGCAGAGCTGCGACCACATCTGGATGGACATGCCGAGAATAACACGCTTAGCGATACGTGGTTGGACGAGGGCGGCGAAAGAGGTGACGGCCTCTTCACGCTCGAAGCGTAGAGCCTCCTCTATTTCCTTATACTCGGCGAGGACCTTGGGGTGGTTGACATCGCCACCGCCGTGCAAGTGGGCGAGAACTTGGATAGCCTCCTCCCAGCGATCCTTGGATGCGAGCCAACGTGGGGATTTGGGGAAGAACACCATGCCAACGAGCAGGATGAAGCCGGGAACCATCTGAATGCCCCACGGGATACGGAAGGCGGAAGTGCCCTGATCTGGGGCCTTTGGTCCGCCATCGACGAAAGAAGCGCCATATTGGATGAAGTACTGGATAAGGATACCCCTAGTCTATGTTAGCACGTGCGATTACCAATAGGTTTGTAGGCCGGGTAGTTTTACCATGTGATAGCCCATTGCTGGAGCGAGACGACGCGTCCACGAATTTCTTTGGGTGCAATCTCGGCTTGGTAAACAGGGACAATGGCAGAGGCGATACCAATAGAGAGACCGGAAACAACACGACCGAAGCAGAGGAGAGCTACGCCATTGCAGGCCGTCTGGAAGATGGAGCCGAGAATCCAGATTGCGGCGGAGATCTGGATGGCAGTCTTACGGGAGAGCTTATCGGCAATGAAGGATGAGGCCAGAGCGCCTACGAGCGAACCCGCGGGCATAGATGCGGTGATACCACCCTGGCGGTAGCCGCTTGCTTCAAGATGTCAGCCTCCCTCAACTCACAGTATAGTGAACTTAGCTTAACTTACGCTTGTTAAAGTACTCCTTGTAGGCATTGGTGCCCAAGACGCCGCTCATGGACGAGATATCGAAACCAAACAGTCCACCGCCGATGGCGGCGAAGGCGCAGATTGCGTACGTGTTGTAGAAGGTCTGTGTAAAGACGGGTCAGTGAACGTTGTATGCAAAGCTTGGGGAGATTGAGCTACCTTCATCTTGCCAATTGCCTAATGCTAATCGCAGTCAGACTTGGATGGACGAGACTGAGGAGGAATCAGGAGAAGCTGCAAGCCAGGGAGGTAGATCATTTATTTATGGGAGGGGTCGGGCCTGGGAGCGCGTGATGCTCAGGGCTCTGCGCGTTGCCTCGTGGGCCAAGGCCATCAATTCACTGCTGCTCCCCGAGCAACCCTGGCTGGTTGCCTTCAGAATGCCAGACCTTTTTCCATGGGGAGGTCACCCGGTCAAGGTATGCCCCGCAAATAAGCGTTCTTGCTAGGTCGGAAATCCTGCCGAACAGCAGCATAATCCTGGGGAAACACAAGGGTATGCTGGCCCGATATTACCCTGCATGTCCGGCTGCCAATCGTGTCAGCCTGGAGGACAGACACCTTCCACCTATGTCCAGCTGTTGGCGTGCCAGCCTTCGCGGTCCATCGTGCTGGGAAGCATTTCACGCTGCATTTTGGCCCTGAGGCCTGCTGCACCACTGCGGTGAAACCACCAAAGATTGTAGTCGGTTGTTGGGCCACGACACCACGCCAGTCACAGTCCTCCCAGCTCGTGCCCGTCCTGCTTGGACCACATTGCACCGTCGCCCACGCTCGCAACGGCTGGCCGAGCACGCATTATTGAGGAGTAAGTTTGATGCTCTTCAGCTAGAGTGAATGCCGTTAGCGGGTCCTAGCGTGGAGTCAAATCAGACGTCTGCGAAGGAATACAACACAAGTGTCCACCAGGCGAACAAATCCCGGAAACGTGTAAAAGTGGGTTCTTTACCAAGACATGCGGAGACCCGTGATCCTGCACAGCGGCACGGTCTGGGCAGTCAGTGTCCCCAGCGCCTGTTCCTCGGTGTGAGCGTGGCGAAGGTCGCACCACTGCAGTCCATGGGAGGGAGAGCCTTGCCATCGAGGCCCAATGGCCTTTGGGGGACGCACTGCGGGCTCGACGAAGCCGCCCCGATCGTTCCAAGGCCCCTCACTCAAGCTGAGGGCGTGTGGGGTGGCCGTCTCTGTCTTCTGTCGCGGCACAACTTCTCGGCGGATCATCGAAGGTCGCCTATGGCATGGCAGTGATCTACGTCAGAGCTTCCCCAAGGAGCGCCACATGCAACGGTCGCACCGGCAAATTGTCCTGATGCATGCTAGCTGCTGAACGCCTCGTTCGTGTCTCTGCTCAGCGTCGCGCGAATGATAACTGCCTAGCTACGTACATTTCGTTTTAGGGCGCTTGGAGGATTGCTGCCGTCAGGCCACCTAGCAGTCCACTTGTAGCGCATGCGATTCTTGTTTCGGAACCGCGACCGCGCCGGGCACGGGAGCAAAGGCGTGATCCGTGAGCGGCGAAGCTGCCATACCCAATACCTATCCGACTAGGCGCCTCGCACTCGCACTCGCACTTCACCCAGCCTGGATCGACTTCTTCACCCGGGATATGTAAGCACTTTAGACGTCGTAGAGCTCCATCTCTGCCTAGAGATTCATCTTTGCTACGCAGGACCCACCGGCGAGACCTCATGAGCTCCTTTGCGTTGTCTGGCGTTCTCTAGCATCCAAGCAAACTCCCCTTACTGGTGCCAAAGCAACATTGCGTACAGTAGGCCAACGCCAGCAGAAATTACCTGTGTTTGATTCGCCTTCACCAGAGCACAGAGGGGGCTACGTCGCCCCGGTCCAACAAGGCTCGGTCTGGCAGATCAGTTCCTCTCCACTGGGTTGCAAACACAGGCACAAATTGCGTGCACGTAAAGCGTATTTGCTGTTGCCCTTCCCACCCGATTCCAACTGTTTATGAAAGAGAACAATGGGATGGACGCGGCCTGTAGATACAGCGACACGGGGGTTGTGGAGAAGGTATAAGGCTTTGATGGTGCTTTAAAAACACAAATAAATACTATACTACCGGTGAGTCGAATTATGTAAGTGGCCTCATACTTACGATTGCACAGCATTAGACCAAATCATGTAGTGTAAGCACGAATGACATTTCAACATGCAGCCGACATTGAACGCATCACTAGAAACGAGACACCTGCGCCCCAGTCACCTATTTTCGATCAGTTGGCGTGCTCGAAATAACGTACTAGGAGACTGAGGCCTCGTACATCAGACTTCTCTCAAAGGATGCTGTCCCTTCAGGATATAATAGAAGGAGAAACAGATGGCTGAATACTCTTGTCAACATCCAAGAATGGTACCATCTACGCCTTGTGTCAGTAAGCAAATAAGGAGTCTATACACAAGCCGTGCCGTGTTCTGGATCGAGACTGGAAGTTGCGATCCACCTTCGGTCACTGCGTGACCACACGTCCTTTGGGTGGAGACTTCAGCCTTCTACGGCCGATCAAGCATATGGAGAGACATTTTGTGCATTGTATTTGTCGAGCAGCTGAGAAGGCGACAGTCTCGCCCTATGGTGCGGTGCTAGACTTGAGCGGCCACTATATGCAATAGTCGCGGCCCACAGGCTGGCAACTGCACCGTCACCACCAGACAACTCGCCGCAGGTATCTCAGCCGTCCCAATTTCGCTGCATTCCAATCTCCGTACTCAACGAGTGGCAAGCTGGCAATCAAGCTCCTTCGCACTATAGTTGGCTGCGGCTCTGCAGCTTCAGCCTCTGCATGTCTCTATGCTCCTTTTACCTGCATACAATCACCCCCGGGATTCCCGCTTCATGCGCCTCTTTCCAGCATTTCTACACAAGACTTTCATTGCATCCCAGCCTTTCCACTATCATTCGCTGCACGTCATCACGAAGCGAGCCAGTAGTACGGTACTAGCCAGTATCCCTCACCCAACGTCGAGCCAATAGCCTCACGCATCACGGATCGCCACAGGCTTCGTCTCTTCAATCCAGCGCAATTGCGGGAAGGGGATATGGCAGTATCTACACTGCACAACCGCATCCCTCACCTTCTCGTACCATGTTTTCGCCGGGCGCCGCTATTGGCGACCCTGAAAGCTAAAACGTAGCCTCCTGCACGGCGCTGCATCTGCTGACGATGGCAGCTGAGCTAGCATCATGCTAAGATGCATTACCAAAATACCGAGCCGTATAAGAGTACGTGGTAATTCGCTGCGTAATACACCTTGCTGTGCGCGGTTTCTCTTCTGCGCGGTCGCCGACTTCTCGTCTGACGCAGGCATATTAAGCTTACTGTTGCCACCACTACCTACGGTTGGCCATTGTCCAGGCTTGTACGACCTCGACGACATTGTCCGAAAGACTATCATTCGCGTGGTTGATACTCCTCTCTTCTTCGGCAACAGCTGGCTGGCCGCCGTCCACCCTCCTTTCGGAAGCGCAACTCCAGTGCCGATGACCCATTTAAGGAGGGAGAAAAACAAAGATAGACCTGCTCCGACGCGCTACTTCTTCGGAAGCGGTGAAGTACACCGTACTTCTTAAGGCCAGCGATTCCGATAATAGACGACACCGACCAGCTTAGCAATCATTTACAATCTGTATCTCGATTCTCGATGAATATCCTGAAACCTCCGCTACTAGGACAACAACGTCCTACTTCCGATCGTTTCTATCTAAAGTCCATACACAGACCTTGATCTTCCAGGCCGGAACTCTCATCCGTCCATCGTCAACCAACTCATATCAACCCCTGCTTCACACAACAGAAGGAGCTGTCGTGCCTACGGACACCCGCCTCTGTCACCTAGCTCGAGCCACTTCGCCGTGCGTCGACCAGCCTGAGCATCATCCGCAGCCATCCAATCTCGAGCAGCAACATTACCTAGAATGCCGCATCACATAACCAATGGCGCCTTCGCTCGTACGCAGCTCACCACATGCGATGTCTTCATCCTCGCGCTCGGATACTTAGACCCGAGAGTCACAATGTCGCCTGAGCAACTGATCGAGAGCGCCGGCCCATGGTTTCTGGATCCGGAGACGGTTTGGTGGCGCAAGTTTATGATCGGACTTGGGTAAATGGATGGGCAAAGTGACTGAGAAAAACACCGCATACAGCTTCGGGGGGGATGGTGCAGGAAAAAGGCTGGCGTAGGAGGCCTTCGACCCTCGAGCATGCAACGGACTGCGCATACGGAAGAGAACATGTCTAATCCAGTGAGGTCGCAGGCGCGTATCGCCGTGGGTACTGCGGCTGGTTGCTCCTCTGTGGTTGAGGAAGAAGAAGAAGCCTAGGCAATGCAAGGAGTGCAAAGGGACCCTCTCGAAATCATGCGTATGGCCAAATGGGACAAGCTTGACAAGACTACAATCATCCAAGCGAGCCAGATGACGATAGATACGGGGCTGAAGAAGTGAGAGATGTTGCAGTTGAAGAGGCTACTGGTAGTCACATAGCGACAAGAGCAGACAGTGGAATGCATAATAGAGTTGGGTCAAATGTAGTATTCTCTTGATAGTGTGAGTACTAAGGTAGAGAGTACTAAGGTAGAGAGAGAGAGTCAAATTACTCTGTCCATGGGCAGAGCACCAATGCAAATATCAAAGCATGCCCCTTTCGACAAAAGAGTCGAAGGCATGCTCGATTCTTGAATTTCCCTAAACGCCACCAAGCCAGACGGCTCTTGACCCATGCGCTGATTACCGTCCGTTCCAATGCAAATACGTAAACTCCGAGAGCGCCGTCCTGGAATGCCATGTCGAGGTATATCCTTCCAAGCTAATTGACAGTCGAGACAGTGCCGTCGCCTAGTATCCTAGCTACCAATATGTACGAGAGAAGCGTGCCGATGACGATCCTCCACTTGTTCCGACCGAGCCAGCTCTGACCCGCATCGCGCGCAACCTGGCCGCCTTGAACCACGGCGCCGACAGCCGTCGTGCTGTTTCCAGGTCGCCTCCGCAGACCGGCCACATCGGGCGAACAATGCGGATGTGACGATTGCGCAGGCAGGGGAAGTCCAGTCTGCGGACTGATGCGCTTCTCCTTCATCCACTTCAGATTCTCCTCGTCTACTTCGGGCCACTCCAGGCGGAACTTTGCTCCGCCGTCGCCGGCCTTGATAGCGCCGATGCCGCGTGTATTCGATGATTGTGAGCCTGCCTGCTTGGATCCTCCGCCTGTGCTGTTCCACCACCGCGTACGCTGCGCAAATAGCTTGCGCTCCTGCTCCGTTGCTCGCACCGAGCCGGTCGTCATCTCCTCGCTCGTCATGAAGCTTAGTAGCCCCGTCAGAATCGTGCTAACCTCCCAGGCCGGGTTGAAGCTCTTGGGGTGGAAGTCTGAGATGCTTAGGCACAGGCGTGTGCTGGGTTGGAAGCGACCGGACGGTGTGTGCATGCGAATGGCGGGCGGGGCGAAGGGGTAGTCTGGCGGGAACATGAGGGTACCCCAGTATTGGCCGCCATCGTAGGGGGTATCTGGCGGTCCCGTGAGAATGTAGTGCCATTCAAGGATGTTCTTTTCGGACGGGTGGGCGATGATGTAGGGTGGAGGAGACTTGGAGATGGCTGCGTATTCTTTGGTGAGGCGTTTGGTTGCTGCGGGTGTCGCCATTGTGAAAGTTTGTGTTTGGAGGTTTCAGAGGTCGCGTTGGGGCTTTATCTGTCTGGCGGGTTTGTGTTGAGCTTTGCTTTCACTCTGCGGACGCAGAGACAGTGGCGTAACTTTAGCTATTCAGCAGTGAGAGGCTGACACAAGGATAGACGATGCGAAAGAGTTTATTGTATAGGCACGGTCTTCAAGGGGGGATGGGACCCGTGAAAGAGAGACAGATTTGTCAAAGGGCGGAGAGTTTGAAGGATTGTTACTTATGTGGCCGCCGTGAGTGGTGAGCTGGAAACCGAACCGCCTCGCATGGATCTCCGGTAGCGGGTAGCGTTCCGGCACGTGACCTGCCGCGGCTGGCGTCTCAACCTTGGAAGCTTTCGTGACGGAAAGCGCGCAGCTTGTCGACATCAACAGCCTCCATGGCCTCACCTATAGAAGACGATGCGAGTAATTTAATTCACAAATGCTATTGTAAAGCTAATTGATATATCAGGTCTTCGAAAAGCTAAAAAACAAGACCGACGCTGCCGAGCAGAAGAAGAATCAGGACGAGCTCAATGCGCGGAATTTCGCCCAACATCAGAAGGCGCAGGAGCGGCTAGTAGAGCTGGTATGGCATTCATTTACCCCCTCAAAGCTCGTTCAGGGTACGGGCTCACCGGATATCGCAGATCGATGACAATACCACCCTCCCGGTGACGATATCCTCGGTCCGCATCCTCAACGCCAACCGCACTAGGCGAGGATTTCTTGAGGGTGTCGTGAACCCGCTGCTGAGCGCAAATCGCGATGAGCCATACACCTTACAGGAAGCGCTAAAGGAAGTGGGCAATGCTACCGACAAGCTCAATCGTTTTGGTATGGAACCTCGCAGGACGTTCCTCACGGCTACCTCTGACGTATGCAGGCATCTTCAAATCGCCAATATCAGTGTTCCTCGACCGACCCGATCCAACACTAGCTTCCTCCTCTCCTACCGATGTCGACGTGTATATTTCAGCTATCGAGCGCGGTAATTACACCATTAAGACCGGAACAGAGGCTGGGGCTTCCGAAGCAGATGCATACATCCATGCTGAGCTGCGGAATTTGTTTGGAGGCGCTGAGACGCTTAATGCGCATGGCTCACTGGGAACGCGGACACGCTCGGCATATTCGCTCGCATTTGACACCCCGATTCTAAGCAACCCAGACTTCAAGTTCCAGTTGAACGGCTTCGCCAGTTCGACGCTTAAAAGCTGGGCAAGTCACGAGGAGGTCCTAAAGGGTGGGACATCAAAATTCTTATGGAGGTCAAAGAATGGACACCAGCATGAACTTGGCTATTCTGGCATCTGGCGGCAGATTACTGGTCTCGCCGAGAATGCTTCACCCACCGTACGAGCAGACGCTGGAGATTCTTTCAAGTCAAGCATTACCCATACGTGGGTTAACGATAAGCGCGACTACCCTTTGCTACCTAGTCGAGGCTACCTAATGAAGACTGTCTCTGAGCTTGCTGGATACGGACCTCTGAATGGTGACGTCGCCTTCTGGAAATCAGAAGCAGAGTCGCAAGTCGCATTGCCATTCGGAGACACCGGCATTACCTTGACTGCCGGCCTACGCGGCGGCTTACTATACCCGCTCGCCCTGCCTGGTAACACCACCCCACAACAATCTCGTATAAACGACCGTTTCCAACTCGGTGGCCCAACCAACGTACGCGGCTTCCGTCTCTCGGGACTCGGTCCCCATGATGGCCCGGATGCAGCCGGCGGCGATGTCTATGCTGCAGGTGGAGCCTCACTACTCCTCCCCATTCCCAAGGTTGGCAAGGAGACACCCCTCCGGTTGCAAGCCTTCGTCAACGGCGGTCGTTTGCTCTCCCTCAAGAACCCGAACAAAGAAGGTGGACAAATGGACAGCGCCGCTGTTCAAAGCAGCGTGAAGAAGACGCTGTCGAGCTTAAGGGATGGCTTGCCGAGCGCAGCAGCGGGCTTTGGCATTGTCTACGCGCATCCTATTGCAAGATTTGAGATCAATTTCACCTTACCCCTAGTTATCAGGGCCAGGGAGGAAGCACGGAAGGGGCTGAGCTTCGGGGTCGGTGTCGAATTCTTGTAAGACTGGGAGACGTGTTGATACTGTACCTGTAGGAAATACCACTAGACATCGTGTGCTACCAAGCGCTCTTTTTGCAATTAACATTCGTCGAATCGTTTAAAAGACTAACCCTAAATCTCCGATCTCGTCTCAGAGCATGACTACGCGGATGAAACGAAACGTCAGATGTGGTCGGACGGTACTTGTATCCACATGCATGATGGAGATGGCGATTAGCGCCACGACGGTTGTGGCGCCCAAGTTGAAGATCGCTTGGCAATGCTGATCGCCCTGCACAAGTCGTCCCCCTCATTCCTCAACATCTCGTGCAACGTTCCCCTATCACACGAGTCAATACTCTGTGTACTTCGTGTTGAACCTCCGTACTCCTCAAGGATTGCCAGCAAACATGGATAATCACAGCTAGAACCAACGCAGAGCCGCTGACAGGGTGCAGCCGCAGTGTTTCGATTGAGAGAGGCGCAGTTGTCCATTCATGTGGGGGCGTTTGTTTTACAGTGTTGGGTTTACTCGTTCATCTGATGTCACGATCAGCACGAGCCCAGGAACAAACGACCCACGGTACGCCCTGCCGTTGAATGATTGGTTGGCTCGTAGGGGTACCTGGGTATAGCGGCTAGGGAGACGCGGGTCTGTTGGTCCAACGTCAACCTCACCCTTGCGGGACTTGTTGCAGGTATAAAGCGTGCACATGTTCGCCCAGATATATTCAGCCTCGAATCTGGGAAATTGCCAACGAGGTACGCAATGACTTCAAACCACTATATGTATCCTTCGATATCGTGAGGATCATTAAAACGAATTTTGCTGCACTTGAATTGCGGGCTACCATCTTCTAAGAAATCGCAACCTGCGCAGCGAATCAACACTTTCCACAGTGAAGATACAAGAGCTGGATTTGCAAAACAAAAATTGAGTTTTCTAAAAAGGAGTTGGATCATACAACACCACGATGCGATACTCAACAATAAGCCTCTTCGCGGCAGCTCTCAGCGCCTCCATCTCACACGCCGCTCCAACCGCACCAACAGAATTCTACCTCGTAACGACCGATCAGTCGGAACAGTCATCAAATTCGTCAACCCTAAAAGGCGTATCCGCCACAACACCATTTGTATGTGTAGCATCAACTTAAAAAACCCATCACGTGAATACTAATAGCATTGTCCAGGCCGAAGACCCAATTTCATACTCGAAACTCCTGCTGCGACAAATAGAATCAGGCTACAACTCCCTCCCTAAATTCAGCCTATCAAACAGTGCCCTCACCGTAGCCATCACTCCTCCACGGTCAGCGAAACCTACCATGTTCAGCAGCAGCGCGGTTCAAGGAGGTGTTGAGCTACAATTCGTGCCTATCAATAGCCTTGCGAGCGATGTAGCGGGAAATGTAGCGTTGCAAGATGGTTATCTGGTCACCGTAGGCGGTGAGAAGGACGGCTGGACGATTTGTACGAGCGATACCGGATACAGCGTGCTTTGGTGGAAGGGAACGGGGAGTGATTGTAAGAAGACGTATCTGCAGGCTGTAGGTGTGGCGCCGTATAAGAAGAGGAACGCCTTGGAGGAGTAATCCGATGGAGGATCGAAGGACCAAAAATGAAGTATACCCCATATAGAACATAGCAGTTACTCGATAGGCTTCTCTTCATGGCATGCTTCTCTTTTAGGTTTTGGCTGCAGCAAATCATCTCGTTTCCTACAGGCTGGACATATCAGCCTCCATGTATTACCTCTTCCCTCACCGCCATGCGTGCCTACGGACAAAAGAGCAAAAAGGAGTAGACGCAATGAGACTCGAACTCATGTCTCCCACGTCACCCGCCCAGCAGCCTCTTGACGATCCTCAGCCTGGGCCTTCGGCATCCGGCAGCGCTGCCTTTGGTTCTGGCACAAAGTCTACCTGGCATCTCTCGATCGCTCTTCGAGGTACCGGGCTTCCATGGGTCGTAGGGTGTGGGTGCGTTACCATTACGCCATGCGTCCTTGATAGTTGATATTGAGAAGCGTTGGGCATTGGAAACTATATGCACAGTTACAATGGAGGACATATGCGGGACCGGCGTTTGTTGGGAACATTGTTGGGAGCGTTTGAAGTGGGGGATGGGGGTGTGGACGCTGGCGGTGGAGACTCATATGGTTCGAAAGTGCGGGGAAGACATCCGAAATCTTATAGAGTACCATGGAACTTACGATGAAAGGAACCATTCATTGCAAGTACCACGCCAAAGGAGATTTTTAGAAGGAATTCAATACGTCATGCTGATTGCCGTAACTAATTTGTACATCAAATGAGAAATTTATGCCTCCACAAAGCTCTCTTCAAACCTCCTTGCAATCTCCAGCATCTCAGCGTCTAGCCTTGAACCACTCAGGAACGTCACACTGAATGGCAACACGCCTTTATCATCCTCCTTTCCGCTCAACTCTGAAACAGGGTATGTCCCCGCTGGCACAGCCGCAGCACAGAGATCCAGCACATTACCACAGTGCGTGAACTCACCCAAATGGCTATTCTTCTTGATCGGATCGCCAAGGACTTCCTCGATCTTCCAATGTGTGGGTGCGGTGGGGACAATTAGAACATCGATCCCGGTAGCAGCGTATGCAAAGACCTGCTCTGCTTGCCGCGTGTAAAGAACTTTAGCTTGGAGGTCCCGATACGCCTGGACAGCAGTACTCTGTCGGTCGGCGACAGCGTCCATGAGCTCTGCTATGACTGGATGCAAAGCACTTCTGTTCTTCTCTAGGAAGTCGTCCGGCAGGGAGGCAAGACGTTCAGAGACGAAGGTGCCGTCGTAGAGTAGCTGGCCTGCTTTTTGAAATGGGGACCAATCGATTGGAGTAAGCACACCGCCAAGTTTCTGAAGCCTAGCCACGGTTTCGTTGAACATGCGGCGAGTCGGACGTGAGCAGATAGTCAGCACTTCTGCTGGTGGAATGCCGAATCGGAACGTCTTAGCTTGAGGTCCGATGCTGTTGACGTGGCGTTCGAAAGCAATTGCGGGCTTAGAATACGGGTCGAGTGGATCAAAGTCCTCGAGGATCTGCCATAGCGTCCGAGCATCAGAGACGGTGAGTGTAGTGAGTGCCACACAATCTAACGAAAGACATGCAGGTGTGACACCGCGGAATGATATCATTCCTCTTGTTGGTTTGTATCCTACGACACCATTAAAGCCCGCTGGTACGCGACCGGAGCCTGCTGTGTCGGTGGCAAGCGAAAATGATACGAGATTTGCGCCGACTGAAACTGCATTGCCGCTGCTTGAGCCTCCACTTATGTATTCTTTGTGGAAGACTGAGTGTGGGATACCGTAAGGACTTCGGCATCCACTGAGTCCTGTAGCGAGCTGATCGAGATTTGTTTTGCCTATGAAGAGTGCACCTTCGGAGATGACTTTGTCGTATACGACGGCCGAGGTAGAGGGTACGTGTGCTAGTGGTGGACATGCTGTGGTCGTAGGAAGGCCTGCAATGTCAATACTATCTTTAACGGAGAACGGAATGCCGAACAACGGCGGAAGCGCGCTTCTGTTTGTATACTTGATAGCGAGAGATTTCGCGGCAGCGAGAACATTTTCCCTCGGTTCTAAGTGGATCCAAACGGCCGGATCGAGCTTCTTGTAGGCTTCAATCTTGTCGTAGAGAGCTTCTGCTACTGTGAGAGGCGAGAGCCCGTTCTTGTAGGCTCGCTGTAGGCTCGGTATAGTGAGGTCGCCATCGAAGGCCGGCGGAGTTTGTGGTGGTGTGGAGTCCCCTGTCTGAAGAGGAGCACCTAGAGGCGCGAGAACATCGAGGAGGGGCTGAAGATTGGCAATGAAGCCGAAAAGACCTTGAGACCAATGAATCATGTCTAAGGTAGACTTTTTAAAGCAGGCATCGTTGTACCCGCTAGTAGCTTCCTCGATTCCGCCTGTCCATTAATTAGCATTTAGATGCTACACATGAGCCCGTAAGACTCACAACACTCAAAACCTCTATCGTTTGCTTCCCTGATGGAAGTAGCAAAGCAACATTCCGTCGTAACCCCGGAAACAATAAGATGTGTTATAGCTCTAGCTTTCAGTTTGTGGAGAATCTCTGTGTTCCAAAAGGACCCTTTGCCAGGCTTGTCGATGATCACTTCACCCGGAAGCGGATATAGTTCATCAACGATATCATGTCCATATTCGCCACGAGTGAGTAATCGACCCAAGTCCCCTCTCTCACCAATGACCAATTTGTGCTGCGTATTGTTTGGCGCGGCCGACTGCCTCACGAGCTTTGATGAAGGGCAGTCCGATAGGTCGGGCTTGTGACCTTCGCGGGTGTGCACAATAGTCATACCAGCGTCTCTACACGCATCGAGAAGCTTCTTAGTTGGGGCAATTGAGGCTTGCACTGCTTCTAAGTTACCGCCTTGGATCTCTCCAAAGCCCTTCTCCAACAAAAAATCGCGTTGCATGTCAATCACAACGAGAGCAGTATGCTGAAGAGGGAATGAAAACGAATAAGGCCTTGCATCGAAGGTAAGTGTCCGCAAGCTATCTTTAATGGGAGCCATATTGGAAGACGAGACTTTGGGAAGTGAAGCCTAGTAAGAAGGGATCTTTGATAAGGAAGAACGGAGCGGCTGAGATGAAATGGTCCCAACCAACTTCAGATCAAGAGGTGGGAGATGGATCAAAGACTTGGGAACTTCAGACGAGAAAAAAGCAATTATTCTGCCATGGATTCAAAATGTCTCTCTGATAAAGTTCCGATATCAAGCTGCCGCCCGCAGGCACATGCAGCGGGCCTCCGGCCGGCGAGCGGCTAGGCGAAGGCGCGGCCGTCTTTATCTGGGGAAGTTTGGACACCAACGCCATTCTCGGACTAGTGCATCTGCTCGATCCCATCACTCGACCACTGACGTCCGGTTGAGTCCATATCATCCTGTATTATAACATCGGTGGCTTAGCCTTTCCCCACGAGCTTTTCCTCGAGGATCGCTTAATGGCGCAGTCCATTCGATCGAGCTACTCCACGCGTATGCATCTCGCCTGCAACCTAGCCCCGGCGCTACGGCTCGCCGGAGGCTCGTATCTCTGTAGAAGTCTGGGGAATTGATATGTGATGGTCAACGTATGGCTTCGACGTACAGGCATCACAATACCACATCTGCAGAAGTATATGTATGTGCAAGGAATCCAGGTAGGATGTCTCGTATCGTCAAAGAACTCGATTTCATCGAACGATCTTTGCAGAGGTTCCTGAAGACCATTGCTCAATCGTCAAATCATGTCTGTCCTCAAGTCTAAGCTAGCTCCTCACTTCCGCTTAAGGGTTCCTTTCGAAAGTGGAAAATATGGTTCTCGTTGGTCGAACAAAGGTACGTGACCTCAGTCTCTCGACGATTAGGACTTCTTGCATTAGTCGTCTAGTCTGCTATATCTTCTTAACATGCTTCAGATCTTGACCCAATTCCTCCAGAGGAACAAACATGGGGTGGCATCGATTACTGGGCATACTGGTGCTCTGACATGCTTGCTCCCCCTCTAGCAGCCACTGTATCTAGTGTCATGTCTTTAGGCTTCACGGCTAGGGAGACTATCCCAATCGTCTTCTTTGGGTTCGCCATCTGTAGCATCGTCATTACATTGACAGGCAAGATGGGCGCTACGTACCACGTCCCCTTCCCGGTTATCATTCGAAGCATCTTCGGCATGTACGGGTCATTCCCAGCCATCTGTATTAGAGGTATGTCGCTTGATAATGCGATATAATATGTGCTGAAACAGCGTAGCATTTGTTGCTCTCATGTGGACTGCTATCCTTACCGTCCAGGCTGGCAACTTCCTTCAGCGCTGCCTTGAAGCCATCTGGCCTAGCTTCATCAATTTCCCCAATCACCTCCCGCTGAGTGCAGGAGTAACATGTAAGCTGAATTGTGCCTTGCGCGTGCCTCATTTTTGTCTAATACAAACAGCTGCCGAGCTGCTCTGCATCTTTCTCTACTGGTTCTGCCAGACTGCGCTTGCACTCATGCCGATATCTAAACTCAGAGTCCTTTTCTGGGTCAAGGGTGTTATTGTACCTCCGACCTTCTTCGCTCTATTCCTCTGGGCTGTTATTGTAACGAAAGGGTAAGATTCCACTCTCGTGTGCCCTGAACATTCATACTGACGAATCTTAGCGGCGGTGAACTTGTGACTGGAAAGTATAAGATAACTTCGACGTACATGAACACTGCGTACTCGGCCCTCACTGGCCTCAATGTGATCATTGGACTCTTCAGCTCTTTGGCTGTCAACATGCCTGATTTTGGGCGTTTTTCAAAGAATCGTCTCAAGGGTGGGCATCAGTTCCTCGCACTTCCCATTATCGGAACGCTAGGAGCGCTCACTCCCATATTTGTTACTTCGGCTCACTCATATCTGTGGGGTGAATTTGAATGGTACATAAAGACCCGCAATGCAAGCAAATGCACTATCTAACTCACTCTTCTACAGGTATATGCCAGCTGTCATTGCGAAATTTGATTCTCGCGCAGCCAAGTTTTTCGTATCGGCATCCTTCATGCTCGCAACCATCGGCAACCAGGTTGCGGCGGGAACATATCCGTTCTCCAACGATATCACTGGAATGGCTCCAAAATATATCAACATCTTCCGCGCTACCCTCTTCATCAGCATCTTCTGCATTATTTCAACCCCCTGGAATATCATCAAGAATGCTGCTGGTCTGCTCGCCTTCCTGTCTGGTTATTCCTGCCTGATGGGTCCATTGGCGGGCACCATGGTGTGCGACTACTACATTATCAAAAAGCGAAAGCTCGATGTGGACCAGCTCTACACTAGCCATGGGATGTACTGGTACACCGGAGGGTGGAACTGGCGTGCCTACGTCTCTTTTATTACCGGCTTCGCGCCGCTTCTCCCTGGCTTTGCTAAGAGCATCGAGCCAAAACTTAACGTTGGCGGAGCTTGGAAGATTTATGCCTTTGCCTGGATCTTCGGCTTTCATCTCTCCATGCTAACGCATTATGTTATCTGCACCTACGTGTCGCCGCCGGTTGCTTCGATCATTGACGAAGCAGTCTACCCGCCGCATAGAGGTGATGTGAGCACGCCAGTGCTTGAAGGAGAGGAGGGAGAGCTGAAGACTTCATATACTACAAAGGAGAAGGAGACCGCTGATATCGTCTAAGTTATTATGCTTGACGCTCGAATTAGAATGGTGCACAATATTGTTGTAGTCCTGTTGATCGTTCTGAAATATTCCCGCAGTCAAAATACAGTCATTATCTGCGAATGGTCTTGCTCGTATATAGCTATCGAATCTAAGAAGTACGCAATTCATGTCGCTCAGCTGGTGGTTTTACGGAATTGGTTGACCAAATCTAGCTCGCTAGTTTAGCGTTTTAATTGGCTCCACCCTCATATCTTATCTTCACCTACATTCCACCACCGCATTGCATTGCTTTGCTCTTCGTTGCCCAAGGCCTGGACCTGCTGAATACCGCCGGGGCGTCGCCCGCCGTACTTAGCGCGTCTTTCCCCCCACTTCGCAACTCGAATCGAGTTCCAACACCACGGCTGTGGGACGTGCACTACAGATTCATGGTTCCGCCTAATCCTCATACTCATCAATGACATACACCTAATTTGCTTCCATAAACCCTGCTATTCCCTTTCTTGCCATCTACTTCAGGCGCTCCGACCATAATTCACGAGCCATCGGAGCCAGGTTAGATAGCATGACAAGCCCTGGCCACATCATGCCGAGCTTCCTATGAGCAATACCTATCACACATATTCCCCCTACAGTAAGTGTTCAATATCATGCATATGCGTGCCTTCCCTTTCGGAGGCCTCGAGGTCACCAATAGCTGTGATGACCTCCCCGCGGTCGATGTCCACCATCATATCAGAGTCGAATCTATTACCACTGATTCTACTTGAGATGAAGAAACTAAAAGCGGTTTAGTATTCCAAAGATGAATTTCAGTCCTCCACCTGCTTTCACGCCCAATGATTTCGTCCCAAATCAGGCCGAACTCTCTAATGCCGCTACTAAGACTAGATCTCGCCGTCCATGTGACTCGTGTCGTCGCCGTAAGTCGAGATGTGAGATAGTCGACGGTGCGCCACCTTGTATCCTCTGCCGATTCCATCGTCAGGAATGCACCTTTATCGAAGAGCCACAACCTCGAAAACGAAGAGCGCTTCCATTTAGCGAAGAGGATAACACCAGCAGCCGGGATGTGGCTCACAGCGCCCCGGTTCTCGAAGCAAAAAGGCCTTCAATTAGTTCCCCGACTGATGCACCCAAGATTCGACAGGACCCACCTGTCGATAATTACGCGAATATCAGAGGGCCTTCGCTCTTGAAAAAAACTCTAGGCCTACAAAACCATCGTCACAGTCAATTGATCGGATCTACCTCAGAGTATGAACAAGTGCTCCTGGAACTTGAGGGTCATCAACGGAGAGAGGAGGTTCCTATTGGACTCAAAGCCTTGCGAAAGGTGAACTCGCTCGACACGGCTTTCATCCTATCCCCAGATGCAGGGACGAGGAACCACGAAGACGAGATTCCGGACCTAGATGCAATCGAGATGCTCGTTGCGCCTCATGGCCAGGCTCTAATACATCTGTACTTTCGCATTGTTCACCCTAGTTTCCCGATACTACACAAGAAAGTCTTCCTAGAAAAGTACCAGCGCACTCATCGCGAATTTTCACCGCCACTTCTGGCTGCCGTATACATCCTCGCCTTGAATTGGTGGTCCTACAGCAGCGAGCTCGCGCTCCTCCCGAAGCCGGACGTCCCAAAACTTGAAAAATTGGCTTTCAAAACAATCAACGAAATTATATACAGACCGAAGCTTTCCACTATCCAGGCTGGTCTACTTCTCCTACAGAGACCAGAGGGTGATTCTTGGGCATTGACTACTCAGCTTGTCGGACTAGGACAAGATCTTGGTCTGCATCTCGACTGCTCATCGTGGAGAATTCCGTCTTGGGAGAGGGGTCTGCGGAAAAGACTTGCGTGGGCGCTTTTTATGCAGGATAAATGGGGGTCTCTTATGCATGGAAGACCATCGCATATTACAACAGCAGACTGGAACGTGAAGCCGCTTCAGGAAGATGACTTTCCGGAGAATGCTGCTGACGAAGACGATGAAGATGGTAGCACTGAGGTGGAGAAAGGACGCACTTTATTCTGCGAGATGATCAAACTTACCGAGATACTGGGCTTGGTACTCTCCAACTTCTATACGCTAAAGGCCGAGGAAGAATTCGAGCAGCGTGCTCACGAAGGTATCCGTTGGATCTTGGAGAAGGCGAAACCCATCCAGATTGCGCTTCGACAGTGGTACTCGAATCTACCTACATCTCTGAAGATGGAAAGCATCGCCATGCGCAAGCTATCTTCGACTGGTAAGTTCAATCGTGTGCACGCAGCAGACACAGACTGACACCTGACCCAGGGTACCTCCATCTCGGATACTACGCTGTGGAGATAACACTGCACAGGCGTATCATTAGGACGCTCTCATCGGTGGATGAACCTTCACTAAGAGTGATATGTCGTCAAGCCGCGCAGGCTCGTCTCAAGTCGGCCATGGATTTTGTGCAAAGCCTTCGGCCCGAGCATCTACAATCTTTCTGGTACTCGGCAGCAAAGTACTGCTTTGCGCTTGTCGGCACCTTCATCTCTCTTCTCTGGGCTACATCTACGGAGAAAGAAGAAGCAGACATATACAAGGCCAAGCTCGACGAGTACAGGTGGACCCTACGACTTTCCTCCAAGTCGGCAGAGTTTCTCGAGCGGGCAATCAGTATGCTGGCGACGTCGACTGGCGTACTTGTGAAAGCCATTCCTGAGCGGCCGAATACCGATTTCATACTGAGTAGACATCTAAACCGAACAGTGCAAAGGTCGCCTAGATTGCAGTACCATCCCTCGGATAACACATCCCAAGTGCATTCGATTGCATATCAATCGGAGTCGGAGTTTCACGAGGATACTTCTCCAGAAAACATTGTGGGCGAGACACCTTCAGAGAATGGTGTAGCAGGTGGAGACTGGCATCCGGAGCAGACGTGGTTCGCCACTGCGGTAGGCAACACCGAAGACGTCTTCGGAGGTCCCCATGGCACGGATCTGACGGACGCATACTTGCAAATGGCAGATTTGGGGGATGGTCAGAATAGTTTTAGGTTCAGCTAAAAGGGTCAATAGCAAGGAATTGGGATTCCTGTTCCCGCGTGAAAAGGTTCTGACGTCTAGTATGTGGGTAGGAATGGAGAATACTGGTAATGCGGCTCTTAATTGACTAAAGAACCTTTCTAATCCACTAGTTATTCGTAGGTAATCTGTCTCATTACCAGATGTAAGGTCACGTGAAGAGGTGACGGCCTCATACGGAGTGGGTCAGGGAGCCGCGTCACATTTGCCACAACACCGCCACGGGCAAAGAAGTGTCGTCTTGAGCGTATCTGCTTGTAGTACTAGTTGAAAGGGTCGGAAATAAGGGGCGTCTGCGAATGACCCGAGCATGACGTGACACGAGGTGCCAAAAGGACGATTGTTTGCTGAGCGACTTGTGGTGGCCGTAGTCCGGGAAAGCAGAAGCCGGGCCGGGCAAAAGTCTCCTCATGGAATGAAGGCGGTGAGGCAAGACGAGGGCCGAGGGCGACTGCGATTGGCCGAGGCGGTGCTCCAATCCGGCCTAGCGCCAGATGTCACGCCGCTAAATCTCGGGAAGGAGTGTCCCTGACAGAGCAAAAGTGGTGTGGTGCTTTGGCCGTCCAGATCGGCGCCCTTCAACATCTTCAATTTAAACCGCCTCCTGGTGCTGTACCTCTTTCTCTACTCGTACCGCTCCTGGGCGCCCCTCCCTCCCCTCCCCTCCCCTCCCCTCCACCCAGCCCTGCCGTTTTTTTTCTGCTAGTGCCCGTTACGCAGTTGCGTCTGGCCTTCTTTGTAGTCGAGCAGCCACAATGTAAGTCGCCTATCTCGTATCGCACCTCACCGCTTGCCAACACGCATAGGAACTCGACCACGGTGCTGTCGCCAATGGCGCAGGATACGTACTGGGGCTCATTCGAGGAGATCTCCAAGTACAATGTGTCGCTCAACTTCTTCGAAAAGATGTGGCTCGCATGGTACACCTACATGCAGAACGACGTGCTAGCGACGGGCATCATGTCCTTTGTGATGCATGAGACTGTTTACTTTGGACGATCGCTGCCTTGGATAATAATTGACCTCATTCCCTGGTTCAGGAGGTATAAGCTTCAGCAGGTGAGTTGTTCCGTGACCAGTATCTTTGCCGCCACATTGACACCCTCAGAACAAAATTCCTACCAGCTGGGAGCAGTGGCAATGCGCTGCCCTCGTCCTCCTATCCCACATCACCGTCGAGCTGCCGCAAATCTGGTTCTTCCACCCCATGTGCCAGTTCTTCGGTCTCAGCACCAGCGTACCGTTTCCGAGCATCTACAAGATGGCCTTCCAAATCGCAGTCTTCTTCGTCATCGAGGATGCATGGCACTACTGGACGCACCGCGCAATGCATTGGGGCCCGCTCTACAAGAACATTCACAAGATCCACCACCAATACTCGGCTCCCTTTGGCCTTGCGGCTGAATACGCGTCGCCCATCGAAGTCATGGTGCTCGGTTTTGGCACGGTAGGAGCACCCATTGTCTGGACGGCAGTCACTGGCGATCTGCACATCTTGACCATGTACATCTGGATTGTTCTCCGCGTGTTCCAGGCTATCGATGCGCATAGCGGTTATGATTTCCCATGGAGTCTGCATCACTTCCTTCCTTTCTGGGCTGGTGCTGAGCACCACGACGTCCACCATGAGCGCTTCATTGGAAACTATGCCAGCAGCTTCAGGTGGTGGGACTATGTCCTCGACACTGAGGCTGGTCCCGAGGCCTCGAAGAGGAGGCGCGAGAAGAGGATCGCAGCCCTGAAGAAGGCTCAGTAAAAGATCGACAGGAGAACATGAAGCTCTTCGAGGAACGGGATTCGTCGACATCAATTCTTAAATCGCTGGCTGTTTTTTGGCCCACATTTTGACGTTGACAGAGATGGAGTTGACTAGAGGTGCTATCTCTTCGGTGCTGCTGGTTGGCAGCCTATATAGAAAACGCCGCGTAATGGGTGGGAGAAGTGTAAATATTTGGCGGAGCAGGAGGCTTCATAGACTATCTATATCTAATATACGACACGATCGCTTGATGAATCGATGCTTTTGATCTGAACCTAAGTTCCACTCACGCTGGCACTGTTCAAGGAATAGATTAGGACGGAAGCTTCTTGGATGAGCTATGAATACCTCTTGTCGATACAACCGCATATCAAACTTCCACGCCGTAGAGTTGCGAGGGTTCGAAGAGAGCGAGCACAGTGAGACATACCGGGCTTAGTCACCATATGTCTTGGCGAGGTGAAAGTGGATTGTCGCGTCGAAGGGACGAGCTTCAACTTCTTTCAGGAATCGCGCATCCTCGTCGCAACTTCACGCTCTCAATCCCTCTCTACCTTACCATGGCTTCTGCAAAGCGACCGCAGCAAAGCTACCAGCAAGATTACATTGCGCGAATACGATATTCAAACGCACTCCCTCCGCCGCCATGTCCCCCGAAACTTCTCGACATACCGAACACAGGTCTCTCAAGCGGACAATATACATCAGCGGGTTTTGCATCGAGGCTAGCAAGGGAGCAGCCGCTTAATATCGAGGCAGATGCGGAGCTGGGCATGGCGATCGATCTAGTAGGACTTCCAGGAGTTTTTGACGGCGATGAGTCTGGTATGGATCGCATGCAGCCTACCTTTCTATAAACTAACATATTCTATAGTCATTCAGGCGCTGTCGAACCCACCGCCACTCCATCCAGCAGACCGAGCCTTGATGCGACCTCCCAATGCGCTGGGTAAAATCACTGGTAATGCCTCGAGCGCTTCGTTTTTACGTCGTACGGAGTATATCACATCGAGCACGACCGGAAAGTCGTCCACATTCGAATCGAGCAACTCGTCAAATACCATGCGAGTGCGGAAGAAGCGGCAACGGGTCGAAGCTTCAGAAGACGACCCTGCCAACATCGCCAGACACATCATCAAAGGCTTCAATCTCGCCTACCCACAAGATGCGAACAGCTCAGCGGACACTGTTCGCGGCGCAGAAATTCTTCCCCAGGATAGACAGGCCTGGAAAACACCCAAGAACCCACGCAATGACAAACTCAAGCTGGTCGGCAGCTACCCTCTTCTCCCAGACTGGGACGCCATGCCCGACACAGGGTCCTACATGCTCTACAAATTCGTCGCACCACCCATCAACAACCCCACGGATCCATCCTACGACCCTCGTCTCGACGTAGCACTCCTCCGCCCAATCGGCCAAACCGTCGAAGACCTCGACCGCTTCATGCAAGAGCAAGAAGAGCACAAAGCCAACCCCACCCTCCCCGCGCCGACTCCACGCTACCACTTTGAATTCTTCCTCACGCCCTCCCGCGAAAAGGTGGCGGGCATCAAGCGGAACTTTACAAACCACGACCCGGACGCCGACGACATCCCCTTCGACGAAGGCCTCGACGACGACGGAAACCCGCGCAAATACTTCAAGTTCGAAAACATACGCACCTACGAGACGGAGAAGCAGGTCGGCGACCCGGAAGATACCTACGGCGACGTCGTCGCCCTCGCCATCCACGATCCGGACATCCACGACGAGGAGCCGCTCAGGGATACCAAGATGCAGAAGGGCGCGTACTTTTACCCCATCGTGCAGAGGACAAACATTCGCGGGCGGAGACCCGGCAAGGTCGAGATGGCGGGCGAGCAGGCGCCCAAGGTGCATGTCATCGAGACGGTGGCGAGGGATCCCGAGGCCGAGGTGGAAAACAGGAACGCGGTGAGGAGGAGGTACGATCCCATTGACGCATGAGCCGCCTTGGCTTCTTGACGACGTTTCTCCGGTAGCAAGCCAGTCGGTTGGGGGGGTATCTTTCTTCTGGAGTTTTGAATTTGCATGCTAGCAACGGACGTCAGAGAAAGAAGGAGGGCGGGAGGAGGGGAGGAGGGGAAGAATGGCAATACGAGAGAGTGGTGAGTGGTGCTCCCCCTTTTGTATCACTAGTCACATATATACCACGGGTAAAACAAATATCAATTGCAGATAGGAAGTAGGAAAATATTGGAGCAAAATCTCAAAAATCTCAAACAAAAAAGGTGGTTCGCATTTTTGTCTGGGTATCTCATGGCTATCTCATATATCTATTCGTTCTCTCTCTCTCTCTCTCTCACATATGTTAGAAATTCCTACGACATCTCGCTCCTCTGCGGCGCCCACCCCTTCAACCACTCCCTCGCCCTCTGCAAATCGCCCCCCTCGGCCTCGAGCGCTGCAACGCACCACTCGAGGCCAAACCCGCCCTTGCCCTCGATGCCCGCCTCAGCACCAATCATCTCGGCGACGTTCCTCCTCCGCTGACTCGCCTCGTCGGTGCAAAAGTGCAGCGGCGTAGTGTACCCCTTGCCGTCCATGCCTTGGAGGAACGGCTTGACGAGGGGAATGGCGTCCTTTGTGGGGACGCTCTTGTCGGCTTGACCCGTGTTCTTGCGGCCTGTGCGGCAGTATTCGTTCTTGCACCAGGGTTTGCCGCAGCCGGTGAGGAGCTGGCTGAGATAGCGGCGCTCGATGCGGCGGCGGAGTGCTTTGCCCTCTGGGTCGTGCAGAGAGACGTACAGGGGCCCGAAGCACACGCTGCAGAGGCCTATTTCGTTGCCGGGGCCTTGGCCCTTGCGGGTTCCTGCGCGGGTGTCGCCGAGCTTGTTGACGCCGTCTTGGGTGCGGCCGCAGTTCACGTTGCGGCAGATGCGGGGGGCGGGGCGGGAGAGGCGCTCGAGGTCGTGGTGGCGGAGGTGGGTTTCCATGTCGCGGAAGCGGATGATTTTGTTGCAGAGGTGGCATTCTGTTGTGCGGCCGCCGTCTGCAAGTTCGTGGGGGGTGAGCCCCGAGAGGAGGAGTTCCGGGTTGGGAGGTTCTGTTAGGTCGCCTTCTTGCGGTACTTGAAGGTGGCAGAAGCGGCAGAGGATTAATTTGCCTGGGCATTCGGTGACCTTGTGAGAGGAGAGTGTGGGGATGGAGGGGAATCCCATGCCGCACGAGGGGCATTCCTGTGGGGTGTGGTAAAGTGCATCGTGCTTCTGGTGGGATAGAGGCGTGTTGCCAGTAAAGGTGTCGTGCGGGCAGTGCCAGTGGTTGCTGAAAGCTTCGGATCTCTTCTGGAAGACTTGTCCACAGCCTTGAGGACAGACAATGTTGTTTCTTAGGCAGAAATTCTCATGGAGGAAAAGTGAACCCTTTGGTACCCACTGCTGACAGTTCTTGCACTGGACGTCCTCTGAGTTGTGCGGAGCATCTTCCGAGTCAGTGGCGTCCCCGTTAGGCTGCATGTTCGGATCGTAAATATTGATCTTGAGGTGATACTTTTTTGGAATTGTCGAGGGTTCTTCTGAAGGATAAGCACGCACTGATATGTAGATTGCTTCCGCCTCTTCCAATTCAACGTTGGTTGGTTGTAAACGTATGCGCTTGGGATATCGGCTAGAGAGGTCCGCGAAAACATGTTCGTCCTCTCGCGGTCGTACTCGCTGACGAGATGAAAAGGGGCTCACGAATAGGTCTACTTCGTCCTCATCGTCAATTTCGGTCAAACATATTTCTAGGCCTTGTGTTCTATCCCACGACGAGAGCTCGTAGTCGACGTATTCTCCTTCCAGCACTTGGCCATCGTGGGCCTTGAAAATGTCTATTTGCCCCCCAGCAGAGCTGCCTTCTGTTGTGCCTGGCGCTCGCTGCCTTTTTGCTGCTATTCTCTTTAGCGTTTCACGTGCTTGCTCCTCATTGAGCGCCTCGATGTCAACCTCCAGGTCCGTATCTACGACGCATATACCGTCTCCTTCAGGCTTGAAGCCGTCTACCAGGAAGCGGAACTCTTCGCGCTTGCCACCAGGAGCGCGACCGCCATACACAACCAATACCTCTCCATTTGTTAACGTTGTGAAGTTGGATCGCAGGTGTTCTTCAAGTAGCGACTTCCAGTCCTCCGGGTCGTATCCCGCTTCGAGGGGGCGGAGCTTGACGAATGTGCCTTTCGGTAGCTGCTTTGCGTGTACGGTTATCTGCGTTGTTATCCCATCCACCGCGAGCTGTTCCACACCGTTCACCATGTCCGTGTCTCCATCCGGACTACCTTTCCGCGGCGAGTCTACTGACTTAGCCTCCAGCCCCAGAGTTTCGCGGAGAAAGGGACTAAGCACTATCTCACCCTCTTCCGCCGAGAATTCTCGAATCCCCGCATGCACCACTCTGCCATTGTCTGGGTTTACCAACCGAAACGTAAGGGGATGTGGGAGCTGCTGGTGTCGGTCTTGGAAGTGTGATCGTGCTTGTCGCTCGGCGGCAAACGTGTAGGGATTGTAGGGGTCGAAGGAAGTTATATGAGGTCGGTCGTTGTCTACTGTGATGATGGGCGCTGCGGCAAGAAGCTGCTCTAGTGCGGACGGCGGGAGGAGTATCTTGTCGCCCGGAAGTTGCACGTGTCGAGAGGCATGTGCGACTGTGTACTGAGACGACCACTTCAACTCTGCGGGCTCTGGGCCGGGCTCCATGGTGACGCTGGGCGGAGAGGGAGGTGGTGAGGAAGTCAGTGGTCAGGGAATACACGAATCCATGGCGAAGGGCACATGTCGGTGTGTATAGAGGTGTAGCTACTTGTAGGGTGCTGACACATGTGCGGCTCTTCTCGAAGCTTCACGTAGGGCAGGCGCCAACGTTGCACGGCCCGCATGACGTGTGCGCCCGGCTCTTATCGATTAGACATGAGGGGGGGGGGGGGGGGGGGATTACATAGACAGAACAGAGCACCGCGGTATGTATGGGACACCGTGTGTAGAGGGCAGGGCAGGGCAGGGCAGGGCAGAGCAGCAACAGGTGCTCACATTCACTATATGGTAATGCATTGCAGGCACCGCGGGCGTTGGGCATACCGTCAACTAATTCCCTTCACTAACCACCGGCTCTGCATGCCACGCGCTGTCTGATAGCCACGTCCCCAGCGTCCGCCTTACCGCTCTGGGCTGCCCGACGCGGCGACGGCCCGCCGTGCTCGACAGTGCTCGCAGCGGCTGTTTTGGATGTTGTTTCTTGCGCGCATGCGACAAGACCTCCAAGAGCCTTGGCCGCACCCATGGGCGTCTGCCGGAGGCATTGCGGCCGCCGTCCAGAGGCAGAGGAGGGCGCCCGTTGCGGCGACAGAAGCCTGGGCGGAGGAGCTTGGCTGTAGCTGCTCATCATGGGTGGGACGCCGCGACCCACACCCCGGCGTAGATCGCATCAGGGTCCCCAACAGCCCTCTCTACACTCCACGTCTCAACCCGCCGTCGCCTTTCTCTTGGAGAGTACTCTCCACCCTGCACAGCGCCCGTGGGCCACGTGCCCCAGTCCAGCACCGCTTCCCACGCTGTCCATAAAGATTCGGTGAGTACCCTCTGACCTCCGTAGCATTCTCCGCCGCTGGGACCTCTCTCCACCATGGGCCCTCTCATCCCGGACGTCCCCCTCCCGACCACGCTGGCGGATCTTCTCTCCAACTCTTTGGTCCTCCGACAGACGGCCCCATATCTCCCCGTCGCCGCAATATATGCCCTAGCGGCAACCTCTAAGCCCTTCCATCACCTCGTCCACACCTCGCCCGAGTTCTTCCGCTACCTCGATCTTTCCACCGTCAAGTCAGCCATCATCCCCTATGAGCCGCTCGACTCCGGTGGTATCAGCTGGCGCGCTGAGCGCATGGATGAATCCCTGACCGAAGACGAATTCTATTCCGGGCCCCTCCGCGGCGTCTTCTCCAAGCTGCAACGTCGATCTGTGCTGCACAACGTGCGAACCCTTGTACTCGATGGCTTGAGTGTACCTGCAGACCTGGTACGGGACATCATCGCGGATGAGATGTTCAATGTCCGCATTCTGTCCATCCGCGACGTCAAGCACCTAAACGAACGAAAGCTCCAGCAGGTCTTGCGATATGCGGTGCGCCCGAGCAGGCCCGCAGGAACCCCCAAGATCAAGGGTATATATCTGTTCGGCTCTCGCGAGCTCGCACCTGTCCAAAATGCGCCGGGAAAAAAGAAACCCCCGCCAACTACGTTTCGCGGCGTCATGTCTTCGCAGGGAGCTCAGATTGGAGCGGAATGGAACCAAAAGTCGGCAGAAGCTCTCAATGCGGCGCTCGCCCGTACAGAGGACAAATGGTACCAATGCTCTGGGCGCATGATCAAGAAACCGCCGTCTCTCGAATGGGCCGAGACTCTCAAGGCCTGTGAGGGCATTATTGCTTTCGATGCGGTGCTTTGCAGAGGACCCCGCCACGATCCGACCAAAGCATTCGTGAACGAGCCCGGCACTCCCACGGTACCTAACCCGGCTTCATACCTCAACCCTTCGATCGCGACCGTTGCCTTGGGTCCGACGGGCTGTGAGACTTGCCATTCATGTCCTGAGAGTCCCGCTGTCTTTGGCTCCGCGCCAGCTGCTCAATTTCCGCTTTTGAGCCCAGCACCGCTGCATTCGAGTTCTATAAGGGCTGCACAGATGCCTCATACGACCGACGGGTCCGTGCCCCCAGCCCTATTTGCGCGTTGCGAGGATTGCCTCAAGGGCCGTTGGTGCGAACGATGCCACAAGTGGTGGGACGAGAGTTGTTACGCTGGATCCACCATTGCCCAGCGCACCGAACTCCAGCAGACCGAATTTATCGAAAACACCCAGAGCAACGGGGCGCCGCGCCTCGTCTCCAAGCAAAGCATCAAGGTACATAATGGCCTCTGCGTTGAAAACTGCCTGGGCGGCGAGAGGAGGGCTGGGGATGAACAATTCGCCTTGGCGCGTACACGCTTACGGTCTTACCATACGGAGGTCGCAAGGTAGTTGGATTCCGGATCCCAGTCTCCATGACTGGCCGAGGAGCCTGACTATCGGATACCACCACCTGGAACCTAGCTTGGCGCGCCGAGGTATGTGCTCTACGACTTGAAAAGAAACAGGCTGACATGAAGACATACAGATCATCGGCGTCCGACGTGATTGTTTCGGTTGTGGGCATACGGTATGAAGTGATCTTCTGCTTTCCAAGGGCAAAGCTAACTCTTTACAGTGCATCACCTGCAAGGAGCTCTTCATCCGGCAGTGCAGAACCTGTCGTAACGAGTATTGTATTGAAGACAACGACGCATCCTCTGACACCAGGGTACGAACTTTGCTTCTTTTCAGAATTGTGCCGCCGACTAATGTTTCGTAGTGCGACTGGTGCAACTATACTTCGCGACGGACTGTTGAGATGTACTAGAGGTCTGAAAGTATTATTCGGGGAATACCACAGAGACGATTGTCATGATTGAAAGAATTTCAGGTTTATTGTTCTAGTTGAGTCATAAAAGAAACGGCCGAGGTTTGGAGTTCAAATTGCCAACTCTACTCATAGCGTTATGAAAATGCGATACCCCTCTCAGTTCATGTCTCACTCGACTACATACCGTATATGATGCAGGACGTGATATACCGTGACCAAATGCAACAATATAGTTGAGATGTGACATCTTCATCAATGTTTACAGAAGAAGAATTTCCATTTGGAGCGGAGAGCATATCGCTAGAATTACAGCATTTCTGGGTACAGTAAGCCGGAAGGGGAGGAGGCCATATTGACACGTGATCTGGCATCGGCGGATTACCTCAGAGCTCCGAAGCGACACGAATAAACAACTGGCTGCACTTTGAAGCTGCCACAACCCCACTTGTACTCGCAATTATTTATTCCGACCTCAAACCGAAATTATTTCCCTCTCGAGCTTCCACACTCGACCCGCAAACCCTTGACTGTAATCCAAGCGAGTACGCAAAAGGTGTCCATTCGCTTGACGTAGCCAAACTCTCCAACCCAGCGAAGGCCAGCCAGGCTTCCACAACTCGCCCTCAACCGAACACGTCCCCGAAGCCATCGATTGTATCTCCCCATACTCGCGGACCATTACACTTCGACCAGTCCGGCCATCATGGCCCAGTACGGTTACGGACAGAGCCCGCCATATGGCCAACAAGGCGCACAAAATCTCCAATTCTACTCGTCGTCCTTCTCGAACCAGCCCGTCTCCGGGCACTCTACCCCGTTCCAAGCAGGATATGGAGCACCCCAAGCTCAAGCCTATCCGTCACAATATGGTGCGGGTTTTGCAGCGCCGGGGGTGAGTGGACAAATGGGCGTGGGTGCTTCAGGGTTGCGGACAGGATGGCTTGCAGCTTTTGGCACAGAAGGGTATGTTTGATGCATTATTGGAGAAGGGTTGCGCTAATAGATACAGATATGAGACAGAACCGCCGCTGCGTTAGTTTTTACACTCTCGAGTGACCGTACAAAATCGCTAATGATGCGCAGTGGAAGAATTGGGCGTGAACTTTGGTCATATCCAGATGAAGGTACGTGGATGGCAAAGACCCAAGGAAAATATTCAGCTAACTCCAAGATAGACTCTTGCGGTTCTCAACCCATTCGGCAGGATTGACCAAAACATCATGGACGATAGCGACATAGCAGGTCCAATTTTGTTCTTCTTTATTTTCGGAACGTCTCTACTGGTATGTTGCTCGCACTAGGGCCACTGCAACAGAACTAAGAATATGCAGCTCTCTGGAAAACTTCATTTTGGATATATCTACGGTAAGTACGGCGCCGCCAAAGGCCTTCACTACGCTAACAATTTTTTAGGTCTTGCAGTGCTAGGAACCGTATTACTACACACTATACTCTCCCTCATGTCACCACCCTTGACAGCCGCTGAAGTTGCAGCAAACCAAGATCACGGCCAACGAGGAAGCTCCCATTTCTCGTCCTCATTGACATTCCCAAGGTCGGCATCGGTCCTCGGCTACTGTTTGCTCCCGTTAGTTCTTGTCGCTATCTTGGGAATAGTTGTTCCATTGGATGGGTTCTTTGGATATCTTCTTACTGGCCTAGCTATCGGCTGGTGCTCATACGCTTCTAGCTCCATGTTTACAGTCGTCGGTACGTTTTCATAATGAAAGGTATTCTAGTCAATCGCTAATGCTTTATAGGGCGCATGACTTCAATGAGAGGTTTGGTCGCGTATCCCATGGTTCTCTTTTACGGCAGCTTTGGCATTATGGCAATCTTTAGTTCACGAGGTACTGGGCAGCTGGTGAAGGCTGCTACCAGTGCATGAAAGATTTAGGCGCCTCGTTCGGAAAGCATCATCGTTGGGGAAAACTATAGGATAGACTTGCATAGGGCACGCGATAGCATTAGTGTACAGAAGAAACTACTCTGGATGTTCAAAGCAAATGGTAGTGTACTTTCCCGCTGGTAGCCAATCAGGGCAAAGGGCCTCCCGATTATGACGACTAGAGGACCCTGCACTTCCGAGCGCGCCCCAAAAACTTCTCCCCCGAGTTTCGCCGCATCGCGCATCCACCATCGCCTTCACATACTTTTAATACCCTCGTCGCTTCTTCTTTTCGCTCCATTACTCTTATTTCACCATGGGCTGGTTCTGGGCAGACAGCGCGCCTTCAGCGCCCATCGCGCCACATCCAATGCCCCGAGGAAACGCAGGACCTCCTGTATGCCCATTCCATTAGATTTGATGTCTCCGTCTAACTGTTGCCTAGCCGTCATGTCCAATGCACAAGAAGACGCCGTCACCACCATCGCGACCATCGGATTCCGCCGTAACATCACAGGGCGCATGCCCGTACGTCCCCCCAGATACGCCTTCTCCCGCATCCTCGATCGCCCCGGCACCCCCGAAGACAGGCCTCCTCTCCCGCCTCAACCCTCTTAACAACATGCCCTTCGACCTGTCCAACAAACGCGCCGATAACCAATCCATCGACCTCCCTCTCTCCCGCGAAGCAAGCACCATCCCCAAAGGCGACGGCTCCCTATGGGAATACCCATCCCCGCAGCAAATGTACAACGCGATGCTAAGAAAGGGATATACCGATACACCGACCGATGCGGTAGAAAGTATGGTGGCTGTACACAACTTCCTGAACGAGGGCGCCTGGGCAGAAATAATGGGGTGGGAGAGACGGTTTTCCAGGGGTTTATCGGAGGGCTACAAGATCTGTTCCAGGGGAGAAGAAAACGCGAATGAGGCGTTGGGAACGGATGATCCGTTTGACACGACGACGTGGAACGATCGCGACATTCCGCCACCCAAGTTGCTGAGGTTTACGGGTCGTCCGACGGAGCCGACGCCCAAGTCCCAGATACTGCAGTGGTTGGGATGGGCGTTTCCTGACAAGTATGGGTCTGCGCCTCCGTTTGATCGGCACGATTGGTTTGTGCAGAGGTGCAATGAGAAGGGGTGCGAAGAGGTGCGCTATGTGATTGATTACTATGAGGGCGAGCCGGAGCCGACGGGGGAGCCCGTGTTCTACCTGGATGTGCGGC
This sequence comes from Periconia sp. TS-2, assembly GCA_030378425.1. Classification (NCBI taxonomy): domain Eukaryota; kingdom Fungi; phylum Ascomycota; class Dothideomycetes; order Pleosporales; family Periconiaceae; genus Periconia; species Periconia sp. TS-2. The sequence goes on from JASNQO010000006.1 coordinate 960,262, forward strand.
CTGCGATTGATGGGCCGCGGAGTGCGGCGGAGAGAGCGGTCAGGTGGGGAACAGACGTCTGGTGGAAAGCAAGTGGAGGGGTGGTGAGGGAGGTAGCAAAGGCGGAGGCGGAGAGGAAGAGGAGGGAAGAGGAGCTTGCTTCCAAGAGTCGACAGTATAATTGAGAATAGTCATTCAAGTGCTATTTGGTTAAAATGGAGGGGCATTGGAAGAGAAGGGTTTCCTTGTTCACGGCCGAAAGAGTAATATTGCATAGATGGTACATGGTGTCAATGGCGTTAACGAGGATCTCCTTTCGCGGTGGAATGTAAGATATGGCAATTTGTTAGCCTACACACGGGCATCATTTCTTTTCCTTCTTTCCATCCTCGTTTTCTCACGCATCTTTTAATTCAAGCTTCCTTGCCTCGTCGTCTCTTGTCTCTTGTCTCATCATCCGTCCCATCAGCCCTCCACTCTTTCCATCCAGAACTTCTTGTTACGCTTTTTTTTTCTCTTTCTTTCTCCACGGTAGCTTCTTTCTAATGATGAACCAACTTTCTCAAACCCTTTTTCCAACGCACATGTTTTGGTGAGACTTTTGTGGGCTTGGGAAGTGTGGAAGTGTACAGACAGACAAAACATGCATGTTTCGCGTCTACAAGCGTCTATATCTCGTTTACTCAGACCTTGTGACTCGTGACTTGGGCTATTCACACACTCGGAAAAAAGGAATAGCAAAGACGCATTGATTATACATCCAACTAGCATAAAACACACAAGATAATCCCCCCACCGCTCGCTCTTACTCGCCTACCCTTCACCACAGCTCTCAGCCAGCCGCCCTCCTCAGCCCCATCTCGCCTCAAAAGAGGTCTCAAGTTAAGCGCATACAACTTTGCCAAATCAGGTAATCAGTCACATCAGCTCTACTACATACATTACTCGCAAGATCAAACCGGGCTTTTGAGCAAGCACTGCTGTCTTCAATTCCCACGGGAGCAGACAAAGGCCCCCAGATAAGAAAACTTCGGGGGTACACATGTCAAGCATAGCAACAAATGGTAGCGATACGGGGAAGAGCTGAGCGAGATTTTGGGATACGAGGCGGGATTCCTAGTCGTCGTTGTCTTCGTCATCGATGATTAATACGAAGAGATACCATTTGCATTCGCAGAGTTATGTACTAGCAAGACACAGAGACAGAGAGACACGCCTCGCCACAGCTACGGAAAGTCTTGTGTCTCACTCCACACCACTCCACCAAGAACGCCAAATCACCTAATCACCTAAACCACCCAAGTCCCCTAAACAGACGAGCTCTTCGCCGACGTTTCCTAATCTCCGCCCATCGCCTTTCCAGCTTCTCGCTCCCAAAAAGAAAGCAAAGAAACTCAAACGCTAAAAATAAACTGTCTGGAAAAACATGAATCAATACGAACGAAAAAAAAAAAAAAAAAAAAAAAGCCCATCGGATAAAACGATTAGACTACTAAAACTAGGTGTATCACAAAACACACATTGAAACATGGCAAATCGTAGGAACTTTTTCTTGCTTTTTTGCAGATTGCATCTGCCTTTTCATTTCAAATATCAAATTTCAAATTCTCGTCGTCGTATGCACACTCGTATGCACACTCGTATGCAGCTCGTATATCCCGTAATCACCATACGCGCACACGCACACCGATTTAACCCTTGATGCGTCATCAAAGGCCCGCCTCCTTCGTCAGCGTCCCCCCTGACCCAGCTCACTAAGCAAGTTTCGATTACCTAAGTCATTAGCTAATATTGGCACCTTGAGGGTGTGCCGGCTGACTTGTGTTACAAGTACACAGTAGCGTCGGCTCTGGTTGTTTTCCCTGTTTGGCAATGATTTGACGAAAAGTTCGGCACATGGGATGTAGTTCGCCACGGGAGGAGGGGGGTTGGGCAGGAAGGGTATGTGGGGCCGAGGAAGGGTGGGAGAGCAGTGAACAGCCTGTTGCATTTGATGCAAGATATGGCTCTTTTTTCCTCTTTCCTTTGTTTACAGTCGGGTCTGTATCATGACCAGCTTGATACCAGACATTCGCATTCTGTATACCTTACACTATTTCCCAGTCTGATACGCAACATGTCCAAGACATTGGCATTGTAAGTCGGCTCGGTAGAAGCAGAGTAGAAAGTGTTTGTGAAGAGCCCCCCTTTGATGATATCCCACTTGTACATTGAGCCTGTCCTTCAGAGAAACACTTAGTGTATCCCTCCTGTACAGTTTGAAATGAAAGCAAAAACATTGGGATATGGTATTGGGTCCGGAACGCCGCCAAAAAGAAACCGTCGCTCCGAGCCGTCAAGCTCCGAGCATGCATAACGTCGTGAAAGAAGAAGACAAAACACCATTTGCAACAGGACCATTTTTGGGTGCAAAGAGAGGAAAGGGTCTGCACCTGTATGACCAACGGTGGAGGCCGGTGATTAAGCAGCTGATCAAGACAGATAGCTAGAGCTGCACATTATGACCCGGTCGTCTCGACAGCCGGGGCGCCTGCTGAACTAAGCATATGGGCTGGAATAGACTGGCGGATGGTGCTGACCTTGAGCAGGCGATTCTGCCTTTTGCCCATGCTGCGCTGCTGCTGCTGCTTGCGCTGCCATCTGAAGCTCGCCAATCTGGCGCTCTGAAAGACCGCCATTGTTGGTGCTACTTGGGCTCTGCTGCTGCTGCTGCTGCTGCTGCGGCTGGGTTGGCTCGGGAACGGGTTGCGGCGGGGCTGGCAGATTCGCGGGATCGCCGTGGCCGTGGTTGCGCGTGAGGTCGACACCTGCAGGCGCTGGCGGGATCTCGCCCTGGGTTTCGAGAAGACGCGACTGCAGGTTGATAATGTAGTCACGCAGCTGGTAGTTTTCCGTCTGGAGCGTCTTGTATAGCTCACACAGCTGCTCAAACTCCTTGACTTGATCCTTGAGCTGCTTGATATACTCCTCCTTGCGTTGGCGGAAGGCACGCTGTCACCCAATTAGCAAAGCGAAAGAGTGTAGAGCTTGGTGACGTACTTGAGCAGCTCGATTCTGAGCGGCCCGTTTCGAGGTCGAGAGCTCTCTGCGACCTTTGCGCTGATCGGCCATCTGAGCGTCGGTAGGCTCGCCTTGGCTCATGCTGTATTGCGGATGCTGCTGGATGGGGGTGTGCTGCTGGTTAGGCGAGTGAATGGCAGGATCAATGGGCCCGGATGTTTGCTGGCCAGCGCCGGCAGCGAGGAGGTGTTCTCTTAAGCCTGAAGCACAAGGCGCGTTAGTAATGGGGCCATGGGTAGGATTAGTGAAGAGATAAAAGAGGGCACTGCTAACTCATTTCAATGGCCTTGGGTTCCTGAGGTACAGTAAGCAAGACTAGTCATCGGAAACGGAGCACGAGTTCGCGGCTTACCTGAGCAGGCGGCTGTTGCATGGTATTATACGTGCGAATCGAAGGGTACAGCGTGGGCAGGCTGTGCGGCATCAAACCGTGCGTGCAGAGCCCGAAGCCGACTCTGCTACGCGCGCGGGCTTCGGGGGTGTGTAGTGAGGCTGGCGGCGTTACACGCTGGTCGGATGCACGATGGTGGTGGTGGTGGTGGAGGGGGAGGGAGCGGCAGGTGCAGGCGCGGCGGGCGAGCACAGTGCGCAAGGCAAGAGCGAGCGAGAGGACTGGCAGCGACGATTAGCCGTGGGCGGCAGCGAGGAAGGAGCAGGGCGGCGGGTCGAGGCCGAGACGCCCCGCGCGCACATCGCACGACTCCATGGCGGGCAGTCGACGACGGTGCTGGCGGGCTGGCGATGCAGCGCATACTCACCGGGCAGGCAGGCTCACAGGGTTGGTTGGGGTCAAGCTTAGTCAAAGCTGCGTAAGAGACCTTGGGGGAGTTTGGCGTTTATATAGCCTCGGAACCGCGTATCACCGTGCTCGCTCGGGCGAGGCACCTCTTGCCGCCTTGCAGGCAATGTACTGGAACCGTTTATTACGCACTGCGGTGCAGAACACAGATAGCGTCCGCCTCCATTTGCTTCCTTCGGCAGGCGCCCGCCGAGAGTTATGCCATGTCAACGTCTCCCACCGTCCCAGTGCTGCTTTGGTGCACGGCGGCCATCCGCTGACTGCTTACCAATGCCTCGACGCCACTCCGCTACACCCCTTGGCGCCCTTCCACACACGACACCCGCCTGCCCGCCCGCCCTCGCTGCATATCGCATATCCCCACTATCTACTGCCTCCGTGGGCCCAGTCAGCAGACGTGCCCTGGCTCCAGCTTACGGAATGCCGACTCTCCTGTTCCGACCGGCTCCGCGTCCACCTCGCCCGCCGCTGCTTGCTGGCTGCTTGCTGCTTGCTGCATGCGGACACCTGCTCGTGCGCGCGCTACCATGGCTCGCTCCACCCTGGTCTCCACACAGAATACGCCCTCTTCTCTCGATTCCCGTCGTGTTGTTGTTATTGTTGCTGCTGCTGTGTTGTCTCGTCGACTGCCCATGTGATGATTGTGATCCGCGCCGCCATTTGCCAAAGCCGTACCTGCACGTCGATATTAACGGCAGCATCTCAATGTTCCACACTCGACGCCATCCGCGTACGCTCCTCACCAGCGTGGCACAGCAGCGCATGGTGACCATCGTTTAGAATTACGTCGTGGAGCATCGAGCGTATCCCCGAATACGCGGCGAATCAATGCGACAGGACGCGATCCGCGGCCCAAGCGCCCATCTGCAAGGCGACACCGTCCCTTGATCTTTAACGTTGCTCTTGTGTTCTCGACATCGACTCATCTCCACTCTTCTGCATCAGAACCATCCTGATCCAATCCACCGGCTTGCTGACCAGCCTGCGTTCGTTTCTATCCTGCGCACCTGCCAGCCTCCCGGCGGCATCTGAATCCCAAAATATCATTTGCCTGCCGCCATTCATCCAGCGACACCTATAGCTTGCAGCCCCCAATCAGAAATTACCAGATATCAGGCCGCTACCCCAGTACGTCTTTTCCAACTGCAGGCAATACGACGGATCTGCAAGCCTCTCCCTCCCTTGTGTGACCGGACATGCACATCCATGATTACATCAGAAGTTAATTCTTCGGTCTAACCTGTACTTTCCCCAGAATGTACGAACTCATCGGTCGTGCGCGGCCAGCCTGTTTTGGACATCGTGCATTGTTCCTGGGATTTGGCCACAGACATCGATCATCGCCCATCGCTGCCCAAGTGGACAAGTCTGCATATGTCGCCAGATTCTCTGCTTTCCGTGCGGCATACGCTTCATCGACAGGCCCGACATCTACAAGCAGCAAGGCTTTTGTAATCTTCGCCTCAGACCAACCAGCCGAATTGCCCAATCGCCTTTCCAGTCTGTCAGCATGGTCCCTCTCACCCTCGAAAATGGGCATTACCCGTCAATTTACCTTTCCCACCTTCGCCGCAGCCTGGCGTTTCATGTCGCAAGTCGCTGATGAGTGCAAGACCAAGCGGCACCACCCAACCTGGTCCAACACGTACAACCAAGTCATCATTGAGTGGACCACGCATCGTCCCAAAGGCCTCAGCATCAAGGATGTCGAAATGGCCGAATTCTGCGACAGGACTGCTGACGCAATTGGTCTAAAGCCGCAAGGTCAGAACAGCAGTCCCACCTCCGTTGAATGACCTATTGGGCCTCTGTGTTTGGTCAGATAGTGCCTCTTGTAGTCAGAGAAGTTTCTCCGTCTCGACCGCACTGTCAGATGTTGGACCTTGGGTACATCGTGGTTGGTTCATTGAGGCGGCCATGTAGTCATCCCATCCTCGATTGGAGGCCTCCACTTCAACCGCCGATATGACAGTACGCGGATGTAGTACCGGACTTAAGGGCGAAATACGTCCGTACGAGATGTAGACGGCAGGACGGATGCTACCGCTTTAGCGCTGGCGTGCAATACTTATTCATTGTACCTCGCGTCATTGATTCGCTCTCTGTATACACTGTTCCTCCACTACGTCGCTCGTACGCAGTATCCTGCAGCTCGCATCCGCCACGCACGATACTACTAACCGCTTGATAGTCGGAGTTCCGCTCCACGCGGTCTACCTCTCACATTGAGCACTGCTCTTCTCTAGTCACCCACTCCTACGCAGGATGTTAGCTGCAAGTGTACTGTCCAGTCAGATAAGCCTTCGCACTTCGCAGGACTTCTCCTTTGGTTTGCATTTCGCGCGATTCCTCGTGATCTACACTACCCTGTTTTGATATCCTTGCACTTTCCACGTTACACATGCTTGTTCACAATCGTGAAAAAATAGTCCCTATCAGTCATACTAAGATATGAGTAATCCGCATGAACGATTCTACCAATGGATTACGACATCTTCCCGAAGCCGTACGTATACCCTATTTAGGATAGAGGGCTTGCGAGGATACGTCCAGCATCTCGCAAATTACAGCGAGCAAGCCTTGGATCGCCGATCTATTCTCGTCATCGTATCAACATTGCAGGACGATGCCGCACACGGATTATTGATGGCGCAACGACTTGAACAGAACTGCGTACACTAGTCTCGACTCTCGCAATTGTGATTTCTAGTAGACTCCGATGCATGTGGGTTTAGTCTCAGACATAGCTGACATTTTCGCCCAGGAGTAGTCTGTTAGTCAGATACTACTCCGGTTACATTCGTCCGTAATGTGCGGTGGTTTCAACACACTCAATTACAACTTACAAAGATGTTCTATTTGGGCTGTCTGGATAATCGAAGTCAAACCTGTCAAGAGTATTCCTATCAACATAATCTGGATGTTGTTAAAAGACTTGCATTTTGATTTCATCGTTGTACTCACTCTTACTCATCAGCGGTTCAATTCAACCTCCGATCCAACCTTGATGTACGACCGCATGTTCCATGGACGGGTCCGGTATCAGTTGTTCCCGGGCTAAAACGTACTATTGGCCTACTATCGCTGTGAGATTTTGCTAGGTTGTGCAAAAAGCTCTGACAAAGGAGTCCGCCCTCTAACTTTCCTCGATATACAACAGGTCGCCCTAGTTTTCGATCTACTTCTTCACCGCACCCTTCGCCCTGCTCGTCAGCCACAAAATCCGAAGGATGTCTCTTTTCGCGTCCACAAACTGAGACCCTGCATTTCGCCAAAGTCCCTCCCAATCAGCGCATCCTACACTCGGCTACCACAAGCCTCCCACGCTCGCAAATCACACATCACACATCACCGTCAAGAGTATTGAATTTCGCTAACGAGAAATTTCCGCTATGGGTATCTCTTCGATCACAATCCAAGCAAACAAAGCCTGAAAAGTTAGCGCCAATTTGGTTTTTGCACTTTCAGCTTGCATGATGATGCCTCACACAGCTCGCCACGGCGTCGCCAATTCACCTTGCCAAACCCAAGAACGGCTAAGGGCTTGGCTTATTAATCCTCCACCACCACTTTCCCAGCCTCCCTCGCTCCCTCGCATCGTCGCAACATGAGAGACTGATGAGCAAGAAAAAGGGCAAAAATTGTGCTCGAACATTTTTCCCTCTCCCCCAACCAACTCGCAGTGTTGCCTCGATCAAGTTAGCACCCGCCCTGTTACAGCTCTCAAAGGGGTATCAGCCCACGAGTGCCACGCGTGGTTGTAATGTGATGGTGGTGTGCCCCATCTCAACGTTACGCTACCAACATCATCCTCGCCCAGCCCAGCCTGTTGTTTCTCGCTCTCTCGGCCGTTTCTCGCACCTCGCGCTTTCCACATACAGATGCTGCGGCCCTCCCCCCCGCTCTTTAACGCCCACATGGTCCATGCCTTGCTTGCCCACGTCCCCTTACCAACTTTGTCCTGCTTTAACCCCGCTGTATATATCGCGCACGCGCGCGGGTTCGTCGTGGTTCCGAGTTCCGAAGCTAGCACCCCCAACGCGCGACATTTGCTTTGTAATGCATTACTGTGACTTAGTGTTTTCCCATTCGTTGGGATGAAATGGGGGTCGGTGAATGGGTGGACCAAGAAGGGAGGGTGGGCATGGGCGTGGGAACTCTCTAGCTGGAGCTGTATCTAGGCTCGTACGAGTTGTTCGGCCGGTGTAGTGTGGGCTTGCACGCGGGTGTGATGGGGTTGGAGAGGATGGATCAGTAACTCTGGAGATGGGCATGACTAAAGTTTCAAGGAGCGAAGTGATGGAGTACTCATCATGGCGTCGCTACATGGTAAGCAGATGTCTAAAATCACTTGGAGAGACGAAGCGTAGAGCTGAGTACTTCCGAGGAAGCTTCAGCGTGCGGCGGATCCCCTCCAGAAGAATTTCGAGTCGCATCTATTGAGTAGGATAATTGATCAGTATGCAGTAGAATCCCATCCCATCCCATTCCATCCCATCAGGTTCTTCCATAGCCTCGCTCTTCCTCGCGCCGTTGCCATGTCGCCATCCCCCTTCCCGATCTTCCATCGACCATATACCACCCTACCACCCTACCACCCACCTACCACGCAAACATGCACTTGTTATTCAACAGCCTACTCCCCAGAACATCATACTCGGTCTTACTAACCCAACTATCATTTCCCGCAGAACTCAACCTCCCAAACACACTCCCGCCCTTCCAAATCACAACCTGCGGATCAAACTCCCTCGGCGGCGGCCCCACAAGAATCTCCTTGCCGTAATACGGCCGCAGCTCCCTGAGCCGCGTCTCCAAAAACGCGCCGAGACCGGGCGTCTTGGAGCCTCCACCGATGAGCATGATGCCGCCGAGGAAGTCACGCAGTTTGCGCTCGTCGCCGCGCGCACCTTGAGTAACGGATTCGAGGATTGCGGCGTCGAGGGGAATAATGGGTAGGGTTTTGTCGCGCTCGTCTGCGACCTTTGTCTTTTCGAAGATGGGGTCGCGGAAGATGAGGGGTGCCGCGGCGTCGTCTAACATCGGCGTGTCACGGTCTGGGTTGGGCGTGTTGGTTCCTTCGGGGGCGGGAGAGCCTGCTACGGAGGACCTGGGGGTGTTCTCATTGTCGTTCAGGCGACTGGGGAGAGCGGATGGGCCTGGACGTTGGGGAGTAGAAGCGACGGCCGGCGTACCCGCAGGTTCTTGAGTGCCGTTGACGGTAGCGGTCTTACCGCCGGCGGTTTCAAGAACAGTTATTTGAGCCTGGGATATCGGGTCGTTCGGTGATCCATCGTAGAGATCTACTGATCGAGGGATGACTTTCCTTCGGCCCTCCAGCTTATGGGAGAGGTCGAGTATAGCAGGCTTGAGAAGACTCTATATGGCATCAGCATGGTGCAATATATACGCGAATAATGAGTGGCACTTACCATGGGAGACAGCATCGTCTCGTCATAGGTCTTGAAGGTGTACCTCCTCGTATCCTGATCCGAAGCTCGCAGGTGGAAGTCCCACGTCTTGACTGTGACGGAATCCTCATCCATAGAGCAAAACTTCTGTTTCAGCTCTTCGGCGAGCAGGAAGTCATATCTTCGCTTCAGATTCAGGTCAGAGTACGGAAAGTGACCGTAGAGCATCATCTTGATGAACGTCTCTGTCACGTCTGCGCCTCCCATCTTAAGGTTGACGCGTGACTCTTCGATGCACAACCCTTCGTCGACGCAGCAAATCGATGTCTTCTGTGCTCCAATGTCTACCACGCAAGCAACTCCATATCCTGCGCCGAAAGTAGCAGACAAGCTCTCCTGTTGAAGGCAGACTTTTCCAAGTCCTAGGTCTCGAATGAGGATATCTAATATCATGGTAACGTAGATGCGCTCGTACAGATCCGGAATGATGAAGACGCATTTGTAGTTGATGAGGTCCTTGAGCTTCGTGATACCCAATTGCGACTTGAAAGCCTCTTCAAGAATCTTAGAGATGTCGTGATACAGCTGATTGCGACCAGTGTAGTCCTTCTCATTGAAGGTTCCATTCTGGATAGGCCAGAAGAGCTTGTACCTGGGATTCGACTGTTCTGGTATTCGAAGTGCTTCGTGGCCAGTAAAGTATTCCGGTGCTTGCTTTGGATTGGAGGGGATCTCGGTCCATTCGATCCTGTTCACGTCATTGTGCTCGTGAATGATTTCTGGAGGTGTTCGACGGTTGAAGTTCGTGACCAAGTCCTTCGAGTTGGGCAGAACGCGGCGCTTGTTGGATCGCATTCTTGTTCGGAGCTCTGAGGACATGGCCATGTACTGATCTGCGAAATCTTCACCGAACCACTTCTCGGGGAGCACATCCTCAGACACAGCTCCGTCAATCCTCAACCTCTTGGGACTTGGCTCGCCGTCATTCTCTTCAGATTCGTTTTCTTTCCATTGACGCGCAATCACCATGGGTACCGTCTTAGGCAAGGCGTCGGTCCCCAATCCGACCCGAAGATTCTGGCTGCCGAGGTGGAGAACAATCAGCCTAGACGGATCGTCCCTCGAATTGGAGAGTCCAGGCTCCTCAGCATTCTCTTCCGCAGGTTCAGTAGAAACTCCTTGTGCTAGCGCTCGATCCTTATCCCGCGCTTCTCGCACCATACGTGCGCGCTCCTCTTCTTGTGGGTATCGGACTGCGAGGTATTGCTCGTCGCGTTTGAGAAACTCGGTGTAGTAATTCTTCTGGTTAATCATGTTCACCTGAGGCCATGTTGTCAGGTCTAGGTTGTTATCCGTCCGCGCGAGACCTTGGACTGTAAGCAGCTGCTCTATCATGCAAATGTCATATACATACCCTCCTCCCTCAGCTGGGCCCGCCCAGACTTCTTTCCCACCATGATGATTGAGTTGTGGGGAAACGGCTCGATCGATGCGGAAGCGTGCGAGGGATGGCAGCTTTGCGGGTCGCGCTGCAGAATGCGGGAGAAATTGACTCGTGTGTGGGCACTCCAATCTTTGCTATCGCTTTCGGTCGTCGTACTTGTTAACGTTCACAATTCAGGCGGCGGCGGGGAGGACAGAGGTGCGGTCGAGATGTTTCCCGGCCCAAGCTTTCAGCGATTGGATCATGTTGAAGCGACCTCTCCGATTCGAGCAAGGGCCGAGACCACTGCTGCCAAAGACCCACGAAAACAGCGAAACAATCGTAACATTACTTGAATGGCTGGGATCCGATTCGTGGCCCCAACCTCCTCATAATCGAGAGTATGTACATGAAGTTCAAGTGAAAGTGAAGAGCTGTGGAGTCGGAATCTCGAGGCTATTGTGCTCTGATTGGTCACTTCAATCAAATCACGTGTTTTCGTAACATCTGAGGAGATGAAATCTGGGAACGCACATGTTGTGTGCTATGTGTCTTTATTAAGATCTAGTGCAATACCGGCCTTGAAAAATGGTCGCAACTTTTTCATGGTGTGAGTACATCCAGTGAACAGGTGAAGAACTTGGGGACTAGTCTTTAGATCATTGTTTCAGTAAATGTTCTACTATGCTCATTCTCATTCTATGCAGTGTCGTATCCGTAATGCGTATCCCGTCATTCGCTCGTAGTCCAGCCTCACCAGGGCAGCCTTATGTCTTTACGTCAGGCTCAGTACGTCCGACGTATTCCTGCAGCTTCAACAAGTCGGTCGCCAGTTTCACGTTGTCCTTTAGGTAGTCTTGCGCGTCCAGATCATACTTGGACTCGTCTGTCTCGTGCTTCTCGATGTACAGGCGGATAGTCGCTCCGCTGCTACCAGTGCCAGACAGACGCACGACAATGCGACTGCCGTCATCGAACTTGACGTAGATACCCTGGTTCTTGCTCACACTTCCGTCAAGATCAGTGTATGAGAAGTCATCAGCCTCGATGACCTTGCGACCAGCGAGTGTCGAGCCAACAAATTCATCCTTCTTTGTTGTGATGAGCTCTTTTACGTGAGCAATGACCTTGCCGGCGCCCTCAGACTCGCAGCCCTCATAATCGTATCGAGTAAAGAAAGTACGCCCGTACGTCTTCCAGAAGTCCTTCTGAATCGAGGCGATGCTAGGTGTAGAGCCGGTCTGCTCACCAATTCCTGCGAGGATGTTGAGCCAGGCGACGACAGCCCACAGTCCATCCTTCTCACGGATGTGGTTGCTACCGGTACCGAAGCTCTCTTCACCACAGATGTTCATCTTGTCTGCATCGAAAAGACCACAGAAGAACTTCCAGCCAGTTGGCACCTCGTAGCATTGTACACCTTTCTTCTTAGCGACAAGATCGACTGCGCCAGACGTGGGCATGCTTCGAGCGAGACCATAGGTACCCTGCTTCTTAAACCAGGGGATGAGGTCGGCATGGTGGGCGATGATCGCCAAGCTGTCTCCAGGGGAGACGAATGTGTTTGCGCCGTAGATCATATTTCGGTCGCCGTCGCCGTCACTGGCGGCACCGAAGTGGATGCCGTTCTTGTTGACGGCATCTACTAGGGACTTGGCATACACCAGATTGGGGTCTGGGTGGTGTCCGCCAAAGTCTGGTTTTGGCACACAATTCTGTGTGCTATTCGGAATGCCAAGCTCCTTCTCAAAGATATCGACGCCATATGACCCAGTGACACCACTCAGACCGTCAAACAGCACCTTGAAGTCGGGGTGTTTCTTGATGAATGATTTGATGAGATCGAAATCAAAGATGTCCTTCAGCATATCGAGGTAGTCCGTGGTGGAGTGGATGATCTCCACCTCCAACTGGCCATAAGTCTGGGACCCGATAGTACCCAGATCGACGTCCGGGATGTCTGCGATCTTGTACGACGTCAGGGTCTTGGAGGTCTCGTATATCTTGTTGGTGACACTCTCTGGTGCTGGAGCACCATTGGCGAGATTGTACTTGATACCGAAGTCCTCAGTAGGACCTGAGGGTGTTAATAAAGACGAGAGACATTATGGCAGTAGTGAGGAATCTCGACATACCTCCAGGATTGTGGCTAGCAGTCAATAGGATACCACCGGTTGCCTTCCGTATCCGGATAACATTACTAGCGGCTGGTGTGCTGAGGATGCCATTTTGACCGATCAAGAGCTTCTTCACGCCATATGCCGCACCAATCTTAGCGATCAACTGTGTAACTTCAGGGTTCCAGTAACGCCCATCACCACCAATAACAAGGAAGGAGCCTTCTACGCCTTCGGGTATGGAGAGAAGGATGCTAGCAACGAAGGCTTCGGAATAGTTTTCCTGCTGGAAGACCTTGACCTTCTTGCGTAGGCCAGAACTAGTGCGGAACCACAAGTCAGCCATGATCCTCTAGTGGAGGCATTGAAGAGTGAGAGTTCTTGTAGCGGTACTCGAGACGCATGTGACGGGGTGAGGCATATGCCACGGCTGGACTGCAATATCTTGCGTTGTATAGAGAGTGTTGCAGGTAATAAAAGCCACGGATAAGATAGGAGGGCAGACATAGCCGGAAGGGTGTTTAGTACTTACGTGCCGGGCTTCTGGTCGGTAAAGGGCTTCAAGGAGACGGTCCGGACGCTCATGGTGAGAGGAGTGCTGTTCAGGCTGTTATTCGAGGAATTGGGGGATCGAATGCAATGCTGGCAGCTGTCGACGACTTTTTGAGCTTGTGAGGGGCATCAGGGCAGCTGTCCCCCACTCCGGTGGCATGACGCACTGACGGCGCCACTCGACCGTCGCCGCCTCCGGATTCGCTGCGATCGACGCTTTTCCTCAACCACTTCACCTGTCCAGCAACGCCTCTCTCAACACTACCGCTTTGCCACGGCACTTCGACCACCGTGGAATAACGACAAGGCTGCGCACCTGCGTTTTCGAATCGGCCCGAGATTGTCGTCCAACGGCCTCGCAGAGTCCCGGCCTCGCCGCATCACACGGACGGCCAACACTCAACAAGCGGTCGCCTTCATTTGCACATATACAGGGTGATTATCTTCAACATCCTGCCCCGCTCAGCTCCGCGCGCCAATTGCCTTGCTCGTAGCCGAAGCGAGGTGTCCTTTTCGTCGTCAATGGTGCGCTACTTTGGCTCCCTTGACCATAACATATCCCGCTATGGGCATTGCAGGCCTGGCTCAACGGCTTGCACCCTATGCCACTCGATACACACCTGAAGATCTCAACGGATATCAGGCCATCATTGACGGACCGTCCCTAGCTTATCATGCGCACAAGCTCGCTCTTGCAGCTGTAGCCAGCCATTCCCGCATTCCATCCTACGCCGAAATCAATGCTCAAGCCATTCGTTGGCTAAAGGCCTTGGAGGATATAAATATCACCGTGTGAGTGATACCGCCTTTGCATGCTCGCCCATTCCTGTAGACCTTGTCACTCTAAGCTTGGCATGCGCAAACATTGATTGCCAGAACCACTTCGAAGTGCACATTTGGTGCTCGAGCCATCGTCTTGCAAGATTGCTTTGTCACTGGCTTCTCAATATCCCATCTCGCACCTTTCCCCCGCTAGCGAGACGATCCCGCTGCATGCAAGTATGCGGCTGTAGTGCACAGGATGCAACGTGCATGCGGAACATCTGCATGACACGCTCTTTGATTAAGTGCCTCTCCGATCAGTACTGACGCCACGCGTCCAGGTCAGCTGTCTTGTTCGATGGTGCTCTTCCAGATGCAAAAAGGAACGAGAGGCTGTCTAGACTTGAGCAGAACAATAAGCAAGTAAGAAACTACAGGGCCAATTATCCTGCCACTGCTTGTCCAGCCCCTTCATCGCTGGGCCCAGTCTCGTATTCATTCCTCGCACCAGCCTTACGAGAAGCTCTTGGATACAGTGCGTACTCTGCCATCACTCACATTCTTCCCGGTGAAGCCGATGATTGGTGTGTATCATTCGCCAACAATTCTCGCTCTATCATTTTTACCAACGATACCGACCTCTTCTTGTATAGTTATGCACCAGAAGGACGTGTCGTATTCTTCAAGGATGTTGATTTATGGCCTGAGCCAAAATTTAAAGGCTACGCGCCTACTAAGATGTGTGAGAATCTGAAGTTGACCAGCTTGGTCCCCATTGCATATGCCCTAGTCCAGGATCCATGGAGGTCTTTCAATGTCATTCTAGAGGAAGCCAGGAGTCTTGACATTGAGTCCAGCCGTTACAACACATTCAGTCTCCGCTACACTGAGCCGCCCGGAGAAATACAGGCTCAAGCAACTCTTCAGCATCTGGACGTGAGAATCTCAGAATTCGTACACCAGGCCATGGAAGGAACTCTTGCTCCGATTATCTATCTGCCATTACTAGTCGAGGATATGAACCAAGCATCGGCTTGGAATGTCGGCCAAAACATCCGCCTATTAGCGTACTCGTTGATTGCCCCCAATCGAATAGTGGTTCAAGAGTATAAACGCAGAGCACAGGGGATTGCTATGCAAGAGGTCAAGCTTCATCAGCTCCGAGAGACCAGTCTAGTAGCCGACCTGGTAGCGTGTGATATCAGCAGCTTTTTGCGCTGGAAGAATGAGAGGCAGGTTCCCCGAGAATTCACATGGCCACTTCTCGCCATCAAATACGTTCTTCAAGAATCACGTGTAGCTCCTACTGTATCTTTCGTCATCCGTGTCTTACAAGGCAAATTCAATGATACATGGGATTTCATCCACTTCATAGCTCGGGTACAGGCTGCGCTATATTCGATTCGCCTTCTCAAACAATGTGTTGTAGTGTGGCTTGCAATTGAGGGTCGAGAACTAGAGCTCAGTCAACATATCAATCTTTTACAGAAGAACTTAAAGAGCATGCCCTCAATTGCTGATCTGTTCTTTGTGCCAGGCCAGACGGAGCAGACACTCGGAAGCGAGGAGCAGCTCCGAGAGCTCATCAGCGACGTGTATGCGATGGCGAATTTCGAAGTACCACCCGAGAATATCTCCAATAAGAAGATGAAGAAACGAAGGAGGGAGGAGGCTAGAAACAGGAAAAAACAGGAGGCTCAGCTGAAGCAGACCCGGAACATATTTGAGCTGCTTGATCAAAAGTAGAAGGCATAGATAGCCAATCTCGGGTTTCGACGCAAATGGCATAGCAAACCACCTTTTGATACCTCACTTAGCATTATGAACTATTTATATGAAAGGGCAGCCCCCAACACCATCATGACATATACAACGCCGAATACACGCTCAATCTACAACTTCACGACCTCCGGATCACATGTTTTCGTGGAAGATACTCCTCCGGCTCTCCGTAGGGCTATTGTCTGCGCTTCCCGTCTTCTTCTTTTGCGCTCCTCCCGTAGCCGCGCCGCCATAGCTTGTATCAATATGATGGTCCAGTGGTCTCGGGCTCACGCCCCGTAGACTCGCTGCATGGTCATCACCGAAGGGATTGTCTCGCGTGCTATGTCCATCGTCATACTCTCTCGTCCTGCTTCGTCCGCGCTCCGGCTCCTGCAATCCTGGACTCGGTGCTCCATACGCAGTATTTCCATACGGATTTGCGGAACCACCCGCACCGTGGCGTGGCGGCTCATGCAGACCCAATTCTTGCTCCTCGTAGTATGCTTCGTTGCCTACACGCGCATCCCACGCTTCGTCGGGGTCGAGCCGGTGTCCTGCGCCGCGGCCGCGAGTCGCACCACCGGACGGCTCTTCATACGCGCCAGATGCGTAGCGGTTGTTCCTGTTCTTGAACTTCCGGATTTGCGTGTCAATCCAACCCTTGATGCCGGTGGGCGCGGGACCAGGATAGTTTGCGGACGACGAGTTGCGCGCAAAGGGATTGAGTGAGGGAGGTGGTAGGCCTAGCTTGTTGGCTTGAATGCGCGAATAGGCTACCCAGCCACCGTAGCCTCCTATGATGAGGAAGATGAGGATGATGAGGAATATTACGCCGCCGTTCATGATGGGCTACTGTCTCCTGGATGGCTATCGATGGGTAAGGTGGATGAGGTTGCGCATGTGAGGTGATTTCGCAGGTTGGTGAGATTTGCGCGGAGGTTGCGCGGAAGGATTGGGGTTCGATGTCTCGCTCGTGAAAGAGGGTGATAACGAGCAGTAGTGACGGAAAGACAAGTCGGCACGCAAGGGCAGCGAAGCAGCTGAGTGTAAACGCTATGCGCCGCAACGCTGAGTGTTTGTTCGTAATGGGCACGCCGTTCGGCTGAGCAAGGAAGCTCGGTATATGGTGCCAAGGAGATCACGGGATGACGTAAAGCACGTCTGACGGCGCTATTACTGAGCAAGCTAGCTAATTCTGGGGGTACAGGGCGAGCTGATGAGGAAGCAGGTCTCAAAATAGGCTGTGAGGAATTGAATAGCTTGGATTCTCGAGTAAAAGGGACTATTGGGAGCTTGCTTTGTTTTTATCTCGCGGAGAGGTGCTCCGAATGTGAGACCCAGTCAAGTCTAGCGTCCTGCGACCTGTGGGGGTGTAGACTTAGCGAGACGAATCGAAGGTTGCGATGGCGCAAGAGCTTAGAAACAGTTATCGTGGGTCTACTCTTTGTAACCCCGCTGAAGACTCGATTTGTCTCACACGTCAAAGCTTTCGTCTGGAGGCATGTGAGACGATAAACTGTACATATCCACGTTCATTTGATAAGAATGGCCGATTCGGAGTCCTTGCAAGTCCTCGATCACAACAGCAATGAGCTTACCATCAAACACGCGGACCTCGTCGCCGTGTTAGCCGGTGCAGAGAACTCCCCATCAACCATAATCTATGTTGAGCGCGTTGAAGGAAATGAGTCGGCACCACCAAAGGTCAAGTTCGGCAAAGGCGCGGCCACCCCGACAGCCCAACCTCCGGATACCAGCGATACAGAGACCCACGTCATCATCTCGACCGGATCAGGAACAAAAGAGGCGGCTGCGTTCTATGATGAGGCGGTAAAGCCTGTTCTCGAGACGCTGTTTCCAAAGGGCCACAGCAACTTCCTAGTTCATCATACAACGTCTGCGACGACGATTCAGGAGCTAACTACGGATATCCTCTTCACAACCGCCAACGCCGGCATTACTTTACGTATCATTCTGTTATCAGGTGACGGCGGTGTAATAGACCTTCTAAATGGGCTGTTATCCAGACCCTATTCATCGGAGTACATAGCACCCCAGGTCTTTCTTATACCTCTCGGCACTGCAAATGCTCTATATCATTCGACCAATGCTGGGAAAGACGATACATGGGGTCTCAGCACCCTCGCATCGAGTACCTCGAAGCCTCTACCAATATTTACTGCGTCGTTCTCTTCGGGGGCACGGCTACTTACCGACGAAGCTCGAAGTGAAGAAGAGCTACCAACCGATCCCAAAAGCAACCGTCCGATACTTCACGGGGCGGTAGTGTTCAGCTGGGGCATGCACGCTTCACTAGTTGCGGACAGCGACACCGCCGAGTACAGAAAGTTTGGCATCGAACGCTTCAAGATGGCTGCGAAAGAGGCACTGTACCCAGCGGATGGATCTCCTCCCCACCCCTACAGAGCCAAAGTATCCGTCTTGAAAGGTGAAAATTGGGACCCCTTGAAAGAGGAAGAGCATATGTATGTACTCGCTACGATGGTATCAAATCTCGAGAAGCCTTTTTGCATTTCACCGGGAACAAAGCCATTGGATGGGAGTCTCCATCTTGTGCGCTTCGGTCCGAAGACGGGCGATGAAGCGATGCGACTGATGGGATTGGCATATCAGGGTGGCAAGCATGTTGAAGACCCACAAGTGTTATATGAGGCTATCGATGGGTTGAGGATTGAGTTTGAAGGCAACGAGACAGAGGGAAGGTGGCGGCGGATATGTGTAGATGGTAAGATTGTAAGGATTGAACAAGATGGGTGGGTAGAACTGAGGAAAGAAGACAAACGTGTGCTAGATGTTGTCATTAGCTGAGGTTGGCGTGTTCGCTCTACTGCGTACCATTTTCACGGTTGTAGTCCGGTCTCCGAAGGTCGGCGGTTAGATTTGTGGATTTTCAGAATCCAAGAATTCTGGACCTTGACAACGTACAAGGACTGAATAGGAAGGCTCTAGTGCAAGTATTCGGATATGAGGTCTGGGCATGACGGTAGTTGGCCAAACCGTAGTGTCACGCTCTTGGTCGTTTTTCTAGCCGACGTCAATGCGCTGCAAATGACGGTAGCCATTGACTTCCATTTATTCTTAAGGGCGCAGCCAATCCCTGAGATATACTGTCGGTGATATATTACTTCTCGAAACTAAGATATCTACTGTGCCGCTTGGCAAGATTCTCGCGGCAATGCGTAGGAATTAGAAACAGATGCTCTCCACTACAGGACAGTTCATACTACTAGCCTTCTTCCGAGTCCTTTTAGAACCTATAATTTGTATCGCACTCGTTCATTAAGTTTTCTGAAGTTGCACTGCGATGCTAGACCCAGCGAGGCATCTCCGAACAGATCCGGTTTTCGCAATGCTCTCGTTTCCACGAAGTGGGACCAAATCTTATCAGACGGACCGATCTTCGACGCTAACAACTACCAAAGCACGTTCTTGAAGTGATCGGTTTGTGGGTCCGCTCAATGTTTCAAGCTCCGCTCCGGGTTCTTATTGGGCAGGTCCAAAATGTTTCAGTATAACGTGTCCAGGGTTGAGCTCGATTAGTTGCCCGCCATGACAACTGCCAATCCAACGGTCCGTTCATCGGCTTCATCGCAAGCGGGTCGACTACCATTTGAAAGCGCGGAGATTTTCCGAGGGGCATGAGATTCCTTGGCTATGGATTAGCAATGGCTGAAGAATCACGATGAGGAGCTTTGCCCAAGATTTATAAAATGGCAGCCAAGTCACTCATTGCTCGCCGTGATCGCAGCATCGCAGGAGCCTGGCAACAAGGTCTCGTCCATTCCTTTAGACTACATTCATTTGACATTATACATTTTACAATCTCGTGATTGCTGAGCAACAGGATGCGTCTCTCGTTCATTCTTTCTGGCCTGGCAGCCTCGGCCATGGCCACAGAGCCCTTCCTCAACGAGCCAGATACTGGCCTTGAAACCTACCTTTCAGGGACCAACTGGACGGAAGGCACACAGCCTCTCCTCAAAGACATGCGTGGCATCCCCGATTTCGACTTCGGCGCCCGCCAAAAGCTCTCTAACCAACAGTATTCCTTCTACCGTACTGCCTCTGCGGGAGAATGGTCATACCGCAACAACCTTAACATTTGGTCAAAAGTAAAGTTCCGAGCGAGGTTCTTGACAGACGTTACGAAAGTGAACGAGACGCTCCAGACCACGATATTGGGATATAACTTTTCGAGCCCGGTGTTCATTGCTCCTGCTGCGAGAGCAGCGTACGGCGATTCAGAAAGAGGGGAGTTGAACTTTGCAGAGGCGAGTGGGAAAGAGAATACGCTTTATGTGGCGGCACTGTATGCGTCGAAGACCATTGAGGAGATTGCTACCGCGAAAGTGAACAACACTTTGAACGGACCACAAGTCATTTTCCAGCAGGTAAGTGACATGCCTAATGAACTCTCCCCAGCATTCCCTACGAGATTGCTAACGATATGGCTATAGATCTACACAAACGCCAACCTCTCAGTAACCTGGGAGGCCATTGCACGCGCCGAGCGTACCGGCGCAAAAGCCATCGTCTGGACCATCGACGCACCAGCCTCTTCCACCCGTCACCGCGCTGCTCGCTACGATACTACAAATGCCAACTCTGTCACTTCGGCCCTAACCTGGGACGTGTACGACCAGATGAAGAACAGGACAAAGCTACCCATAATCCCCAAGGGCATCTCCACCGTAGAAGACGCACAAGAAGCCGTAAAGCGTGGCGTAAAAGCCATCTACATCTCCAATCACGGCGGCCGCCAACTCGACCACTCGCCGTCGCCCCTGGAAATCGCCTACGAAATCTACCGCAACGACAAGAGCATCTTCGACAAGGTCGAGGTCTTGGCCGACAGCGGCGTGCGCTACGGCTCCGACGTGCTGAAGCTGCTTGCGCTCGGCGTGAAAGCCGTAGGCATGGGCCGCAGCTTCATGTATGCGAATTGCTACGGGGTGGAGGGAGTGCAGAAGGCGATTCAGATCATGAAGACTGAAATTGCGCAGGATGCTGCGCAGGTGGGGATTAGCGATGTGCAGAGGATTCCAGCTAGCTTCTTGAATTTGAAAGCTTTGGAGGAGAATGTGTATGTAAAGGAGTAGAATGAGGGTTATTAGACGGGTTTTGTAAAATGATAGAGGTTGTAGGTCAATAGACGTTATGATGTATGACAAGCATTCTTCTCACTGCGCAGGGTTTGGTGTGGAATGAAACTTTGACTCTTTGCAATGGTTGCAAGGGGTATGTTCAGTATCATTCGATATATGTCGAACGATTGAGGACGGTAAATTTGGGATTTCACCTGCACCTATCAAATCCAGGATGAAGTCGTACAATCACGATATATATTATGTTCGGCATCGAGTATCCTACATCTACGAATAGTCAGTTTCGAAATATCATTACAATCAATCCTTTCTGGACATTCCCTTCGAGACATGAACTCTCCCTAGCTGCCCCTTACCATTGTCATCCTTATCATCGTTTTCTTCGTTGCGGGTATTGTTTACCACCATTAAGCAACCCGCGGCGTCGTACTGCCTGCTGGCACCTCGTGATAGATCGTCTGCCGCCTCGGCATAGCTTGTGGTGCCTGCCATAGCTCGCCAACTCCATCATGATACCCTAGCCCATTCCCCCGCGCCCATTGATGCTGCTCCGGCACACTTGACAACTCTTGCCTTGCAAAAGGGTACTCCTCGCCCTGCAATTCACTCCTGCTCCCATTCGAGTATCCTCTATCACTCCCAAAACCACTCATAGGCGAAACATTATTGGAGTATTGATGCTGCTGATTCTGCTGGTGGAGCATGACGTTCTGACTATCGGCTTCGGAGTATCCTTCGGGGATTGGTGGACTAGGGCTAGCCCTGGCCACGTGCCGAGAGCTGTGGACGAACGAGCTGGGAATAGGGGGAGAGACGTTGCGTTGACCGGGACGCCAGTCGGCCGGGTAGCGTTGTACTGCGGCGTTTGGGGGCGTAAGATGTGCTCCGGGATTCGATCCATGGCCGCCCATAGGTGAAGCAGAAACGTTTTTACGCCATTCAGAGACGCCACCCCTGGCACTGCTGGCTGCGACACTTTGCCCTGCTGAGTCCATACCGCTCAAACTTTTCAAAACGCCTTTGTCTTTCTTGTGTGCTCGGTGTTTCCAGATAAGAAGCCCGACGAGGATACCGAAGACGAGTGCTGCACCTCCTGCGCCGGCAGCGATGCCGATCATTGTGTTCGTAGCTAATGCAGGCTTCGAAGACGGTTTGACGGGATATTTCATAGCATACACGGCATTGATAACTGCAGATGTAGGCTTTGACGCATCATTGCCAACCAAAGACTTTGGAATGGGTGGTGGTGTCATTGCCGTTGGGACCGTAGAATAGCACGGTGTCTGGCCGCCAATAGCTGTACTCCATGGCAAGTAATTCCTAGTTTATCATCAATAAAGATCTAATAGAAGTACATGGTTTCGTCTTACGAAGGACAACATCCATCGCTGATTGAGAAATAGTCATCTGGACACTTGTTAAGCGTAGCTTGAGCTTGCGACAATGCGCTTGGAAAGCCTCCAATATCCGTGCTAGCAGCCGCAGTTATAGATCTGCCAGAAGCTACTGAATCTGTGGTCCTAGGCGGATCTGACCCGTTTGCACCGGTCATAGACCGAGCAAGGATGTCAAACGGACAGCAATCTGCCTTGTCTTTGATGCAGCCAATGACCGGTGCCCAGTATGCAGTCGCTCCACCAAGAACTGTATACTCGGGAGTATTACAGTATCCTTGAAGTAGGTTACCGCTTCCACTCCACTTGGCTAATGAGCTGTGGGATGAAGAGCTGGACGGGGTTGTCGTAACGGTGCCGGAGGTTTCAGTCAATCTTGTGATAGGTACTAAGCTGGGTTTCGGTGGTGTGGAAGGTGTAATCATGGACGTTTTGATGGAGGAAGATGTGCCTATGAAAGGTGTTGGAACCAAGTAGGATGAAGAAAGAAATGAAGATAGAGCCGGGGTGGACGTACTAGTTTCTGAGGAACTTGACGAGCTAGAGTCCGTACTAGAGCTGTAAGTAGACGATGAGCTAGGAATGCTGCTTGAAATCGAGGGTATTGTTGAGACAGGTAGGAGTGAGGAACTGGATGGTGGCCCTGAAGTGCACACCACCGAAGGCCATGCAGACACTTGTACCCGTCAGTAAGAGATCAAGGACAAGTATCTTTCTCGTAACGTACTAGAATATTCACAGCTGGAGAATTGAGGATCTTGAAAACAATCAGAGACGAAATGAACGTAGGCTTCAAGCGTTGAGCAGATGCAAGGATTATCCGTGGTTGGACAGTCGCCCGCGGCTTTCTCTTGACAAAAGCTCCAGAGCGAGGTATAAGCAGGTAAATCAACTGATTCCTGTGTCAAAGGTCAGATAAGATGCTTTATTTGGTGGAGACTGTACATTGCATGTGAGATTACTCTGCCGCTTGACCGCCAGCGGCCGTCCGAAGAAGCGCGCATTCTCGATCCGACCCACAATGGACGCCATTGTAATCGTTCCTCCTCAAACTCTGTCCAACTTCCAGAAATTCGACCGAGGGGCATGCAAACCGCGCGATGTGAAGACAGCAGTTAAGTCGCAAGGCTAGACAAGGGGGGTTGCAGCTGGGAGGCAGCGCTTTTATGCTGACTTACAGCCTTCTCTGCAGAGATGAGACTCGATCCTGCAGATTTTGTGGACCATTGAGAGTCTTTCATTGGTGGCGTTGGGCTGAAGCGCGAGGCAGAACGAAGTGCTCATCGTATTTATCTCTCGGCAAGAGCCACAAACACAAGACTCTTCCCAGTATGAATCTGACTAACCGTGGCGCCCTTATCATGCTCGCAATCGCCGCAGAGCATCGTGAAAATACATTAAAGTCCTAGTGTTGTATAGCAGAGCAATATTCAATGATCATTTCGTCGGTGCGGATACCATGCACCTACCATTCCCCCCCTTTTGACTGCATTGTCTAAACGCCCGTATGAGATTATTTCATATATGAGCGTCTACGAGCTCTCTTGATTGATCAGCTGGTCAGGCTGAGCTCGACCCCAAACCTCGGACGTGCATGGCTTGAAAATATAAAAAGGTGCAGAGCTCAGCCCTCGCTAAAGCATCTTCAAGATTGGACGCCATTTAGACCCCCATAGGTACGACGATGAGCCTTAGCGCTCGCAGTAAGAGATACCTACATTCAAACTTTTCATAAATTATACACCAGTGTAATGTCCTGACCAGTCCTATCGATAATAGCCTTCTTGAATCGACCTGCCCTCATGATATAACCGTTAGACACGGTTTGGCAGCAAGTAGTTAGAAAGAAACGACAATAGAAAGTGAGCTCGAATGTGAAACAGAGCGCCCTGCTCAGCCTCTAAGTCTCAAAAGGCCGCGTAGGCAGTGCTCGGTCTCTCCTTTAGTGTAGCTCGTTCTCTTTCAGCAGCGTTCGTTCGCCTTATCAGCCATTTTCTGGTGAATGTCTCTATCCAACTCAGGTAACAACTTGATCCTGTTGGTAAAGACCTGGAAATGATCCTCCAGAAATTCGTAGAAGTTATTGGCGATATATTCCGTCAATTTCCCCTTCATCTGGGTATGCGCGTCAACTAAATTGTCAACCGTCCTGTATACGATGATAGCAAAAGAGAGAACCTCTGCCACTGTCCAAGGCATAGCATTTTCAACTTTGCTGACGATGAGTTCCAAGAGGTCTACCATACCCAGCAATGCCCCAGCCTCCCAGGCGGCTACACATTGACGCATCAAGATTTCTCGCTGCTCGTCGTCAATGACGCGAAGGCCAAAGTCTCCCGACTCGAGGAATTCTGCGACAAAAACGAAATCTTCAGGATCGATCTCTTTCAGACGTGGCATCTCGACAGCCCAAGTCTTATCACCTTTTGCACGGAAGTAGTCATGGTGGACTGACCTGAAATAGGTGCGGCAGTCGACTGCTGATTTCGGGATGCGGAAGGCCTTGCCTTCTCGACCAACCACGAATTCTACATAGTGTTCGCTGTCCGCACTGCAGGTTTCTTAGTTGACAGATTCCATAAGGAACGAGGCTTTGGTACTTACATGTCACCCTCCACAATATCACCGGACCGCAGTGATATCGGATTACCTTTGAGTTGGCTGGAACTTGGTAAAGGTGATTGGTTTGTAATAGAAGATTCAGACGGCGGTAGAAAGATTCTAATATCTTTGTTTGGACGGCGCACAGCAGGACTTTCAAGCGGCTCTGATGACTTTCTTTTCAGGGATGGCGGGGAGAGAGACGGCGTCGGCAAGGGCTCTTGATGTTTTCCTCCAACATCCGCAAGGCTGCGTCTCATGGCTTCTCTGAGATCGTGATCGGAATCATAATCATAATCAAAGCCCTGTATGGGATCGGGCAATGGAGGTGGCATAGGTGAAGGCTGAAGCTGACGCCGTTCTTCTATCTGCGACACCCAAAAGTTGAGCCCAAGTCCGGCCTCTGTAGCAAACTTGACGTGATTGTAGGCTTCCTTCAATCCACTTGCCCTATTAGGCTCTCCGAAATCACAAGCAAGGTTCCACTCCATCATGTCACTTGCTAGCGCATAACGGCTGTCTACGTTAGCTTCCAAGTCTTCTACCGAGGAGTCTCGCTTACAATTCGAACTTGTCCCCCAGAAGTAGAACCAGGCTGTAGAATCCGTGGGGCTTTTGGGCTTGTACCTGTTCCGGTGCCATGTCATCGGTGCATACAACCGCGGGCCATGGGGCCAGCCTAGGGTCTGGCCATCGGTAAAGGACATAGGTTCCAGGCGTGGAGAAAGCCATCTTGATGCCTTGAGTCTGAAGAGGGGGACAGCAAAGATAATAAAGAGTTCAGAGAGCTGTGTTACCGAGGTTCATCTCGTGTGGGAATTTGAAGGATCAAAGAGGCTGTAATGTGCTTGGCTTGTAGAAGAGTGATGGAAGACAGGCGATTGATGCTTAAGAAAGGTCAAGAAAGTTTGGATCTTGGGTGAATATCGAAGAGAGGGTAGCGCCATGTCAAATGACGCCCTCATATAAGAGAAAAAACAGTATATAGCCATCGCATGGTCTCCTTTTGTGAGAGTCGGGTTAGTTGGAGGTAAAGGCGCGGGTGCTAGTGAGAGAAGTCGACTGCGCACCTTTTGCGCACACTCTCTCGATTGAAAATCTCAACATTGTATCCATTTCGCAACCATTAGAGCAAAGCTATACTGTATGTGTTGGAAGTTACGAAGTAGGCAGTGGGCCACCATAGCTAGTTACACGAAGAGCTCAAGCTTAGTCACCCAGAACCGGAGCTCCCCTGGCCAATCACCGAAATTCTGGAGAACATCTGGCAACAAGCTACCCACCCACTCGACAGCTCCACGAAACCGCCCACGCCAAAATTCCCCATTTTCCTCCCTTGCTTTCCTTCGTTTCCGCCCGCTTACGCCTGAGATTTCCACATTCGGACCAGCACCTCTTACGACTTGCCCGCGAATCGCGCAAAACCCAAGTGCTCTCCCACACTCCGCACCTCTACATCCAACAACCATGCTCGGCCTCACAAACATGCAACCCCGGCAACTAGCCACGCAACTCCTCAACTTTGCGCTCGTCCTGTCCACCGCCTTCATGCTCTGGAAAGGCGTCTCCGTCGTCACCGACTCCCCCTCGCCCATAGTCGTCGTGCTCTCGGGCTCCATGGAGCCTGCCTTCCAGCGCGGCGATTTACTCTTCCTGTGGAACCGGGGCATGGACACGCAGCTGGGAGAGATTGTCGTGTACAATGTGAAGGGCAAGGATATCCCGATTGTGCATCGGGTGATCAGGCGATTCGGGGGAGGAGGGTAAGTGCGCCCCGGGGATGCACACTGGGTCTACGAGGAGCTTGGGAGGAGCTGTGTCGCTCCTCGTGGGACTTTTTAGACATTTGTGCAAACGAGTACTTGTGCTGACGAATTGGATAGGAAATCTGCCCTTCGCCTTCTCACAAAGGGCGACAACAACCTTGCAGACGACACCGAGCTCTACGCGGCCGGCCAATCCTTCCTCAACCGCGAAGAAGATGTCATCGGTAGCGTGAGAGGATTCATTCCTTTTGTGGGTTATGTCACCATTCTGCTGAGTGAGTACCCTTGGCTGAAACAGGCCATGCTGGGTATCATGGGTCTGATGGTAGTGTTACAGCGGGAGTGAGAGAGAGCTTGAGGCAGCGGCGATGGGTTGGTTTTTAAGAATTAAATAGAGCACTCTAAGCCTCGGACAAGTAAGAATTGTCATTGTAAGTGAACGGCGTCTGTCTAGGAAGTGGCGCGTCCCAGACTACTGCTCGAGTGAGCGAAGCTACGCGTGCATCTGTTCAAAATCTAGAGGTATCAAAGCATGGCGTTTAGGTTCATACCGTAGCAGATGTCTTCAGAGCATCCCAAATGAGATATCCACTGCTATGTCATTGAGACACGACCATTGTCAAAACCATCCTTCGTCCCCAGTTCCAGCTCTGTTACACCGGGACACCTCTCGCGCGTATGCCTTCGCACAAGCCCAAGAAACCACACAAACCTACTCCTCCGAAAATTCCTAGTAGTATCCATCATCGTCTCAATCCAAAAAAAAAAGAAAGAAGAAAAACAAAGCCTGCGGCGTACGGGGTTCTACACACTCAAATTAGCTAAATTCTAGGCCTTACCCCGTACTCGAACCCTCGACCCCAACGTACACAAGGAGAGAGAAAGAGAAAGAGACCCGCAAACTCACCGAACCCGTGACCCCTGCCTTGCAACGTATTTTCTCCACATGATGTAGAGAAAGCAAAGTGGGAAGGCAGTACCCTTACCACTGGGCCAACGCCGCTTTCGATGACTTGTTCTTGTACGGATCAACTCTATATAGTCGGGGGGCTTTAAACAGCCCCGAAAAGGGACCCGAACGAGATTGGCGGCGGAAAGATTCGGAAAAAGGGCAGCTGAGCTACATGCGTTTGGTGTAGAGGGAAAGGCGGTAGCGACGACGAGAATCGGGAAGTTGCGTTATTCGGTTTTGGGGGATGCGGGTTCCCGTGGCGGTGAGGATGGTTACGCCGGTGAGTGGGCTGGGAGGTTTTAAACAGGGAAGATAGGAGCACTGATTGGGTTGGATTGGGGGATGTGACATGTCGTTTTTTTGCAGCCAAATAAATTTTTTTTTTTGGTGGGTGAAGGGGGGCGTGTACGGCGTGGTTGGGTTTGAGTGAGGGTGGACGATGTAGATGGCGGGTATGGGCTACGGCACTGCACGATGGAAAGTACTGGGCAACTCTAGGTATGCGTTGTTGTTGCCCATTTTTGTTGTCATGGAGTGGTATGCACTCTGTATTTCACGCTGCGACCTGTCGTAGGCGCATGGTTTACACCCGACTTGGGCTGGGATTCGAAATACGAAGGCAGGAGCAGGGCTACGCTGAGCATGTCACCAACAACTCCCCTTTGCTTTTAGTCATCTCACACGTCACAAGCAAACAATCGAGGGCACGACCGATATATCAGCACCTTTTTTTCCGTACCGCAGAATACTAGTGTACACATGATCGTAGCCCTCGTGATGTCTTCCACGTCAAGCTGATAGACGCCAAACATCATGAAGAAACCACATGGGGAGCTTCCTGCGGCCTAGCCGAAAATCACAATGGAGTCGATATCTCCATAATGCACCCCATAGAAAGAGCCAGGGATAGCATAAAGACGATAGAGAAGCCGACTAAGAGATGAGACAGATTCGATATCCTAATCCCGTGACACCGACGCAACCACCGACCGAGACGAAGAATGTTGAGATGATGCTCATGAATAGAGGTGATGAGCTATCTGAGTCGTGATTTAGTCAGACTCTTCCTCTTCTTCCTCAGCACCGGCCTAGTGGAAATTAGCTATTTGCATACTGAGTTTGGAATGCAGTTTGACTTACAGCATAGGCGGCCTTCTGCTCCTCGTACCGCTTCTTGTCGGCAGCAGCCTTGGCCTCATACGGGGCGCGCTGCTTCTCAGTGAGAGTCTTCCACTTCTCACCCAGCATCTTGCCGACCTCGCCTGCGCACTGTTAGATGTGTCGAGCAGACTAGAAACGAAGACTTACCGAACTTGATGCCGGGGTTGTCCTCGCGGACCTTCTCGCGCTGCTCGTTGGCGAAGAACATGTAGGCAGAAAGACCGCGCTTGGGTGCGTTGGGGTCTGACTGCGTCAGCAATTGAATCGTGTTTGCACGTGAGACATGATGAACATACCCTTCTTCTTCTTGCCAGAGTCGGCCTTGGACTTCTTGCCGCGGGTGGTCTTCTCCTTGGGCATGGTGACTGGTAGTGAGCGCTGGAGTTGGGCGTCAGTAGGTTAGGTGGGTGGGTGGAAGAAAATTTGCAATAAGGTGGGTGAAGAAAGGTGGCAGAGAGGAGTGCGCTGAGCTTTAAAGGAAAGTGAAGGTGCAAGGCTAGGGTTGATGTTGACTGCTAGCAGGCTGCGCGGGCAACGTGTGGTGGAGCGCCTTCTCTTTGCGCGTGCAAGTGACTGGTCGCAAAACACCACGATGCGTCGCGACAATGCGCGATTTGGGCAGAAGGGAAGGGATGCACTCACAGAAGTCGCTACGGTGGCTAGGAAACAATCTGGTGAGGAGGGTCTATGTTGCGTCAGTACTGCGTATGCGGTGGAGGCACTGGCGACGGCGACGAAAAGAAAAAGGAACGCGATGACGGTCTGAAGATGCAAAAGAAGAAGCTGCGAACGTCATGGCAGCGTGAATTGGAAGCGGAAAACGCGTAAAAAAAGGTGCTGTTGGGGTGCGCGCTGCGTGGTGCAGTACGGGCGACGAAGAGACAAGCGAGACTTACGAAAAGGCGTTGTATGGGCGACTGGCAGGTCGCTGAAGTTTGTATGAGGGAAGTTTGGGTGAGGGCCGTCGCAGCAGAGCGGGCACTGCTGGAGACCCTATAAGATCCAAGGGGCACGTGACCGGGGCCCGCTCCCGCCATAACAACGGTGAGGGGCCTCTGAGTGTTAGCACAAAGAGGGACTCGACTCTCCCCCCCTCCCCCCTCCCTCTCTCCCCCCTCGAGGCACCGCTGCGGCCGCCTCTGCCGCATGGGCCTACGGCAACAGAGACGAGTGCAGCGCGAGGGCTGCCCGGGCGCGCCTGCGTGCGAATAGAAGGGCTCGCAGCCGGGCGCCGTCGTGCTGCTCTCGCTCGCGCTGCTGCTGATTCCCGACGCTCCAGCACGCTGAGGACCGCCGGGCGCCGGGGGCGCTGAGCTCCAACCGCATTCCTGTGGACTGACCCGGCGACTCTGGTTTCATGTGCCCGGTTAGATTGCAGGCAGACGACGAGGCAACATCATTCGCCTGTGCGTGAAATTGTCGACGTTATCTCGGGCGCGGCTAGCTGAGCGCATTCCCGCCCACCGCGCTCCGCTTGCATTGCGTGCGTGGACAGGACGCTGGCCACTTTGCAGCCAGCAGCGACTCTGCTCGGCAGATGGCCGATGGCCGATGGCCGATGGCATCGAGTGTGTCGCCCGGAGCCAGCCTCGCTGCAGCCTTCTGTGCCTCTCCACGGGCGAGACTCGACTATGACGTGCATGCCCAGGGCGCGCGCCGGCGGCCCCCTCGGACACGCAACTGCTGCCCCGTCGTCCACCCTCGCATTCGAGGCCGGGCCTACACCAACCCACTAGGCCGCATGAGGAAATGTAAACAATCCGGCTGTAGAGAAACACAGCACGCTGGCGACGCTTTCCACGGCCGTCGCCATGGCCTGCACACTGCACACTGCATCCTGCGGCGCCGGGCCCTGTTTGCCGAGCTTCTGCTTCCTCTTGGGCGTGCAGGGCGAGGATGGAGGATGTGCTCTCGTCGCGTCGTGGCTGCCGCTGCCTCTTGGTGAGGGAAAGAGCGCCCCGACACCCGCACCGCACGCAGCGTTTCGCCCACCCGTCCGCCCGCCTGCAGCTCGCTTGGTCCCCGGCCATGCGACCTTCAGGAGAAGGCCTCGACGCTGGACACGGCTCGCCGCCCAGCTCGCGGCTGTGAGTAGCTTGGGGTCCGCACGGCGTAGCATGGCTGTGGTCACCACCTTGCATCGCGCCGGGCTTAGTCAGGTCCCTGAAAAGCCGAAGCTGCAGCCCAAGCAGCACGCCTGGACTACGCCGCCGCGCACTCTCTGCCATTACTCGGGCACTGCGCTCAGGTCCGCACTTGCATCATGGTACATCAGCTGCTGTATGTTTGCTGGCATCTATGCTGCGTTTTATCACCAGTGGAAATTACTCTGGCTAGGTACCTCCAGGTGAGATTGTGTGAGAGGAGCTCAGTTCCACTAGATCCCCTAGGCGTACAGTGGCATCGCACTCACTAGCAAAGTCTTACCGTCTTACGACAATGGCCTTACTGCATCGTTCCTCGCACAGGTTGAGTGCACCTTAAAATGCTACCCTTTGACACTGCTAGTTGTGCCTTGCAACGTCGCCCACTGTCTGCTGCACATTGGATCAAGAGACCAACTTATTCATATTCGAACATTAATGATCATCGAGCTAGGAGATACTTCATAATACAAAGTATACGCAAGGGAGGTTGCTGAATGTGGCATGGACATTCATAATGTGTGACTCGCTCCTTATTGCATGCGACCATCCTCTTCTCATGCTCGACATGCGAAGCAACCCCGCCCTGTGCCCACGATGGGCCCGTATGGGGGAGCTGGAGCCTTCGCTCAGACGCTGTGCAAACTGCACCTCCGGTGTTATGCATAGATCTGCCGCCAATCCTTTGGCTAGCGTACTGTGTGATTCGCCGTTGTTCCATCCCAAATGCCCCCAGTTCATCCATCTTCCTCGTCATCCATGACAAGTTCGCGCAGGACGTTGTCTGCTGCCCAGTTGATGCCGCTGCCAACGATCATAGCAGACAGGATACCCTTAATCGTCTTCATCCGCCTTCGTGAATACTTCACCTCCTTCTCCAATGCCGCGACTTGATCGCGTAACTGGGGGTCCTCGATATCCTCGGTCGTTTGGACTTTAATCTCCTTCGCCAACGCCAGCATTTTTTGGGATAGCTCGCGATTCTCACGGTTGGCAGCAATGTTACCTTGCTCTGCTGTTTTCAAAGTAAGCATTGCAGTCGAAAGCCTTGCAGCTAAAGAGCCATGGACCATTGACACAGTATCGTTTTCCGTGATCAATGGCAAGATTCGCCTGCGTCGTGTGAGCCATGTGTTATACGATTCATCGTCACTCGTGACTGACTTTTCTGCCATATCCGTGTCCTCACCACCATGGACAGCTTTCAAGACTGGATCCATGACCGTGACACTGTGCGATATCCTGTTCCGCATCTCGTACTTGGCCTTCGCTTCAGTAGCCTCACGCTGCGCGATGGTCAGGTGCTCTTCTAAGTCATGCTCTGACATCGCCGAGACATCAGACACATGGTCTGCAAACAGATCAGTCAGAATCAAGACGCATGTGACTGCGATCTACCCCTACTTTGCGCCTCGAGGAGGCTTGTCTGCAGCTCCAGCTCTTGTAGCTGATCATATAGGTCCAGCGCGAGCTTTTCAGATGCGCCGAACGCGAACGCGTCGCTGTGTGGTGTTTGAAGCAATTCGGAGTATTCTTTGACATTACGAGACCCAGGAACTGCCTCTATTACAGCAGTGTCGTTCGCCGGCGCCATATTCCGAGCAGTCACAGATAGATGTAGCCAGCGACGTAGATCCACAGTCCATCTGATCGCGTCCCTCCCGATGATGCAGCTTAGGTGGCCCGTGTGTCGGATCCCCGTAGACACGCTTCTTGGCGGGTACCTTGTGCCTCATGCTCACCTAGTGCTCCAAATCTCCCAATCTCCTCAACATAGCTGTTGCAATAGGCTTCAGTGCAGGTGCTGGCGCTCCGGATGTCGCTGCAGATAGCTGTAGCTCATACGGGCCAGCGCCTCGACGCTGATCCCGTCGACTTCAACTCGGTCGATGCGTTGAAGCACTGGATATTAAGTGCTACGGAGATTCCTCCCGAGCACCAGATTCTACTCACTCCGCGAGGAAAACATGTCAAGTTACAGGCTTTATTGACTGAGGTACCTTCCTGTAAGCTTCCTTATAAGATACAAAGCTAATGTCATGTTGTAGAGGGAGATCTTTGTCTATGACCGCGAGCTCTCCGCCGGCACCGAACCTCCCGTCTCCCCAACACCGCTTCCAGACACCTTCACCCCCGATGACCCACCCGACACTCTGTCCAGTCACACAGATCTTCGAGCATGGCAGACTCTCTTCCAAGCCCGCCGCGACTGGGCCTTCGCTGTCCTCGAGAAATCCCACACAATGTCCCGCACAGCTTCAAGGCACTTCGCAGAGCAGGCAACGATAGAAAAGGGCACCCAGATTGCTGTCGGGAATCATGACTCACACATACGCGGGCTCGAGCAAAAATGCCAAGAGGCCAGGGAATGGTTCGACAAAGTAGAGAAGGAGGCGACTGATAACTTAAGGCAGCTCGATGGCGACTTTGGGCAGCTAGGGGCCATACCGGCAAAGGCAGAATTCATCCAGTTCCTGGCAAGAGATGTGCGATCAGCACAGGCGACATACGGCGGACGTAAGCCCTCGCCGAACCGAACGCCTTCGCTACAAGAGTTTATAGATGTTGATGCGGTCAAGAACGCCACAGGCACCAGCAAGAGAGTACGTGAATCTTTTGGGAAGCGCATGGCTGGCATGGTGGCGCAGCTAGACAGGATTACTGCCGACTACAATGAGCTTCTCGCTGCTGTCGGGCAGAGCCAAAGTCGCTCGCTCGTAGACGATAGCGAGGAGCCCGTTCGATTATTCAACGAGATTGATGCTGTAGCAAAGAAGGTAGAATCCGACTTCGAACACGTCATGGAACTCGAAGCAAATTCCAAGTCGGTGGCGCAGGTATCCAAGATGGCCCTTTTGCATACACGGAATTTCCTCCCAGCTATCAAGGAATACTGCACTGAAATGAGCGATCTAGTTAGACGATCTGTGGAGCAGAAGAATCTCGCTGTGCAAAACGCGATTGATAGCATGCGCGGTATTGCAAATATCGAATCCGTCATTTCGGACCTGAATGCGGAATTTGAATCCATCAGCATCCCCGAAGAAGGTGTGGCTGCATTTGAGCTGATATCGCTGGTCAGCAGGCTCCCCTACGTATATGGAACTCTTCTTGTCGAAGCATTACGGCGACGCGAGTGGATGGAAAAGATGCAGAAGGATACTTCATCGCTTGCTGAAGAGATGGCTACCTTTCAAGAAGAGGAAGAACGACGACGGAAGCGTTGGCTCAAGCCTATTGCCGATGTCATCAACCTTGAAGTTGTGCAAGGAAATCAGCTTGGTTTCGAGATGAACGTTCAGCCCGAGAAGAATCAATGGCCTTTTGTTGTACGAGAGGATCTGCTGGAGTATCTAAGGATTTTACAAGGATTAGACGGACAAAAAGCCGAAGCTGACGCCCTCAGTCAGGCTATTCGGGATCTTGACCGACCAACAAAACAGCAGATCAAGCGCGCAAAGAACTTCAAGATGGGCAGTGTCCACGAGCCGGCTTTTGGGGCAGGATCGCAACTCATGTTGAGAGGCGAGGATGAGACCCGAATATTAAGAGAAGCGAATGTCAAACTAGAAGATGAGACTAAGGGTTTAAAGAGCAGGGTCAGGCGTCTAGAGGACCTCCTCCACCGCCAAACTCATGTTAGCAGGCTTTCAATTGGGGGTGGGATGCCCTCATTTGGCCCACAGAGTCCTGCGGATCCATCCACGCCCACCATTGAGGTGCCTTCGCCTGGCCCGCTAGTCGACCACTCCCGACGATCGTCCGTCTCCTCGCGGCGATTCTCGACGAACCAAGGACAGGATGATAAGCGTCGTATCGTACGTCTAGAGCAGGAGCTTGCCACAGAGAAGGAGGCTCGCTCTAACCTAGAGAGGGAGGCCCAAGCCAAGAAGGAGGCTGATTTAGAGCTACAACGACAGATTGAAGAAGCAGTCTCCACAAAGGAGGAGATTATGGAGAACATGAAGCAGCAACAAAAAGAGTTTGCTACCGAGCGGCGGTCACTCGAGGAAGAAATACAATCGTACAAGGGCAAGATTGAAGAGGCTGAAGACGAGCTTGATCGCGTGCTTCGCAGTCGCGACCACGAAAGAACTGGTGTTGAGACGAAGATACAAGAATTGGTAGCTGACATTGAAAGGGCGAGAAGCAATGCTGCCGAGCAGACCAAGAAGGCTGCAAAACAGATTGCTAGCCTCCAGTCCGAGCTAGAGAAGCGCAAGGAAGAGGAAATCCAGCATTTCGAATCTCTCACGGGAGCATTCCAAAATTTATCACCAGACAGCAACGTGCCCGAAGACCACGCGACGCTGGTCATCCAACTAGAAGATCTCGCTTCGAGGTCTTTTAATCATCAGGAGGAACTCAAACACGCGATTACAATGGTAAAGTCGGAGAATGAGCATATGCGCACAAGAGCAGAGGAGCAAGAGACCGATCTGAAGTCCAAGCTGTCCAAAGAACAGACTGAAGCATCTTCACTGCGGGAGCAGCTTGAGGGAGAAAGAGCTCAAGTTAGCTCCATAACCGCAGAATTGGAAGAGGAGCGCAACCATCTGCGAGATCTCAGAGCCAAATTCGCTGAAGGAGAGACTGGATCCGAATCACTCCGAAAGCGTGTCGAGGAAGAGGAGGAAAAGGTTGGGAAGCTACATGTCAAGCTCGCTCAGTCGGAGTCTCATGCAAACAGTCTAGACGTTGAGCTTATGCATCTCCAAAAGAAGGTGCTCAAGTACGAAGAGATTGACTCGTCACGGACTCATGAGCGTCTGCTCCGTGCAAAGGAGCTAAGCAAGCGATTGTACATGCATCAAGACCGTCTTGTCCGGCTTGTGGAATCCCTTGGTTTCATCATAACCCACGAAGATGGTGCAATGATTCTACAACGTGCTTCTAAAGTCGGAAGCAGCACTACGTTGACCGAGAATAACCTCTCTAGGAGCACGACCGCATCGTCTCCGACACCGTTGAAGCAGTATTCTGAGAATACTGCCGATCTTTCCTTCCTTCAATGGACTGAATCCTCTAATAATGAAGAAGAAGATAGACGCTACAAGGAACTCATAGAGACACTTGACCAATTCGATCTCGACGCCTTCAGCGAAGCGGTCGCCAAACGGATGCGCGATATCGAGCACACGGCAAGAAAATTCCAGCGAGAAATGCGTGCGTATAGAGAGAAGTCGCATCGTTTTCAGGCAGAGTCTCATGAGAAGATTGCCTATCGGTCGTTCAAGGATGGTGACCTTGCGTTGTTCCTCCCTACTCGCAACCAAGCTACGCGACCCTGGGCTGCTTTTAACGTCGGCGCTCCGCACTACTTCCTTCGAGAACAAGATTCGCACAGATTGCATGGCCGCGAGTGGCTTGTTGCCCGCATTTCAAAGGTAGAAGAACGCGTTGTGGATCTTTCCAAGGCTATGGACACGGCTCCTAGAGCTTCCCTCGACGGCCGATCTATTGCTTCAAATAGTGCAGTCTCTTTCGAAGACGATAATCCATTTGAGCTCTCTGACGGCTTACGATGGTACCTGCTCGATGCCGCAGAAGAGAAGCCTGGAGCACCTGGTACACCTGGCCTGGGCAAAACTACCGTCGCTAGCGCTCGAGTAACTGGCCAAGGTCAAATGGAGCCCACACGCAAGAAATCCTCCAACGACCCAGCGAAGACGCTCGGCAAGTCTCTCGACAGCCGTCGTAGCAGTGGAACGAGCAGAAAGAGCGTCCCCGTTATCGGAAACCCCAACCGCAGCTCCACGGAGATTCTTGTGCATGGTGAGCACGCTGAATCTGGACCTAGCTCGAATACAGCGACGCGTGGAGCGAGTCCGACCGCTGGACCAGGTCCGAGCCATTTGAGGGAGAGCGAGGCGAGCGGAGCCGTGGACAAGCTGTTAGAGGGACAAGATGAGGTGCGAAAGGATCTACTGTGGGGGCCTTAGGTTTGCGCATCTAGTAAATCTAAGCTCTCTCAACTCTCGGCACGGATCTTGCTAACGATGGATCAGGAGAGCTCCCCACGCAAAGCTGATCGCAAACGGCAAGTGTCTCCCCAGAAACCGGGCCAAGCAAACCGGTCCAATCCCACAGCCAGCGATGTGCTGCGTGCAACAGCAACACCAACGACCTCACCCAGTAAGAGCAGAGTCGGAAGTTCAAGTGATTTAGCGAGAGCTGCAAGCCCGACGGCAAGCCCGAGGAAAGCGCCGCCAAGGGAGAGGAAGGGGAGTTTCTGGGATAGCTTATTCCAGGTGGATGTCACATATCAAAAGTCAAGGAAGTGAGCTCCCAAGGGATATCCTAGCCTCACTCAGTTCATATATGGAGTATATAGTAGGTAGCCATTATTTATAAGTTAACAGCAAGCTTCTGTTAGATCACAAACAATGTCAAGTAACTCAAGCCTCCCAATCGATCCACCCCACATTCCCAAACTCACCACTCTTGAACTTGGAGAACACCTTCGCAGGACTAGAATAAGGTTCCCACTCCCTCTCGCCCAGTACCCTCGTCACATTACCCTCAATCCTGCCCGTCCTATTCCACCCCGGCCCAAAATCCCCATACTCGGCCATGAAGGTATAATTGTTCACCCTCGGCTCCGTACTACTCCACTCGATATACCCACTCGGCCGAATACTCTTATCCAAATACGTCTTTGCAAAAACGGACCGATGCAGCGCATTCCACGGCCGACCGAGCGCACACTTCCCCTCGATGGCCGGCGCGATGCTCGCATTCGCCGCCTCGACGCGCGAGCCATGGACGTACACGCCAAACTTGTTGGCAAACGTCGTATTCGTCCCCTTCCACGCCGTGATCCCCCCGCCGCACGAGCGCAGCAGCAACTCGCTCCTCTCGATCCACAGCGTGCCGAAGCCGTACAGGAAATCCGTCTGGCCCGCTATCTCGCAGTCACGCATGTACGCGTTGCCCCACTTGCCGACGTAGACGGTGTCCTGGTACGACTTGAAGGCGCACTGGTAGAAGCCTGCGTTGGCGTACGAGGCGGAGAGGGCGAGGCTGGGGCCCGAGCTGTAGGGGCGGAAGGCGTTTGTGAAATTTAGGTTGTAGGCGCGGAAGTCTGCGTTGCCGAAGGGGGTGTCTTCTGGGACGGGGTTGCCTGTTGGGCCGGCGCCTGTGAGGCTGGAATTCAGCGTTGGGGCGATGGTTAGGACCGAGGTGTAGGCGTTGTCGATGCCGCTGGTGTTTGTGGACTGGCGCCAGAGGACTTCGACCGTGTTGCTGGATAGTTTGTGCGGAGAGGTGGTTTGCGCTAGGAGGTAGAGGGGCCCCGGGCGGGTTATGTTTAGTTGCTCGGTGTAGAGGCCTGGGAGGATGAGGATGTGTTGGGTGGTTGTGTCGTGGGGGAGGGAGAGGATGGCGGATTGGATGGTTGAGAAGGTGTTTGTATCTTTTGTTGCGTTTTGAGAAGATGGATCCACGAGGAGGGTGTTGGGAGGGCAGCCAGAGAGAGGATTTGGGGTGGGTGATTGGCAGTGCTGGCGGGCTTTTTGATTGAATGCGGTGGTTAGGTGGATGGTGAAGGGAAGCCAGGCTAGCAATGACTTTGGGGAAACCATATTGGATGATGTCGACTCAGATCTTCGTAGTGTACACCCAAGAACCAGAAGCTCTGAAAGCTTTCTGTAGGCTTAATATATTCCATCCCAGCATCTACCGCCGTTTAGATGAACGCGTACGCCACATGCCTAGTCCCGGGATAATGGGAGTGGCGAAGGGAAAACATGGAGATGATGGCACTCAAGAGTGGTGAATTTAAGCTCGTCAAGCTCAATTCCGTCGGCAGCTAGCTAATTGAAGATTAGGCAATGGTGGTTCTACAGAAATGTATGCGGGGATGAAATGTGTACCTGGCGATCGGGGAGTAAGAATATCCGCCAATCAGAGATGAGCGACTCCCGACTTGCCAACGTCCGTCCCTACCTGGTAAGTAATGTCTCATGCATGTGCGCGAAGCCGTGTTTGGTCTGCATCAGTCACGCGAAAATAAGCACATAGGTGCCTGCTAAATATGCACGCTGTCCAAATGGGTTTGCTCACAGTATGTTCTCTTTGTTCGCGAAATTGAAGTTGCGTTCTCTGACGCGTCTTCTACAGCTATTTTCACAATTCACGATGAAGGAGACCTCACGCCCTCAGGGAGATATTCCAGATGTATTCAAGCTTGACACTTTGAACTCGGTTGACGTCTTTGAGGTCTCTTTAGCGTCATTGCAAACACACTTCAAGGAAGGAAGATTTACCTCGGTCGAGTATGTCAAGTTCTGCTTAGAACGTATTCGTCGGGCAAGCATCCCCCGAGAGCTGGTGTATAATTTCAATCTTGCTGATTCTGTAGACCAATCCGTACCTCGAAGCTGTCATCGAAGTAAACCCTGACGCGGTCACGATAGCCTCGGAGCTGGATCAAGAACGAGCAAATGGAACAGTGCGAGGTCCCCTGCACGGTATCCCAGTGCTGGTCAAAGATGCATGTCTCCTGATAGTGCTATTTCCACAAAGTACTTATGCAATCTAGAACATGAACACGAAAGACGGTATGCAAACGACCTGTGGGTCATGGGCATTGCTAGGAGCTGTTTTCCCTCGGGAGGCATTTGTGGTCCAGCAATTAAGGAAAGCCGGATCAGTAATACTCGGCCATGCCAACATGAATGAATGGGCGTCACTGCGATCGATGTGGTATTCGGACGGATATTCGCCTAGAGGAGGTCAGGTCAGAAATCCATACGATCTGTCACGCAGCCCTTGTAGGTTCCCAACCCTCAACTAGATCTTTGCACCCTCGCTAAAAATCCTTAGTTGGATCAAGTGCAGGATCAGCTGTTGCCATTGCTGCCAATCTGGTTCCTCTCACCTTTGCCACTGAGACAGATGGCTCGATTGCAGGACCCGCCCAGATCAACTCCATAGTCGGCTTGAAACCAACCCCTGGACTGACTTCAAGGGATGGTGTGATTCCAACTAGCGAGTCTATGGACACTGTAGGTCCCCTGGCTCGAACAGTCGCTGACGTAGCGCTTGCATTGGACATCATTGTTGGCGCCGACGAGAAAGACCCTCGTACGGCGGGTTCTAACGTCCACCGGGAAGTCAGTTACGTCGAATCCTTGAGCGATAAACATGTCCTGAAAGGGGCGAAGTTTGGCCTCCCGCAGGATGGGGCATGGTCTTGGGTTTCGGACGATCAGCGGGAAGCAGCTGATAGAATCCTTGATGCATTAACACAGGCCGGGGCACAGCTCATAAAAGTGAATTACCCGTCTGCAGAAGATCGCATTGCGCCCAACGGCAAGTGGGATTGGTAAGCTGATGGTCCTTAAAATTGACCGCACGACTAGGAAAATAAACACTGACTGCATAGGGAACTGGGCGGACCCAGTCGCAGCGAGTTCACCGTGATCAAGGTCGAAGCTTACAGTGGCATCAACTCCTACCTTTCGGAACTGACCAATACCGATATCAAAACCTTCGAAGACATCGTAGCCTTTAATGAAGAAAACACTGGAACAGAGGGCGCAAAACCCGGGGATCATCCGGCGTTTCCCACAGGACAGGTACGTACGTAGACAGGACAGTTTCATGGCAGTACTGAATTTTCGTAGGACACGTTTTACAAGATCGCAGAATACAAAGGCAAGAAGGACAAAATCTACGAAAATGCCCTGAACCATATCCAGACCATGACGAGGGAGAAGGGAATCGATGCAGCGTTGCGACACATCGACTCAAACGGCGCTGAAGTACAGCTGGACGCTCTCATACTATGCGATAGACGTTTAGTGGGCCAACAAATAGCAGCCCAGGCAGGTAAGTTGCTGCCAGTCGCCACATTTCGATCCAGTCGTGCTGACCAGAAATCAGGCTATCCCACGATCACCATTCCCATTGGAACCGACAAAGATGGCATGCCTGTCGGCCTGACATTACAGCAGACTGAATGGGCAGAGGGAAAGCTCATCAAATGGGGCAGTGCAATTGAAGATGTTCGGAATGAAGTTCTTCGAGATGGCAGACCTCTACCTACGTATCGTGATCATCTTGCCAAGAACATTCCCATCGGTCGAAAGCATATTGTGGACAAATAGTACGGGGTACATCTACCATAGCTAGATATCTAAAGGGTTTGTAATATGATCGTATATATCTCTAGACTTCATCGTGCGAGGAGTTTTCCCAGTGCTGAGACCTAAAAGGTACACGAAGATGGTGGCATGTATTGCCAGGTAGAGACGGAAGGTCAGCAGGAGCTGAAGCTACTCTGTTTGACAAAGCGACGTGTAGACATCTTGCCCGTAGTACGTCGAAGCGATTAACTCGCCGAACCTTCCATCCTGCTCATGCACGTTGAGGTCGACACTTCTAGGGTACTGCCGTGCAACTCATAGCCACAAGCCTTGGTTAGGTACTGTCGCCTCATATAGTTACGTAAAGTCGTGGTTGACGATGACGGATCCCAAGATAGCATGGGCATAGAGCTGAAGTGCCGAAGTTCCACTGTAGTGCATACTTGAATACACCTGGTCCCTGCTGTGGCACTGTGTCACTATTGATAAGGGATGGCGACACGAACACGTGTGCGATGGTCAGACTAAACAGAGACATCGTCGGTTTCATCGGCTAATGTGGTTGTATCTACGCTGCTGTGAACCTGAGCTAAAAAGATGGAAAGTATGAGTTGGTTTCGTTAGGGGATACTGGTTGTTTCCCCCCTTTCCCCATGAGTAAGACTTGTTACTAACAAGTTTGATTCAAACATAGGTTTGCCCAAGCTGAATTATGAGATCACTTTATGTTGAGGGGCGCAGGCAAACATCTCCGATATTATAATTATTCGCGCGATATGCGCTTGGTGGCTAACTTCGCGGGGTCATCGCCAAGTATATGTGCTGAAGCTGAAGCCTTGGATTGTAACTTCTGTGTAACAAAAGTAAACAACACTATGCGGACAATAGTCGTTCTATTCTACGATTGGATCAGATGTCGTCTTACGAAGCAATCATTTGGTCCCAATACGTGATTAGTGACGACAAATCGGAAGCCCTACAATAACGCCCCGCATCCTCTAGACCGGAGAGGAAGGAGCCTTCAAGGCGTCAAGGCGCCAAGTCAAGACCAAGCCTCCTCAAGCTCCGGAAATATGCTCACACGGCGGGCGTCCTAGGGCCATAGTTTGTGATACCACTGTTCAGTTCTCCGTGTGCTGAGAAGCCCAGTCCTCGTAGCCGGAACACAAAGTATGTTAGAGTGACTTTCCTACGGTCGAGATAAGCCCAACTCTGCGTGATAGCTATGGTGGTACTGATTCTGATACTGGATTTACTGGGAAGGCGAAACGTCATAAAGGGCGGACACTGTAACTCAGACTGCAACTAAGCGCTCGGCGAGTGTTATGTGCACACACCGCCGCAACGAAGCTGGAGGGATCGCGGAAGCTAGAACGAGCTTGGCCTGAATCTTGCATAAATCCGTCGTCTTGGCGCATACTCCAGTCTAACGAGAGGCACTGTGCTTATCCTCTCCGTATCCATTTAGTCCAGTGTGGACTAGAATACTCCGATGTCCTAGTGGTAGTCTTGGGATTGTAGGCTAAGATCAGCTGTATGCCGGCAGATATTCACAAAGACCCTCGTCTGGACTCCGGAAACAGATTCGTTGTAATGTTACAAGCTCGCTAAAAGGCGAGAGGAAGGACAAGTGGTTGTGCTACCAGGATTGCTAGATAGCGACTGCTGAGACTAAAGCTCGCTTTCGTAGTGAATGAGGATGAAACTAGTCTTGATTTTAGTCTCATATCGTGGAGAGTATCTACTTTGAAGAATGGAGTAGCACAGGTAGTTGAGACTACCAATGCGCGGAGCTGCGGGGCAACATAGGCTGGCTCCAGCGTCTTGTGTCCTGGGACGTCCCAAACCCAGGATCTATGGCGGGGTCATATCAAAGCTGAAAACAGGAGGGTGTCATAACCATTCGGATGGAGCCACTACTGTCTTGTCCGTTCTTGGAGGTCACAGGATCGGCCGATCTCATGAGGCGACGAGCTCAAAGGCTTCTTCCGCTCGTTGGTGTCTTGGCGTGCAGAGTCTCCTGTAGAGGATTCACCTCTGCTCGCCCATCGGCACCTTTTGATATCGACATTGGCCCTTGCGACAATGGACATGCCAGAATGTGGTGTTGATCTTGCCATGGTGCGAGCGGGGTCGCAGGTTGCAAGCTCAAGCCAAGACAGCCAAGACGGTGCCAAGGGCATGGGGAGGAGCGGAATCGAATAGCAGGGTGGAGGGCCCACAAGATGCATGGTGGCGCTGAGGCTGTGCTTTCACGGGCTGGGGTTGACTCGTTTTCCCGGTTGGCCATGGGTTTCACGAGCCATCTGGCTGTTCTCCCCTATTTCTTGTGATCCCAAGAATCGTACGTTGCACGACTGACAAGGCTTGCATGGACCAGGCAATAATTGCGTGTCTAGATGGCGAGCCAAG
The DNA here is from genome assembly GCA_030378425.1 of Periconia sp. TS-2. NCBI lineage: Eukaryota > Fungi > Ascomycota > Dothideomycetes > Pleosporales > Periconiaceae > Periconia > Periconia sp. TS-2. The sequence goes on from JASNQO010000006.1 coordinate 1,003,776, forward strand.
TCGATATTGACAGCTGGCTCCGAGTTTCGGGCGGTGCGACGGTACATACATGGGCCTGCGTAAAACGGTTGATATCTCAATGTGCAGCGACTTATCGGCAGGAATTAGTGGTGCACGCTTCTTCTGCATGCATACATAGATGCATCCATGCTGCAAGGTGACAAGAATCAGATGTCTCGCCGGCCCGATGCAGATTCCACCGGAGGGAGACAAGCGTAGCGCAAGTGGCCTGTCCGTGAGACGTGCGGCCAGGTGAACGCCGTGACTCGAAGCTGCTTCTCCCAAGCGTCGTTGGGCTGCCATGTCACGATGAGTCACCGAGGAGCAGACAGCTCGAAAAAGGGTGCGCCATGGTGAGGATAGACTGGTCTTATCGCGGCTGCAGGCCACACAGCATGACAATACGGAGTACTGGAAATGGTGGCCTCATCAGCGACGCTCGCAGTGCTTCGCTCCCACCAATGACTTCATATTGAAACAGAGGACCGTCGGCTATTATTCCCTGCTTGATGTGCGATCAGCAGGATTCATCCGCGGCCTCTTCGCCCGGGAATCTCAACTGCTTCTGCTCGCTACCGACGGCTGATATCTGCAGCGTGTATTGCCCACGTTTGCATCCTGCGCGCCGCAAAGACACCAAAATGAGACTCGCTGGCCACCTGCTGCCCGCGCTGATGGCCCAAGGCAGGACGACGGCCTCGATTGGGCTAGCTGGCGGGTAGACGCCGACGGAGCGTCTTGGGATTTCTTGGATGCGTTTCCCCTCTCTTGCCCAAGACGGGCCTTTTCCCACCAGCGTCTTGACTCTTTCTCGTGTGTCGGGTGCTGGCGATGATCCCCGTCGGAGCCCATGCCGGGCTCTTTTGGCAGAGTGGCAGAATGGCCCTAGCGGGCCTGGTGGCTGTCTCTTCTCGAAGCGTCCGCGCTCGGCCGTGTTTGCTGCGTCAGAAATAGTCGTTTGATTGTCGCACAGGGAGGCCGCAGAAGGCAGACGGGGCCTCGCACCAGGCGCCGAAAGCCAATGGGCGACCCACGTTGGGCCAAAAGGCCAGCTCGCGAGAAGATTGCACCGCGGACGGGGCACACATTGCACAGGCCGGGCTGGTGTGGTGGGCCGTGACGGGTGAGATTGGTGAGCAGGAGAGCAGTGAGCACTGGGGGGCGCGCCAGATTGCAGAAGGTGGCCCGGTGCTGTGGTTCAGATCTGCTCAGGGGCCGTCACCAACTGCCTCCGGGCGTCGCTAGCGCTCCTTATCCGCGTGGCCCTCGTTCCGCGAGTGAATGTCCATTCCGCATGCAGCATCGGCCAGAAACACCTTGGTTTCTTGGACCGCGACCACATCGCCAGACGCTCCCAATCTCCTCCCGCGCTCCCTGCTAGGCGCGGCCCCCCCCATGCAGAGAGCCTCCGCCGCCCGGCACCATGGATGGCTATAAGGAGCGGCGCCGCTGCCCGCTCGTCGACTGCCTCTCTGTACGCACGCCGTCGCCTGCCCTGCTGCACGTCGAACAAGGCTGAGCTCAGACGCACTGCTACTTGCTCCCGACATCGCCGTTATCTCCAGAAACATCTTGCATTCCTGCCAGTTGGTCCGTCATCTCCCTGCTGCCTTGGTAAGCCGCCTGGCTGCCAACCCTTCCAAGGCCCCAGCCCGCCCTCTTCTCTCAACGCCCCCCCGGCTCCCGTCCGCAGGTTCCGTTCTGCTCCGTCTCCGTGTATTTATCATTCCCCTGGGACCACGCGTCTGCTCCGCATTCCCCTCGCCCTCACAGCTCACCGCGTGCTTGGGAAGCTAAGGGCCCCTTTCGCCTCCGACCTATCAGCGTCACGTTCCTTGGCACACGACATCGTCACAGCCTCTGTTGCTAGACACACCACTCACACGCCACGAACATCAAACAACAACCTCCGCTTGGGCAACCAGTGTTTCCAGGCGTACTGTGACTACGCCTCCTCAACCACAACCACACTCCCCCTGCACCCAATTACGACACCGTGGCATTCGCGAACCAGAACAGTCATCAACTAGCTTCAGCCTATAACATCCACAGCGCACCACTCGACCGAGAACTCGACACATCCTTCAAAACGTCGTCGATTGCACTCCAACACCTGCCAGAAGGCAGGCTCTCCCCACCGCGGACTTATCTCGACATCACCTGAATCTACACACCATGTGCATCGCCGAGCTCAACGTTTCTCTCCTACCATGCCGTCATCGCTGGTACCATCTTTCTCGCTCTTGCTCTCCCGCCACCAACCTCGCCAACTGCCCCAATAAACTGGGCCTCTCCGGATGGGAGATCAAGTGTGATTTCTGCCCTTATTGCGCAGAATGGAATCTCTCTAGCTCCGAATATCGTCTTGTCGGCAACGATCGCGCTCCTGCTGTTGGAGGTCTTGCTCGTTCGCCATCTCTTCCCCTTGCAACGACCCGCCGAGAAACCCGCCGCGGCAGCTTGTCCCGGAGCGACAGCAACACGAGCATCACCATGATGGCTCAAGAAAAGAACCGCGCAATGAATGCCAGGATCGATACATACTTTCGCGTCCCGACCGAAGCAGCCATTCCATCGCCGTATCCTGCAACGCTCCGCGAAGTCAACGATGAGGACAACGGAAACCTCGCCACCAGCCCCAGCGACACATCCAGCGAGGGCCAGGCGAGCCTGCGCCACGCATCCACATCGTCCACATCGTCCACGACCGGCCAGTCTGGAATGTTCAAGAAGATGCGTCGCAAGTCAAAGAGACTGTCGCTCAGCCTCTTCAAGTGAACGCGTTGTGGTAGCCTACTGCACAGCGTCAGCATGACCAGTTCACTCAGCCTCGATCGAGCCGCTTGCGGTTCAAATAAACGTTCCTGCGGGTTAGTTTACGCTAGCAACCCACACATTATCGGTCCAGACCAATTGCTAGCACCCGGCTTTCAGCGGGACGCACCCCGCGACCCACCTGACTCCAACTTTCGGCCCGATGCCTCATCAGGTGTCTCTAAGACGGCTCAACTCACCTCAATCATCTCCACTCTTCTCTTCTAGCTTGTCCTTACCACTGGTATTTCTTTTAGTACATCTTTCAGCTATTGTTCAGTTTCCATCAGATACCCCACCAGCATATCAAGCAAGCATGGCAGAAGGCCCTTTCGGCGAGCGCGTTACAAGTTCGCTCTCCACATACTAGGGTCTCGGCGTTATGAGAAAGAATGGGTAACTGCGAATAAAAGCAAGCTAGGGCGACCTGGATTTCTTTTCTTCTTTTAAGACATGGCGTATGCTGGCCAAAGACCGCTTTCATCAGGTCTTTGTTGTGCTGGGAAATTCGCACGGTGGGGCGTTGGGCAGCGATGCTAGGGGATCTGCGCTGCTTCCACAAGTGCGAAGTTTAGTCGCAATGCGCTGCGAGTAGTGCCGCTCGAATGCACTGTTGCTATGATGGCTCGCTGCACGGATTTCGATAGCTCTGTTTAGATTCATGGAGTTCATTCTCAAATGTCGCCATCATGCGCCACTTCTTTCCTGCTCTAGTGTTCCGTTAGCTCATGCTCGTTCAAAGTGACTTCCCCAGACGACTAACAGCCGTTGATTATGCTCCGGCTCAACCATGGGTGCGTGCAACGAGCCATCATTAGAATCAAGCGCATATGCTAGCTAGAAGGCAGCTCACTCCTTCCATCAGAAAACCTTCCCATCCGCTCCTTCCTCGTTATGAATCAAGATCAGTGACCTCAAGATGCTATCCGTACAGTCCATCACTAAGCCTAAGCTTCATGGAGATCGAAATCGAACAATAAACTGCGCAGGAACGGCGTTCAGAACGGGACGCTCAACCAAAACTAGTACCATTGAAGATTGTCACTTTCTTTTTCTTTTTTTTATCTATCCGGACGATCTACTACTCTATCGCAGCATGAATTCATGAAAACCCTTCTAGTATTACCGACGTGCCCCATACCGAAGTATCTCACATCAGGTGAAGTATCTTAGTGTAGCAAACTCAAAACTTTGACCAAATCTCCTGTAACGCCCATGGCTGTGACGTCGCCACCAGCACCAGCTCCTTGGATGATGAGTGGGTTGTCGCCATATCGCTTCGTGTAGAAGGCAATGATGTTGTCACTACCCTTCAGTGCGGCAATAGGGTGGCTCTTGTCGAACTTCTCCAGTCCGACTTTAACGGCGCCGCTCGGTACGTCGACGCTACCGACGAATCGAACAACCTTGCCTTCCTTCTCAGCATCGCTCTTCAGGTTCTCCATGTGGTTGTCGAAGTGAGGTAGTTTCGAGAGGAATTCGTCGGCCGATGAGCAAGACTCGAGCTCCTTGGGGACGAGCGATTGGACAGGGAACGAGGTTGGCGATTCCACCTTCAAGCCCGCAAGACGAGCAAGGATAGTGAGTTTCCTCGCAACATCAAGACCGTTTAAGTCATCTCTCGGATCTGGCTCAGTGAAACCCTTCTCCTTTGCTGTCTTCACCTCGGCCGAGAATCTGCCTCCACCGCCGTTGGTCGGCTGGAATGAGTTGAAGAGGAAGCTCATGGTGCCGCTGAACACGCCTTCGATCTTTCGTACTTCGTCGCCGGTCTCAACGAGCTCTTTCAGCGTGCTGATGACGGGGAGTCCGGCGCCTACAGAAGACTCGTGGAAAATATAGCCACCGCTTCCCATTCCGTTGCTCGCTGACGCAAAGATGCTATGCCATAGCTCGTAGCTTCCAGAAAAAGCCTTCTTGTTCGGTGTTACGATGCTGATGCCCTTCTTTAGGAACAGGGGGTATGAGTCAGCGACATCCTGGTTCGACGTGTTGTCCACGAGCACGACTTTGCCGGGGGCTTTGATCAGGTATTCGGCGAGCTGAGAGAGGGGCAGCGGGGGTGCGCTGGCCGACTCGAGCGCAGCTTCCCAGTAGCCGAGAGATCCGTGGTCAGCATGGTAGGCGGCTTTCTTAGATGTGCTGAGGTAGATGAGGGAGAGGTAGGTGGGTGCAGAGGGTGATTGAGAGAGCTTCGAGGCGAGGTAGTGGAGCTGAGTGAGAAAGCATTTTCCTACGCCGCCGGCACCTGTGTATTCATTGTCAGTTGGCTCTCCAGCAAAAGGCATGCGAAGGAATGAACCTACCAATAACAGCAATAAAGATTTGACGCGTGAGAGGCATGTCGGCGGATTCTCTGCTCAATTGCTCAACTATCAAAGGGACAATGGGCTTTTTTGAAGCTCAATCTTGCGGAAGGAAAGAATCGGATCCGCCGGATGACGTTGCAATGGTTGATGATTCAATTGCTTCTTTCCCTCGTGGGGTGACAAAATCCATTCACCCCGCACGTGCCCCGCCAATGGCACCTTCAGACGCGCCGACATCGCCGACGGCCTTGCGCCTGTAACCATCGCTACCCCGATCTACTATCCACCACCCCAAACACCCACCCGCGCCGACCCCTTCCAAATGTCGGCGAAAGACGCACATCTTTACGGCCAGCGCCCTAAATCCCGCACAAAAGCGAAAGACATTTCGTCAGCCTCCTCGCTTGCTTTTTCCTCCACGCTCTCTAGCCTCATCAAAGCCTCCGCGTCCGATCCGAGTAAGGCAGCGACTAGCCGTGCGCGGACGAATAAGGAAGACATTTTCAAAACACACAATAAGGATGTGAAGAAGCGCGCCGCAAAAGATCTCGAAGACGCGGATTTCACTCAGAAACATCGGGGTCGCACTGCCAATGAAAAGGCAGAAGATGACGCAAGCTGGAAGCGCACGAAGCGACGCATGGAGGAGAAAGCGCGTTTGTACAATGCACTCAAGCGAGGCGATGTAGAAGACATCGACGACAAATACGGAGTGGATTTTGACCGCAAGTGGGCTGAGGCGAATGATAAAGGCGCACAAGACTCGGACGCTTCGTCCTCTGAGTCCGAGGTCTCGGATGAGGAGCTAATAGAATATGAGGATGAATTTGGGCGCACGAGGAAAGGAACAAGGGCACAAATAGCTCGCGAGGAGCGCCGGAAACGCACTCTTGCCGCGGACGAACCCGATCGCTTCACCGCGCGTCCATCCATGCCCACGCAGGTAATCTACGGCGACGCAATCCAAACACACGCCTTCAACCCCGACGAAACCATATCTCAGCAAATGGCCGAGCTCGCAGCAAAGCGCGACAAAGAACTCACACCGCCGCCAGACGAGCACTTCGACGGGCGGAGGGAAGCCAGACAGCGAGGCACAGGCTTCTTCCACTTCTCAAAGGACGAAGAAGAGAGGAAGGAGCAGATGGCGAATCTTGAGAAGGAAAGAATAGCGACCGAGCAGGCTAGGACGAAGAGGAAAGAGGAGGTTGAGAAGAGGAAGGAGATGATTCGGGCGAAGAAGAGGGCTATTCAGGAAAAGAGGAGTAAGGGGCAAGCGGAGCGGTTTCTGAATGATCTAGGGGCTGAGCTGTTTAAGAGTGAAGAGGGCAAGAAGGAGCAGGAGGAGTGAGTAAGGTGAGATGTACTATTCGGTAGAAACTAATGATACCCGGACAACCGTCCATTTGACTCTGTTTAAGAGTTTCTTTTACCATGATCCCCCTAAGATAACCCTATCTGAACCGCACGAAGCTCATCAAGCAGGAAGACAATGATGCGGTATATCCCGGCAACTCGAACTGGTGAATGTGAAAGCCGCACGTAGTAAACTTAGCAATATCCAGTTGTCCTCGGAGCTTATTCCGGGTAAAGTTGGGTTTGCGTGACCGAGATGTGCGGGGAGGAAAGTTCAGAGCCAAATTCAAGGCTACAACAATTCCTAGAGAATCAATTTGCACCGAATCCCTAACGGCGACCAGTACGAATGTGAAGTTCTATACCTAGGGTGATAGGCTGGTATTACTTCGGAGAATTATCTCCTGCATGAACGGAGCATCTTAAAATCACTACCCAATCAACGGCATGCCCATCCTAGATCTTCCCCGCAAGCTCCCCGCAAGCCTCTTCGCAAGGAGCCGGTGCGGTAACCGTCGTCGATTCGGGCATCGTGAACGTCATGGTCTCGGACATATCTTGCCCGAAGGTAGCTCGAATTTTGTCGCGGCAATTGAGAGTGGGACTTTTGTCCTCTGGACCCTTAGCTTTTCCCTCGGTCAATCGCGCTTGTTGGCAGCGACTATAAAAGTAAACGTAGCGACCACGGACGTCACTTTATGCGTGAACTAGCTTTTTCTAATGGCAACATGAAGTCAGTTTCTCTGTTATCCATTTTGTGTCTTTTGCCTTCGGCTCTCGCCATTCCATATGAGGAATACATTCTTGCCCCAAGGTCGCGAACACTTAATCCAGTCACGGTGCACAGCTCCAATGGCTCAGTCAGCGGTCCAGAAAGTCTCACAGCATCCTCTGGCAGCGCGGTGTTCAAAGATGATTCGGCGACGGCCTACGATTTCGGCAAGAACATTGCCGGCGTCGTGAGCCTGACAATCGGTTCAGTCTCGGATTCAGATCAGTACATTGGCGTAACGTTCTCCGAGAGCTCTCTGTGGGTGTCGAATCGATCAAGCGACGCCACTGCAGATGCTGGAAAAGACGAGACACTATGGTTCAAGCTCACAGGCCCCGGAAAATACACAGCACCGAGGGAGAAAGAGCGAGGAGGGTTCAGGTACATGGCCCTAGTCCACAATACAACTGGTAGCGTCGAGGTCACTGCAGCTGAGGTCCACTTTACGGCCATGCCTCATTGGGAAGATGATGCTCTAGCCAATTACACGGGCTATTTCCATTCTGATGGTAGGTTTCGCGAGCATGACTGTACCATGAGATGCTCATTTGCTTAGACGATCTTCTAAATCGCATATGGTATGCCGGCGCGTATACAAATCAATTATGCACCATTGACCCGAACCATGGAGATGCTTTGATCCACATCTTTAAGATCAACTCGTCAATATCCGACGCCACAAATGTGACGTGGTATAACAACTACACAATCACAAATGGGTCGTCGGCTTTAGTCGACGGAGCTAAACGAGATAGAATTGTGTGGGCCGGAGGTGAGCCGGGAATCTTATGATATCATGAGGCATTTCTAATTCGATGTAGACATGTCAATCGCGGTTCCAGGCGTTGTCGCATCTACGAACGATGTGATAACGATCAAAAATTCCCTCAACTCACTATTCGATATCCAAAATACATCGACGGGCCAGCTTCCGTATGCAGGTCGTCCATTCCCGGCTGTGCTCTCTTTTACATATCACTTGTATACACTCATCGGAGTGACTGATTACTACTTATATACTGTAAGTTAGAAGCGATTGACGGACGCGCCCTTGCTAATGTGAACGATTAGGGAGATATTGAGTACATAGCTTCACTGTGGGCTAAGTGGAAGCTTGCTCTAGGCTTTTCAATAAGCTTCATCGATGATAGTGGATTGATGAATGTCACCTCGCCTGCTGACTGGTTGAGGTTCGGTATGGGCGGGCACAATATCGAGGTAAATCTCTTCAGTCCCAAATGAAATGAGATCATACGTGCTAATAATTCAGGCGAATTCAATCCTATACTACACAATCAACCAGGGCATTATCCTCGCTGACGCCCTCAACGACACCGAAGTCATCGCAAATTGGACAGCAACAGCCAACAAAATCAAATCCGCTGCCAATGAGCTTTTATGGGATAGCGGCGCAGGAATGTACATTGACAACGAAACAACGACCCTCATGCCACAAGACGGAAACTCCTGGGCTGTCGTGTCCAATCTAACCCTAAACTCCTCGCAAATCGACTCTATCAGCCTCAACCTCGCAAAACGCTGGACACCCTATGGCGCGCCTGCTTTAGAGGCTGCGGACGCCATTTCTCCATTCATATCGGGCTTCGAGTTGCAGGCACATTTCCTCGCTGAGAACGCGACTGCGGCTCTAGACCTGATGAGATTGCAATGGGGCTTTATGCTCGACGATCCGCGCATGACAAACTCGACCTTCATCGAAGGGTACTCTACGAGTGGCGAGCTACACTATGCTCCATACCTCAACGACGCACGCATATCGCATGCACATGGATGGGCCACCGGACCAACTTCGTCATTGACATTTTACACCGCTGGTCTTCAACTTCTCAGTGCAGGTGGTGAGACTTGGCGCATTGCGCCGGCACCAGGGAATCTCACGTTCATCGACGCTGGGTTCAGTACGAGCGTTGGCTTCTTTTCTGCTAAGACTCAGATTAGTGAGGGACACTTGACTATAGACTTTGAGGCGCCAGAGGGTACTGTGGGCGAAGTTAAGGTTCCATCGATGGCATGCGCGGGGAAGATCATCATGCAGGAAGCGAATGGGCTGTGCGAGGCTATCGAGGTTGATGTTGCCGTAGCGGATGCATTCCCAATAGCTGTCGCCGGAGTGGCGGGCGGCAGTTGGAAGGTCACATTTACGTGCGATTAGATGACGAGAAGTGCACAATGGAATGTCATCATGGAAGTTCCATCGCAAAATATCGTGGGAAAGGCTGTTGTGTGTTCCAAATACCCTTTACCTTGTAATTATAGCTAGGCTGCCTTTTTACAGCTCGAACAGCTTATCATAAGAGTCTGACCACCAACCATCGCTTTCATTACGGCAGATGAATTGACTATGTGTAAAGAAAAGCTAATGCTCGTTTTAATCTTGCTCGTTGGATGTCTATCATTATCTTGGACTACTCAGTCCGAGTGCTCGAATTTTGATGCTAACATGCCATTTTTAGCCTAGAATGCAATCATTCAGATACACTACGAATTTGGAGTTTCTGCTCAGATATTTATTTTCATAGGCAATTACAGTCCTTCGTCACTAATTATTGACATGGAAGAGCTACTACGCTGGCTAGTACGAAGTATAGTGTAACGCCGGAGCGGATGTGGGCGAAATTTCCGGTCCGATATCACAGGTTACTCGGGTCTAAGCAACGGCATCCCGCCATGATCGATTGGCCAATGCATCCCGAAAGTGGATTTCGAGCCGTATACTTTTCCGATCGGATTTTGAGCTGGATTCGTATCGTGTGCACGGTCTCGGGACGGATATTCTGTCGCAGCAGAAGGGGAGGCATCAATTGAATATATATATGTAGCCTGCGGGAATGTTGAATCAACATAATCAAAGATACCATCAAGTTCTTCAGATAAAGATCTACTAGAACATACCTCGTCCGAAGAATTTTTTTGAAAATGGCCACCTCATCTGAAACCCAGAAACCTCTCCGCATCGGCGTACTCTATGAGGAGACTCAAATGTCTGATCTCGCCGGCCTCGACGTAATCGGCAACATTTCCACAAGAACGTTCGACATGGTCAGTCAACTCATCCCAGCAGCCAAGCCCCTGGGTCCCTTTGCGGTTCCCATGGAGTTTTTATACATCTCCTCGTCGCTATCTCATGCCTGGACCAGCCCTGAGATGTACGTTCGGCCCACGCACACGTACGAGAATGCTCCACGAGACCTCGATATCATCATGATTGGAGGTCCAAACCCGGCTACTGTGGCGGAAGCCAGCCTCGAGTTCCTGCGTGAAGCTTCCAAGAAGACCAAGGCGATCCTGACCACCTGCTCTGGTGGCATGTGGCTCGCTCGTAGCGGCGTTCTCGACGGTAAGAAGGCGACTACGAACCGTATACTCCTTGAAACGGCGAAAGAGATGTTTCCGGCTGTGGAATGGCTAGACCAGCGGTGGGTTGTTGCAGATGGTCACTTCGAAGGTGCGCAGATCTGGTCTGCTGGCGGTGCCGGGTGTGGTAAGTCTGCTTCATTGTCGTAATTCTTCAAAGTGGATACGTGGAGACAACAGAGAAAATGGATCTCGCTGACAAATGCCGTAGGCATCGACATGGCGATGGAGTATGCATCTCAGAATTTCAATGAGAAGATCGTAGAGGTGGCCTGCCTTGGGCTGGATTTTCAATTTCACGGCCGCAGCCAGTTTTACAAGGAGGCTCTCAAAGCCTTTTAATTACAGAGTAGATACTCTAAAAATCCGATGGAGGTGCATAGGTCTGTTGTAGGCTGTGGTGATTCACGGGCAACCTGCAAAAAGTCAACAGTCATGAAACGAGTATATACCGAATTCATGTAGCTCCAAGCAAATTGAGTCACGTTGCACTGGTTTCTCTGATTTCTGTGGAGATAGCTGTTATATGAATTTAGGCGCCTGCACTAGCGCTGCTGCAAGTGTGGGGAGCGATGACTTTATCGCGGTAAACGCCTGACTATGCTGTAATTGGCTGGTCCATGCGGACCCTCCATCCAGTCGTGAGCCGTGAATAGCCAGACATTTCTACTCATAAGCAACATTTAGATATTGAACGACCATTTTCAACTTTGACACTTGAGCAACACTCACCGATAACAGTAGCTAGACATCATGTACCTTCGGACTATTCATGCCGAGCAGCATATTCCAACCCTCTTCAACTTCCTCCGCTCGAACCCCCTTGGTCTAATCACAACGGCTATAGACTCCCCCAATCATCCTCTCCTTCAAACAAGTCACGTTCCCTTCATTCTTGACGTGCTAAATGAGTCTCAAGAGGATATGGCCGCAACGTTGCGCGGCCACATGGCGCGTGCTAATCCCCAAACAAAGGCGATGATCGAAGATCTTACGGAGGGTGCTTCAAAGTCGAACGGTGGAAATGGTGGCTGGTTGGAGCGAGAGGTGATGATTCTATTCAACGGGCCAACACATCACTACGTCACTCCAAAATTCTACAAGGAGACAAAACCTGTGACAGGTAAAGTCGTACCAACATGGAATTACTCTGCTGTGCAAGTGTATGGAAAAGCGCGTGTATACTTTGACTCTAAGGCGCAGACAACGAACGAGTTCTTAGACAAGCAGATCGCAGAGTTGAGCACAATGTGCGAAAAGGATATTATGCAGTACGAAAGACCATGGCAGACCACGGATGCACCAGGGCCGTATTTGGACATTATGAAAAGGAATATCGTGGGTATCGAGATTCAGATTGAGAGGATAGGCGGAAAAGTCAAAATGAGTCAAGAAATGAAAGGAGGTGATCACGAAGGCATAATTGAAGGTTTTGAGGCCTTGGGAACAAGTGTTGGGCGTGACGTTGCGAAATGTGTTAGGGAGGCTAAAACCAAGGCTTGAACACAATATAGGCCGAAAAGGAAAGAACTGAAGCCACATTCTTGACTGAAGTCTATCTCGGTGATTTTCCGCTCCAAATGTTGTGGTATAGTCAGTTAGGTGTACATTGCAAGAGAGCATGCCAAAGCAATTTCTTTAATTATATCTTATACCAAGCCTAAAGCTACTGACGAAGCGGCCCTAAATCAATCGTCACCAAATACACAGACTCCACGCTACATAATTAATGCCGTTTCAATCCCCTCATGAGCTCTCGCACCATTTCTTCAGATCTTGATTGAAACTCTCGAAGCCCTTCTGCGTACTATCCCGCATTCCAATCTTTCGCGCAACGAAACCTTCACCAATCATGAACGTGAGAGCACCAGTGAAGACCTCCTCCTGAACAAATGTAGTCCCACCAGGAGTCTTGGTGCTGGGTTGGAAGCGGAAAATATGCTCGCCGTTGAATGTCCCCATCAAGCCGTTACCTCCCCATCGGAAACATTCCGGGGAGTTTTCCTAGCAAACAGTCAGTCAAGGAAATGGTGATGATGAGTTATGATGAAAGGACAGCGCCTGGCAAATAGAAGGACGTACAAGTAGAGTGGGCTTGATGGTTCCGAGGCCTGCAAGTTCGTTCTCCATCTTGTCACCAGATTCGAGCTTCTTATTTGGGACTGCTGGACTGATAGATTTAAAGAAGCCATTTGGGTGGTATTTCGGTATTTGTGAGAAGTCTAGGAACTAATTTACAGTCAGCCCCAGAGTCGAGGATGAAAATAACAAAGAATCGGATAAGAGATAAAGAGGCCATTTGAGATGTCAAGATGCCTGAGGAATCTTGATGATTTCTCAGCGTACCTTTGACCTGACATGTTCTGGGGAGGCTGCAATCTCGACTGTAGTATAAATCTGGTACATGTCGAGAGGAAGCTCAAGCTCAGCGCGATAGGACTCGTGTGATTTTCTTACTGTGTACGAGATATAAGGGTATGGATGGTAACGATTAGAGGTTGCTCCAATAGCTAACCAACAGGCAAGGACGGGTAGTACTTGACGTGGGCAAGAGCGGATATACACAGCGAGAAAGCATGGCGGTGTAATGGAACCTTCATATATACTAGTTAGATGGCCCCCAGTTTTAGTGGCTTAGCATAAGATCGCTGGTCATTGACGGATGCTACAACACGAGGCTGACAACGAAGCTACACACGTTACAAAGCCGCAAAAAGTTAGGATATAGCTACAAATGTAGTCTTGTCACGAGAATGACAGGGATCCTCGCGCATAGAGCCGCAAGAAGTATAGCGCGATCTAGACCGCGATAAGCGTAGCATCGCTCCTGCGAGGTTGAGTCAGAGAAAACCAAAGTCTACGTCGACTTTACCTTCAACGACACAACTTGGTCGCGAATTATATTTTCGATGACTTCCAGATGTTAAGAAAGATATGGTCAATGTTGGAGGAAGGTCAAAAGGTTGCAGCAATTGCCGTAGGAGGCGTGTGAAATGTGGTAAGCTTTAAACCTGTGGGCCCGGAGCAGTTGAGCTAAGCTCGTCTCTAGATGAGAATCGTCCCGTGTGTAATCGATGTCGAAGATGTGGTTTCGAGTGCGAAGGTCCCACCGATATAACTTTTGTCGAAGCAAAGATCGTAAAGTCTAGGAGAACCATCAAACCAGACAATGTGCCAACCGGGAATGATAGCGGAAGCACCACCCCCGCTGGCGGCCAAATAGTCCAATTTGCTTCAATGAAGGGCCTGGAGCCCGAAACGTACATCTGTTACTCACGCAAGTATTTCAGCCGTGGTGCTGCTATTGATTTAGCTTTGCAACGTGCCCAGCTTGGCGATATAGTAACGGCGGCCTCGGTCGCATCGAACGATTCAATCTTTCAACAAGCTGTACTAAGCTTCTCTACCATCATTTTTGGTGCCCAACACAGACAAGATTATATTGCTCGCCAAGGGTACATCAATCTCGGAGCAACACTGAAGGATCTCAATCAAGCACTCTCACATCCGAAATGCTCCACCCGCAACGACCTCATTCTCTCAATCGCCGTTCTAGCAATCTTAGAATCCGTGGTTCCCACCAGACCAAAGACGTATATGAATCATATGCTTGGTCTAGAAAGGCTACTTGATCTCCGGAACGTTGATCAATTCAGCGATCCCGAATCTTCCAAGATCTACAGGAGCGTACGGCATATGATGCTTTTCGCTTCGCTACGCGCGGGGAAGCCATCGATATTAGCAAGACCAGAATGGAAAAAGGCGCTAAGAGAGGGTTGCACGGTAGAAGAGATGCAGCAACAAGACCTATTCGACATTTTGGCTGATTGTACAGTCCTAGCTTCGCAGCGCGATAGCATGTTGGCAGCGCAGAAGTGGGATGAAGCAGCCACGCTTCAATGTGATGAGATACTAAAGTGGGCCCGAACATTATTGGCTCAACTAGGTATTTGGAGAACGAAATGGGAAGCAGACGAACGCAATTCGTACGTTCAGTCTAGTGTGACATGGACTTGCCGAGATTCTTTCTCAGAGGCTTGTGAGTCTGACTTTCGACCAGAGCCTGCGGTATACGAGTTCACGACACTGTACGCTGCAATTATGCTTATGTTCTACAATACGACGCTCATTTACGTTCTTCGAATACTCATATCCCTCCCGTTTCAGCCAGCCAAGAAAGAATATCTTGCCATGGAACGTTCAGCTGCCTTGGAGATCTGTCGTTGTGTTCCATACTATTCTCTTGAGCAACCCCGCTCTGCGACGGAAAATCCGGTCATTCACTGGGCTGTTACGACTGCGTGGACGACTCTATCTGGCGACGATTCGCCCGAGGGAAAGTGGATGAAGGTTATACTCAACACGAAAGGTCGAGAAGTCACGGTGAAAGGTATATGGGCGGGGTCAGAAAGATGATTTGGGTAAATGTGAAGTTGAGGCCGCCAACACAGTTCCCAAGCACTCGCGTCGAGGTGCAGACGCGTCGGCACAATTCCGGGAGCCTACTAGTGTGCATGCTACCTGGATAGCTCAAGACCGGTGGTTCATCAGATGCCGCGATGGTAATTAGAGATCAATTTTCTCTCGCCGGACGTTTGAGGCTCTTTGCGCAGAGCTAGCCCGAAATTTAGTGGCGAACGTTGAACGGCGTGCCACTGTACCGTAGTTACTCGAATCGCTGACTAGGCCAAGCTCTCCAAGCCTCTCACAACTCAATAACTAACATTCGAAGAAGGTCAACAATGTGATGATACTCTGAAGTACAGGTAGCAGCACCGTGCTTTACTTGTTTTCAGATCTACCAACGAGCTTGACAGCCGGGGGAAACCTCGGGCAAATTCGGTCAGCGCAGAACCTCACTACGTCTTGTGCCCTTGGTATGCCGACGCTAGAAGCTTCTTTGCAGTTAAGCTCCACTTAAGCTCCACCAAGCACTCGGTCCGAAGCTCGATCAACCAACCAGCCTCAACCGTTCCTATCAGATCTTCAGTGAAGTTGCGATACCTGGTGCCCATGGAGAGACAAAAATTTTCCAAAATGTGCCATGGGGCACGGTGCAGATGCCGGGGGGTGATGTGAGAGGAGGCTCCACGGGGATTTCGTCAGTGTACGTGGGTCTCTCCATGGGGCTGTTATAAAAGGTGGAGGCTCTTCGTGCGCGATAGGAAGATTTCTAAGACCTAACTTCACCCGCCTGTTTCTGCACCACCCTCCTTTTCACTCTCTTTTGTGGTAGCCCATCATGGAGGAGAAGACTACACAGGACGCTGGGCTAACGCCCACCCATCACGCAGAAGTCATCGCTCCGCGCAATAAATCTTTGGGTGAAATCCAGGTCGCGCCCCCTCCTTCCGATTACTCTGCGCCCAAGGCGAAAGCCGAGCAGCTCGAAAATGCAACCGGTTGGGAGTCTGATAACCTTATCCATGACTTGGAGAAAGAGCTGGAGCAGACCGGATACCAGAAAGGATTTTTCGACATGGAATTCAAAGATCCCAGACATTTCACGTGGATCCTGGTCATCTTCGCTTCTATGGGTGGATTGCTCTCCGGACTCGATCAGAGTCTGATTTCTGGCGCCAACTTGACGCTCCCGGATGATCTCGGGCTCACGGATCAACAAAATTCTTTGGTGAATTCAGGCATGCCGTTAGGAGGTACGTCAGCGAACAGGACACTGTCGAGGTCTTGCTAACTCGAACTTAGCTGTGGCGGGCGCATTCTTGATCTCCCCGTGCAACGAATACTTCGGTCGCCGATGGGCTATTATTATTTCTTGCATTCTATACACGATCGGCGGTGCTCTCGAGGCAGGAAGCATCAACTACGGCATGATTGTTGCCGCACGTGTCATCCTCGGTGCCGGTGTTGGTCTGGAGGGTGGAACGGTACCTGTATACGTCGCCGAAACCGTCGAGCGCCGTCTCCGTGGAAACTTGGTGTCCCTGTACCAATTCAACATCGCGCTCGGTGAGGTTCTCGGCTACGCTGTTGCCGCCATGTTCATCAC
Source organism: Periconia sp. TS-2 (assembly GCA_030378425.1). Lineage (NCBI taxonomy): Eukaryota > Fungi > Ascomycota > Dothideomycetes > Pleosporales > Periconiaceae > Periconia > Periconia sp. TS-2. Next base: position 1,020,412 of record JASNQO010000006.1, read on the forward strand.
CGTGCCCGGCAATTGGCGATACATTCTTGGAAGCTCGCTCGTTTTCAGCACCATCATGGGAATTGGTATCTGCTTTATGCCCGAGTCCCCTCGATATCTCATGCACAAGAAGAAACCCCTCGAGGCTTTCAAGGTCTGGCGTCGTATTCGTGGCGTCAGCACACGCGAAGCGCGTGAAGAGTTCTTCGTCATGAAGGTTAGCACCGAAGAGGAACAAGCGGAGGTCGCCGCTGGACGTACTAGTAGATTCCCCTGGATGGATTTCGTGACTAAGCCCCGCGCTCGTCGCGCCATCATATACGCCAACATTATGATTTTCCTGGGACAATTCACCGGAATCAATGCCATCATGTACTACATGTCGGTTTTGATGTCACAGGTCGGTTTCGATACTTATGACGCCACCTACATGTCACTTGTCGGTGGTGGATCGCTCCTTATCGGCACCATACCCGCCATCTTTCTCATGGAAACTTGCGGTCGCCGGTTCTGGGCCATTGCCATGTTGCCAGGATTCTTTGTCGGTCTTGTGCTCGTTGGTGTCAGCTACCACATCAACTCCCTTTCTGGGACACTTGGCGTCTACCTTGCAGGTCTCATCATCTATGAGCTGTTCTTCGGTTCCTACGCTGCGTTGACCTGGGTTATCCCTTCAGAGGTCTATCCCACCTACCTACGCTCTTACGGCATGACGACGTCCACTGGGTGGCTGTTCCTTTCCTCGTTCATCGTCACATACAACTTCACCGGCATGCAGAACGCATTCACCAAGACTGGATTGGCCCTCGGTTTCTACGGTGGCATTGCTGTTTTCGGATGGTTCTACCAAATTTTCTTCATGCCAGAAACGAAGGACAAGACGCTCGAGGAGATTGACCAACTGTTCCAGATGCCAACAAGCCAATTGGTCAAGCAGAATGCGAAGAGTGCATGGGAAGTTACGACTGATCTGATGCATCTTCGTTTCCGAAAGGTTTTCATCGAGAACAATCGCCGGGACGTGGAATAGAGTGAAGGGAGTTCTACAGCGCTTCAATAACCTGAGTCCGAAAATGGCCAGGCTGGAGGTGTATATATGGCTACGCTACCGACAGGCTGCGGTGCATTGTACTAGCACGATAGTGCTGACAACTCTCAAGTAGATATCTAGAGAGTGTGATGGATAGTCTTCTAGTCCAACCACCTAATTCAATAATCAAACCCCACCATAGCCCCGCCGTTGAGTGCAAGAGCTTGGTGATGCCCAATAACTGCTCTTAGATTGCCATTTAAAATTTTGGATGCGTGGGGACTGTTCTGCACGTCACGCTTTTTCCGACCCTTGATATCTACGAGGATTGATAGAGTTGAAGTAGCAAGTAAGCAGAGGCTTGCGCAATCTCTACGAATGCGGCGAGGAAATACAATGTAAAGCTAGCCTACGAATTTATGAGAGCTTATATCGTTCTGCAATTGTAGTTCGAAGGGTACTCTACATGGTAAATGGTAGAGACGAGGCTGCTTGTATCCGTCTTTCTTGTTACCGCGAGAGAGTATTCCTCGAGTTGCTAAGTCGCCAAAACGATCTGTGGCCAGGCGAACCAAGACTTGATCGGTTCTCTAGGCGGCTTTGCGGGTGGGTTTGAAGCTCGTGTTCGTGTGCAATGACGTCAATTGCTAGCGTCACCTCATCGCGTACGACTAGCCGAAGAGGAAGGCGGCGGCCATCTTCTGCGGGGGAGGCTGGCGCGGGAGACGGGCAAGCCTGTTTTCCTCGCCAAAGCTTTCTGCTCTGCTCGGCTGAGATATGCAGGCCCATCGTGATGCGGTCAAGGGCGCCGCAGCATGGTGGTTGAGCCCGTCGTGATTGGAGAGGCGTATCACCGGAGCGCGACCACGATCTGCAGGTACGAGCCCGGAACGCCGAACAGCGAAGAAAGCGAGCTACCGCTTGTACCCCATGCGAGTGTAGCCATCGCCGCGGGGTAGCACCATGACGAGAGCGTGGGTCCGGCTGGGACCTCTTAAGACGGGTTCGCGGGTCTCTCGTGCTGGACGCTATTTTCCCAGCTCTTTGTCTTTCGGGTCTTGGGCTTCCACCTCTTCTATCTGCTCAATTGCGCGGTATTGGGACTCTGCTCAATACCCCGCCGATGTGGAACTTGGTGCGCGTGACAGGGAAGGAACGACTCGCTTCACAGGTACTGCAGCTGCCTCAACCATTTTTTTCGTTCTACACGTCCATGTCTACTGCTGTGTCACAATATCTCTACCATGCACGCCCTACGCATATGACTTACTTTTCTTGAGCCCGATGCCTTTTTCTTCGCTGCCCCGTATCGTTTTCCCTAGATCCGCAAGCGGAATTAACTCTTTCCCAGGATTAATTTCTGAGCCCGATCGATATTGACAAGTCGGTTCTTCGACTAACGAACGGGAGTACGCGGGCTACCTTGGCGAAGATGCGGCCCCTTCTTCTTCTCCAGGCGGTGATACTCTTCCTCGGAAGCTCGTTGCCAGGTTCCGCCAGTAACAACAATGTCATTCATTTCGAAGACTCGGAGTGGGACGATGACCTATGGACCGTAACAACAAGATCTCTCAACCAAGGCCATTACCAATCACGCATGTCCCTTGCCAATGGGTACATAGGAATCAACGTAGCAGCCGTTGGTCCTTTCTTCGAGGTCGATCTACCAGTCCAAGGAGACAATCTCAACGGATGGCCGCTTTTCGATACGCGCCAGACTTTTGCGACAGTAGCCGGTTTTTACAATAATATGGGACGGACCACTGGCAGCAATTATCCCTGGCTTTATCAATATGGCACCGAGGGCTTCATTAGCGGAATCCCGCATTGGGCGGGACTCATTGCTGAGGCGAATGGAGCTATGCTGAACGCATCAGTCGACAAGGATCACGTTTCCGACTTCAAGACGAGCTTGGATGTGAGGGGAGGCATCATGAGCTGGGAATTCAGCTGGCAGCCTGGCGGTGATGGAGATCCCATCAACGTTGAGTATAGCATGTTCGTTCACAAGCTTTACGTTAATCAGGCTGCCGTTCAGCTCAAGCTCACGGCTACTCGTGACGTGAACGTCACAGTCTACGATGTCTTAGATGGAACTACCGCTGTTCGAACTGAATTCGTAGATAAAGAGTACGAAACGGAATCACCGACTATTTGGTCTGCTGTCAGCCCGGCGAACATTACGAATGTCACCGCTTACATTTATTCGACTCTCGGCTGTAATGGCAATGATTCCGTTGACCTAGGAACACGTGCTAAGGTTACAGAGGGCGTTTTTGGCAGCGCGAATGACTCTTCTATTGCACAGTCTGTCAAAGTCAATCTTCTGACGACGAAAACAGCGGAGATTACAAAATATGTTGGGATAGCCTCTTCCGATGCCTTCTCGGATCCAAAGGCAATAGCGAAAAAGGCATCTACTTCAGGAGCTTCGCTAGGCTATCCAGCCCTCATAGATTCGCACATTGAGGAATGGGCAACTATTCTGACTCCAGATTCCGTTGACAGTTATCATTTGCCCAATGGCTCCCTCCCCGCGAATGAACGCATTCGAGAGCTGCAGGTCATCTCGATCACGAGTCCTTTCCATCTCCTCCAGAACACAGTTGGGCCAAATGCTATAGCCGCTGCTGGAAACAACTCAAAGCTCAATATTCATAGTATTCCAGTTTGTGGTCTTGGATCCGACTGCTATGGTGGAATGATATTTTGGGATGCAGAAACTTGGATGGCGCCTGGATTACAAGCATCGCACCCACAGCACATCGAGTCCATCGTCAATTACCGCATCGAGCAGTATCCGCAGGCAAAGGATAACATCAAGACGGCATTCACTTCCTCAAAGAACCAGACAGGGAGATTCACTGGGGGAGCAGTTTATCCGTGGACAAGTGCACGCTTTGGCAACTGCACAGGGACTGGCCCCTGTTTCGACTATCAATACCATCTCAACGGTGATATTGCCATCGCTTTCCGCAACCAATTTACCATCTCTGGAGATGCTCAGAAATTTAAGGAGCAAATGCTCCCAATCTCAAACGACATTGCATACTTCTTCGGGGAGGTTATCGACTTCAACGAAACATCAGGATACTATGAACTCTGGAACGCAACTGATCCAGACGAATACGCGAATAATGTCGATAGAATCGGCTTTACTACAGCGCTCATCCAGAAGCATTTCAACGAGACGAACGAATTGAATGAAATGTTCGATATTCCGCAGAACGAAAGCTGGTTCAACATGTCGTCGAATATGCGGCTCCCTGTCGACACAGAGGTGGGAATAGTCCTAGAGTATAGTTCGATGAACGGGTCACTCGTTGTCAAGCAAGCCGACGTCGTCCTAATTGACGATGTCCTGCACTACAATAACCCATACAGTCTTGCTAATCTTGACTATTATGCAGCGAAACAAAGCAAAGACGGGCCATCTATGACTTATAGTTCGTTCAGCATTGTCGCAAATGAGATTTCTCCCTCAGGCTGCTCGAGCTTCACCTACGATGTCTATTCTTCGCAGCCATACATTCGAGCCCCGTGGTTCCAATTTTCAGAGCAGCTGATCGACGATGTTACCCTCAATGGTGGTACACACCCCGCTTTTCCCTTCCTTACAGGCATGGGTGGAGCGAATCGCGTTGGCGTATACGGATATCTTGGTCTTCGTCTGTTCGTCGATAGACTGGATATAGATCCTTCTTTACCGCCGCAGATAACGAATCTGAATTACCGAACCTTCTATTGGCAAGGCCACGGCATCAATGCTACTTCGAATGCCACACATACGACACTCAGGCGGCTGGAAAATGTCACCCTATCTACAGCCAATTCAGACTATAAGGATAAACCAATTCCCGTCACACTAGGTACCCGTGAAGGAAATTACACCCTTGGCAATGAACCACTGATAGTGCCAAATCGTATGGTCGGACAGAAAGAAACAATCGAGGGCAACATCCTCCAGTGCAAAGCCATCATACCAAATACCGACCCCTTCCTCCCGGGTCAATTCCCCTTCGCAGCCATCGACGGCGCCGCCTCCACAAAATGGCAAACCCAAAACGTCTCCACCACCAGCTATCTCACCGTAGACCTCGGCACCACCTCCTTCTACCCCATCAAGGAGGTCCAATTCGACTGGGCAGACCAGCCTCCCGTGTACTACGAAGTCCTTTTCAGCAATACATCCCTGCCACCATTCAGCTCTTCCAGCGATGTGAGGAAAGTAACGTCGGGGAACGTGACGATCAGCGAGCCATATGATCCTAGCAAGGCGTATATTATTGAGCGAGTGAAGGGCAATCAGACGAATGTCACGGTCAGTGATGAAGTGTGGAGTGGGAGGTATGCGCATCTGGGGATTAGGGGGAATGTGGGGAATGAGAGTGCCACCGTGGGTGGCACGGTGGCAGAGTGGAGTGTTATCAAGGCTTAGATACTATGCGGAGTGCAGATATTGAATCTAGTGAGAATACTAGTTGATGTACTTGTCATCAAATTCAACTCTTGGAATTTTCTTTTTCTTGGATGCTTCAAATTGTTGGATGAACCCTCTAAATGGTACCATAGGCAGGCTTAGAGTATCTCCAAACCACCAATAATTTTTCAGATACAAAATATTCATTACAAGATTTCCACTGCCGCCGTCGCCGAACAAAACTTCTTCAGCCGCCTCCCGAAAACTTAGTACAAACGCCTAAGCTGTCGGCGAAGGTATCGCCGCAGGCGTGGTCACCAAGCTAGTCGGCAAAGCAGTCACCAACGTAGTCTGTGGAAGCCTTCCCGAAAAGCACTCTGCACCCCAGTACTCCCAGACCTCGTCTCCCACGGGATTATACCAGCCCGTCGATGCATCGGGCGCCGTAGTTCCCTCGTACGTCGCTGCAAAGCCAAGGGTGGTCGTGTTGCATGCGGCAGAGCTGGTTGAAAACATTAGTAAAGAATATTTCGATGTTAGATCGAAGTGATATTTGACAGTGCGGCTTTTTGTTTGACATGTAGAGGAAGGGAGAATAAAAATGGGCAAGTCGGCATACCTGTAAAAATAGCAGTACGCATCTGCAAAGTTTGCGTCTGTACCGGTGGTCATCTTGAGGGATTTCACTTTGCCGGCGAAGGAGATGTAGTTTAGGTTTCCTGTCGAAGCGGCATTCGTTAGCAAGACATAGGCCCTAGTCGCCGGAAATGTTCTCTAGTATACGTACGGCAACCGATTCCTAAAGCGTATATCGTTTCATTGGCACCTCCGCCGTTCACCTCTGCAGCACGTTGTATTAGCCAGGTTCCCGGTGAGATGGTTGGTAAGGCTGCCGTTTTTTTTAGCTCACCGGAAAATAAAGTCAGGCGGGAGATTTTCTCGGAGCCTGGATAATTTCTTTGGCTAGATCCCAGCGTCGCGGTTGCGAGGAAAGTAAGGATAGATGCGAGCTTCATGATTGAACAATGGGAGGCGTTCCGATTCGTTTCTTGACGGTAGACAGGCGAACGTGTGGGTTTTCGACGTATAATGATGGGAATGGTAAACAATGATGTAACTTTGTAGTCTGTTATTGGAAAAAGGCGAAAAAGAAGAAAAAAGTAAGACTTAATAGGAAAAAGGAACCAAGAAGGTTTTATGCCTTGTTCCCCTGCTAAGGCATCCTGCCACTCTCGATTTGTGAACAAACACATGTTGTGTTCTTGGGCCCAACATGAAAGCCAACGACACAACTCGGGCGCGCCAAACCCCATGGGGCAACGATGGAAGAAGTCGATCAAATCTCTCGAATCCTACTCAAGGACAACTAGGAATAAAGTTAGGCGGATTTGCCTTTCGATTTGTTGGATCGAGTCTCTGATTAGGTCATGATGTTTCCGCTACAATAAACTAGTCGTAGCTCTACCATCCATTGTTGCTTTTATTAGCAACGGCTGCGCCAGATATTTCCTATTGTATTTCTCGGGTCTTATACTCGCCTTATGACCCCCTGATCTGCCGCTAGTCGTGTTGTCGGGATTGGAAGCTTCAAGGTCCTCCCTGCAGCCTGGCTGATCTTCAAGCAATTTGCGCACCTTGCGAATCTCAATCGGATGAAGCAGACGTTCCAAAAAGCAGGAATGATATGTCATAGCAGAACCTGTACATACACACGCCAAGTGTGCTCGCTACGCTATTCACATAAAAGAGACAAATAAAACAAGATGATGATCCTAACACGGAGCCTCTGCCGGCTTTGCACGCCAAAACGCCGCCCGTGCAAGATCAAAGTTGAACTACTCTCAATGCAATAACCTCTCGGTCGCCCTGTTCAAAATATCGGCCGTCTTCTTAATTTGCTTCTTTGCAAGCTCCCAGTCTTTCTGCTCGATCGCATCTCTTGCGAAAGGGAATATGGCAGAGTCATAGCCTGAGCCGTAGGCGTCAGGGCCAAAGATGATGTGTTTGTATTGATCGCGGCCCGGTAGCTGTCGATTATTAGTCCTGAAGGTTCAGCGCAAAAAGAAGCAATAAGACTTACGCCGTGCGGTCCTTTATCGTCCTCTCCATGCGGTAGATCTAGAAGATCCGTTTCGAAGCTCGCCATCTTCGCATTATGCGCGACTCGCTGCACCGTGAGACCTTGCGTCTCAAAGCCGCCCGAACCATACACTTGGTTATACCAGAAATTTTCCCAATTCTCAAAATCCTTCGCTTTGCTCGCAAGGGTCGCGATCGCGTCGAAAAGCGGCTGAAACATATTGATATCAAAATCACTCCCCTTCTTTTCCGTCCAATCCATGAGTTTCTGCCCCTCAACCTGTAGCGCTTTGGCGTAGTCGTTGACCTTGAGCGGCATGATGGGCTCTTGGGCGAGTTCCAGGATAATGAGAACCCAGATCTGGGCAAGCAGGTTGTGGTACATGAATCCCGGATCGATGTACTCGGACATCCATTCAAAGCTCTCGTAGCAGCTGTGATACATGTCGCCGTGCTCGGGGCCCACAAAACCAAAGTCGAACGAGGAGGTCCCGGCGAGGGACTGGAATGCAACGTAGTCGCTCCCAGCCCCAAGGCCGCCGAGTTGGCCGTCATTGTGCTGCCAGAGCTCTAGGAGGGTCTTGTTCTGAAGAGGATCCATGAGCCGGTCAAGGACCCGAGTCCAAGCATGCATGAAGATGGGGGAGCCGTTTGCCCAGAGCTTGTCGCCAGTCACACCGACGTCAACATTGAGATAGGCGATCGCATTCGCTCGGATTTCCTCCAAGTTTGCTTCGACATGCTCAGTCGAGCCGATCATGTTGTATTCTTCAGCATCCCAGGAAGCGAACTCGATAGTTCGAAGAGGTCGCCAACCCTGGCGACGCAATTCGCCTAGCACGCGCGCAACCTCGAGCATAACAGCTGTTCCAGAACCCGGATCTGCCGCACCGAAGCACCAAGAGTCACGGTGGTTTCCAACGATAATCTTCTTAGCTTTATCCTCAGTGCCGATAAAGGAGCCGAATATGTTCGTGATGCGCTGCTTTTCAACCTCATCCTGGATATTCTGTAGGTTGACCTTGGGCGATTTTTCGTGATGACCAGACCACCACTTCTTTCCCACATCAGGAACTCCACCTACCCATTCGTCAAAGACCTCATGACCAATGCCATTCAAAGACTGCAGAAGCGTTTGTGCGTCCTTCCAGGAAATGGGAATACTGGGAATCTTTGGCAGCGCCGGGTTCTTATCCTTGGACATGCGCTTCTCATCCTTTGTGCTGGGACGTCCAGGGGTGAGAACATCGCCAACAATCATGTTAGTAAGTGCAACCGAGCCACGCTGGACGCTATCTTCAGGTCTCCACCTGCCTTTTGGCCAGACGTCGCCCTTCTTAAACCCATCGTCAGCTGGGTCGGAATACATGATCACGCCTGCTGCACCTGCATCTTGTGCTGCTTTGACCTTCATAGCCCTGTCTGACTGGGAGCCATAGTATCTCATAAGCACCACTGCACCCTGCACATCTATTCCACTATCCCACATGGTTTTGAAGTCCTTCTTGTGTCCGTAGTTGACATAGATGAGTGGTCCTGTCACATTGCCAGATGCCGAAAGTCCGTGGAAAGTCTGTGTTTGCTGTCGCGGTGGATCATAGGCTGAACCCTCCTCCAGCTTGGCCTCCCATGCCTTCTCGGGCGGGTCTACGATTGCAACGCGGCGACCGCCTTCCTTAGGATAATTTAAATAGGCAAAGAATCTGCAGACATTAGTGATGTACTGTCAACGGCACACTCTCAACCTACTCATCATGGGTAAAAGTGTCCATATGCGCCTCCTTGAACTTGCTTTCAATCCACTGTCCCAGCACATAGCTCCCCTCAGTCCCTGCAACGTGATCGTAACTAGTGATATACTTCAGATTATCTTGTATCCTCCACGGCTCTACACCCTGCATCGCTGTCTGCCTGACCCACTCGGGATTGAATGGGGCGCCGAAGCCTCCACTGCCCATAGGCACAATCTCGCTCACGACAAGCATATAAACCAGCGCGACGATGACTATCAGACCGCATAATCTTGCAATTACTGCCCAGCCGGGCCTGTACTCCTCCGGTATTGTAGGTAACCGCTGTTTGATCCATGCAAACCCCGAGGATACGCGGGGAAGGTGAAAGCTGGAGAGGGAGTTTGTGATGCTGTAAAAGCGCTTGGAGAACCTGCCCCGAGATCTGTTCCTGTGCGCGCGCCCATCTTCCGCTGACTCCGGGTCCAGGATATCCATCTCCTCCATGGTCTGCCTCAGGGCCACCTCTTCATCACCATCCACTGGACTCCCTAGTTCACTATCCTCATCCAGACTCGACCTCTCCGACTGCACTGAGGGCGGGTGGTAGTATCCATTCCGTCTGCGCGAACTCGAGCCTGCGGCGAGATCGTGGCCGAGCAGCGTCTGCCGTTCCGCATCATCGCTAACTTCCTGTGCGCCTCTCCGGGAGAGTGGGCCCGAACTCGTAGCTTCTTCGTAGGTCGGGATCGGAGGGTCCTCTTGGACATCGTAGAGATGCTTCTCATCAGCCATCAGGGAATGGACGTGGACCCGCGGGGTCCCCGGAACCGTTGGTTGGGGTGAGATAGGGAGGTAGCTTGCGCGGCAACTTGGCGTTCAAGAAATTGTCTATCGTATGCGCATGGTTAGAGTAAATATGAGAAAGAGAGCGACGATGGTAGGCTTGGGGAAAGAAACCAAAGGAGGGAAGGGAGTGTTCGATGTGCTGTTGCGTTGGACGTGGTAGTGCGTCTGGAGATGGCGTTCCAGGTCGCGGAGACATGGTCCGCCGAGGCCCCCAAACACTCAGCTCGAGCTCGACTAGGCGAAACACTTCTATGAGACTCGTACGACACATATTGCCTTTGCTACTTGCTGCTTAAGAACTGTTTGTTTGACGTTTAAATTTGTGCCGTAAAAATATATACAGATAGTGAGACACATGACATGACTTCATTTTCCATCCTACTTCCAATTCTCTCAGTCTCCCCCGAGATTCACTCTACATGTTCCGACCACCAGTCACGCTAATTGTCTGTCCATTGACATAGCTGAACAGCGGGCTTGCTACAGCTAACACGGCGCTGGCCGCCTCCGTCGCCGTACCCGGTCTCCTCAGCGGGATATCTAGGTGCTCGGCACCTGCGCCTGGTCCGCTTGCCTTCTGAGCCTGTGGTATACCGAGCGCGACCTTCTCGCCGTCCGGAGTCGTGACGAAGGCTCCAGCTTCCTTTGCTGCCGTCAAGCGCGTCATGATGTGACCGAAAGCGACCGTGTTCGACCGCACACCGAACTGCGGGCCCCATCTAGGACAGTCAGACGAGATAGCTATACGTCGACGCAGAAGACTTACTCCTTTGCAATGGTCTTCGTCAAGCCAGTAACACCCGCCTTTGCAAGAGCGTAGTTGATCTGTCCTGCATTCCCATGTAGACCCGACGTACTCGAGATGTTGATAATGTTTCTAGGCTCGCCGTCCTTGACCCTGAAGTACGGCGCCGCAGCTCGCACAATCTTGAAAGGAGCAGTGCCGTGGAGGTTGACAATGGTGTGCCACTGCTTGTCGGTCATCTTGTGGATTACACCATCCCATGTGTAGCCAGCATTATTGACGATGATGTGGATCTTGCCGTTGCCAAAGTCGGCGGCTTTCTTGATGAGGTCGGCGATGTACTTGTCGTCGAGAACGTCGCCAGCAACGGCAATCGCGCTACCGCCGAACTCATTGATCTCGTTGGCTACACTCTGCGCTTTCGCTGGATGCTGTTAGCTCGAGTCCATAGCAAGCTCACGTTGGAGCGGGCCTGAATAAATGAGCTCGACTTACTAGCATCCACATCCGCAACCACAACTTTAGCACCCTCTCTCGCAAATAACCGTGCAGACTCTGCACCAATTCCTTGACCTGAACCAGTGATTATGGCAACCTGCCCCGCCAACATACCCTTAGGGTAGTTGAGGTGGCCGGCAATCTGATCAATTCGCTTGGAAGCCATTTTGCGTTTTCAATATATGGTACTGAATGAGATTTGACTGGAGAAGAAGAAAAGACAGGAACTTTTACGGGTATGAAGAAATGCCGGGGAGCGCTCAGAGAAAATCAAGTGAGATGCGGAGGTGCGCACGGCAACTCGCGATCGCATATCCGCTGCCCGCTGCTACGACCGAGGTTCATTGAAAACGTGCTAGACTACTTTAAGACTAGCGCTCGCTGATGTTGAAATGCCTCGACAGGCAAGACTCGCAATGTACAATGACACAAAAATTACAGTGCCTAGTCCTGAATTGCGAGTCTGCAATAATACCTAGTCAGCTTGCAGTCTCTCGTCTTGCAGATCTATCAGCTGCTTAACCAATATCTTGACTTCATCATGGACTTCTGCTCAAATGCACTTCTTCTACCTGGGCTTCAAGTGGACAGCTACGATTCTAAACATGTAAATCATTGCACCAAAGTGAGGACATTTCTTCAGACGTGAATGACCTTTTCAATACAAACTTCTAGTACTTTTCGCCTAAACGAATTTCCTAATTTAGTGAATAACATACAGTATCAAGGCTTCATAGATTCCTGGAATTTTGGTCCTCAGAGTACAATCATGACTTCTTCCCACCGATCCTATCCCATATCTCCCTTACAAAACTTCCGTTTAGCTCGCTGCTCTTGGGTTCTCCTGGCGGAAACATTGAGCTACCGTAAAAGCCCGCTACGCCAGTATCCCTATTCGCAAACCACAAACAATTGAAAGCCCCGCCCCATGCCATTGTTCCCTTAGTCTTCCCAAAGCTCGGATTGTCCTCCGTAATCAATATTCCACCCAGCGCGTGGTTGATCGAAGAGGAATCCACTATACCCGTCAGCTCCCCGGTCATTGACTTGAGGACAGGAGCAACACCGCGAATCCCAGCCAAGGGTTTACTGTCTTCATCGAATTGCGGACTAAACAGCAACTTTGACATCTCCTTACTCAAAAGCTTCGGTTCTGGGGCAATCAGATCCGCGAGTACCTTGACCATGTTTCTTGAAGAGCAGTACAATCCACCACCTCCTCTGGGTTTCTGCCGCTCAGGCCAGGGTTTATCCACCAATGTTCCATCTTCTTCCCTCGTCACCGTCTGTACCCACTCTCCTAGTTCTTTCCTTCCGTAACCTACACGCGAGTCGCAGCCTACGACATCGAAGATCTCTGTCCGCATGTATTCGAATAGAGGTTTTCCGCTGACCCGCTCAATCAGCAGACCGGTCCAGTCCAAACTCGCTCCATAAGCCCAGCCTTCCCCCGGCTGGAAAACGGATGGTGTCTCGATGGCATATGGAGCCTCGCCGGAAAAGGCGAGAGGCGTTTCGCCGCGCTGAGCACGCCAATTCAATAAGCGGGGGTCGAGGGCGTCGTAGGCACTTCCAGAGGAATGGGTGAGAAGCTGCCGCAATGTGAATGGCTTCGTTCGTTTTTCAAGCTCCAGATCTTGACCTTTTGGGCTAGTGATGACCTCGAGGGTGCACAGTTCAGGCAGATGTTTTTCGATGATGGCAGTGTCGTCCAAGGATACGAGACCCGACTGGACGAGCTGAAGTGCGCCGAGTGAAGTGATTAGTTTTGTGCAGGAGGCAATTGACAAGATTGAATCCATATCAATTGCCTTTGCGTCCTCCTTTAAGGACGTCTTCCCGGAAGTTTGAGAGAGAATGAAGTTTCCTAGACGAGATTAGATATTTTCTACGGTGATTAGAGTAAGGAACAGAACCATCTCTATCAATACCCACGGCAACAATGCCTAGAACGGCCGGTTTGTCCCCGCTCGTCGCTTCTTCGGCTTTCTCTGCAAAAGTCGGCATGATACGTTTTTATACCTTGCAATTTCTTTCCAGGATATCTCCAAGAAATATAACGATTTGAATTCCTGGATAGAGAGCGTACGACCAGTCAAATAGTGTGATTGGGGAATCACGCCATTAAATAACTAGTTCCAACTTCGAGATGTGGAATACGACCAAGATCTTTAGCGATCACGTCACATTGATTCGTACTCCTATGGGTAAACCACATCAGGTCAAAAACGAGGAATACGAAATACTAATCCGGAAGTCGGTTAGACAACCGCCGAAAGGGAATGCCGTATGCTGACTTGCGCCCTATCGCTGGACTTTTAGCCCTCGTCTAGTTCTTACGCCCTGCGCCCTCTTGCATTGTCACTTTCTCATCGCCTCACTTTCTAAACTGCATTGGACCTGCATAAAAGCAACTACTCATATTTTTCGGATCAATCAAGGCTCATAGTATCGCCTCGACTTGAACACTAGTGTACAGAGGCATCCATCGTAATAGTGAGAAAGGCAACACAAAGTCGATCCTTTTAGGACTCTGCAAGCAGGACATGTCGTGCTATGCCAAAGTGAAATACTATGCAGACCACCCACACGTGAAACGTCTGTTTAGAGTGCACATCAAACCACAACCGCCCTAAGGCTACAAATTAAACACACCACTGAACCAACCACGGGCACGGAACAAGAGCCTGAGGACCACCAGATAGGGAGCCTCAAAACAGGAGAACCAATTTCCCGGGAACTTTGAGCCGAAGATTACCACGGAAAGCCCTTGTCCTTTGCTACTTCAAGAGCTATAATAGTGAAGCGGGTAAGGTCCATGTGGGAATTCATCTAGCGGGATGAGTACGATTCAAAGCAGCAGAAGCCGCAGGAATAAGGGTGAAATTACCAGTAACGTCCTCGCGGAGGGTATTCACCCTCATAGGGAGGACGGCCACCAGGGCTGCGCGGACGTGCACGAGGAGACGGAGGCCGAGCATCATAAGGCCGGCCGTGGCCATTCATATAGGGGTCATCGTAGCGACGAGGTGGTGGACCACGGGCGTCGTACGGGTCTTCCGGATAGCGTGCACGAGGAGGGCCATACTCATCGGGTGGGCCACGGCCACGAGGCGGCGAGCGTCCGTACCTGTCGCGCTCATAAAAGTCGCGCGGAGGGGTGCGTCGACGATAATCTTCGCCGCGGCGAGGGCTGTAGCCACGTGGTGGCCCACGACGATCGTAGTAGTCGTCATACGGCGCGGGTGGGTATCCACGACGTCCCGTAGGAGAGCGGGAACGGTACCTGTCACGCCCACGGTCATTTGCTTCGCCTGGGCCCCCATAAGGCGCGCGAGGCTTGAAGGGAGGCGGCGGGGGCGGGTCAGACACATCCTGAGTGCACTGGACTTCCTGCCCTTTGAACTCACGGCGGTCCAGCTTCTCAACGGCAGTCTTCAAGTCCGCGGCAGTCTCATATTCCACAAATCTTCAGCAGTTAGAGGCAAGACAGTAAAGTTTAGTCATAGGACACTTACCCGGTGCCATCGCGTTCGCGGCCGACTTCGGAATAGACGACGTCCAGTCCAGACTGGCGGGCGAAATCTTTCAAGTCCTACAGATGCGAGATTAAGCGGTGTCCAATCCAGAATTGCAGTGACGGGGAGCACGCGTAAACAAGCCACAGTCCAGAGAGCGGATTTCTGGCCCTAACCGGGAAAAGAGGAATTCCAAGGATCGGGGGTATCTAACCTGCCAGCTGGTATCAACGGGAAGATTGGCAATCCTCATCCGGAACGGCGTTCTACGCGGGCGGGGGGCCGCACGCTCGTGAGGAGTGAAGTTCTCATTGCGGCGGGAACCGCGAGCGAATTGGACAATGAGGCGCTCGCCCATAAAATCCGAGCCATCTTGCTACAATTAGATCATTATGTCAACGTGATTGTAGGATAATCTACGTACGGAAGGCTGTGACATTAATTAGCGTCGTCGCTAGAAGAGAAGGTCTGAAGGAGCCTTACCTGGTACGACATCGCGAGCGTCCATCGCATCCTTGTATTCAATGAAGCCAAAGCCATTCATGAGCTTGATCTCGGTGATCTCGCCAGTCCCATGGGTCTGGAAGTGGCCCTCGACATCGGCCTTGGTGGCATTGCGGGGAAGATTACCCAGATAGAGGCGAGTTGAGGAGACCTCCGTCATGGTGGCGGGTTGATTCCCTAGCAATGGAGAGCTAGCCTGGTTGGGGACGTGAGCGAAGGCCGAAGAATACATGATGCCTTATCAAATAAGGAAATCGGAAAATCAATGCCAAACGGAACGGGGACGCGAGAGTGAAAGTTGCCCAACCATAGCGATAGGCCAAGCTGCGCAAAGCGCTAATGTTCCCCAGGAGACGAAAGAGTCCAACGCGTGGGTAAGCGATATGCCGTACCTTGGAAAGTAGGAGCTGGCCTGGTTGACCTGAAGGAGGAGGTGACCGTCGAGGAAGGCAAGCGTGCAGTGAAAGCCTTGCGCTGAGCAACGACGACGGGAATGGGCCTAGATATAGATTCCTGTGCGCAAAGGTTCACTCCCCAGACAGGTCGAGAGGAGAAGCAGCGTCGGGACGATGGAGGAAGAAGCAGACTGATATGGATCACCCTGCGCGGCCGGTGAAGAAGAGGTGGGCGGAGCGAGGAAGGCAAGGTTCGAGTGAGGCGATGAAATCGGCCGCTATCATCAGAGTGAGGCTAGCGTCTTGGCGTCACGTGCAGCTGTCCTGCGGGACCATTTCAGCGCCCTGAAAGCGGGGGTAGCGAAATGGGAGAGGGCGGAAAAGAACAAACATGGTATGAGGACCAGGTACAGCGTATACACAGCTTGGAGCAGGACCGGACAGCGCACGCTGCAGGCACGCCACCAAGACCCAAAGTCGTCGGGCACCAACCTATGGCACTTTGCCAGCGTCGAGTGCGCTTGTTGAGATCTCCGGCGTGTCTACAGCAAGACTTTACCCTAGATTAGCATTGTACGGGGCCAATTGGGCCAATTACTCAAAAAGGACGCCGTAAGGTCCATGAAGGTTGTTTCACGGTGTTTGATTTTTGGCGCCGAGTCCCATTTCAGTGCCCGATGACCTCGGTTCTATATGCAGTAATTCGGACACGCCTGACCATTCTGTAGGGAAGCATGAGAATTGCAGAGCGTTTGCAAAGTGGCTGAGACCCTGAAGTGGGAGAGTATGTACAGTTGTATTGTTCGGTAACCTTACAGATGCGCCCGGTCTCCGGAAGCAGTCACCGTCCTATTTGAAACATCCAATCTAGGTCACAGGTCCTTAATCCGCGCAACAAACGCAGTCAAAACTCCGAGTTGGGGCAGTCGGCAAGCGAGACTAGAAGGAGGAGACTCCTTGGGCTACGTCAGCACGTACTTGGGCCCTTCGCCTCCTTGCGGCGTTGCCCAATTGATATCCTGATCAGGCACTTTAATGTCGCATGTCTTACAGTGCACACAGCTACGCGCAGATTAGCCTTGTTTGGTGGAGAGCGAAAGCAGCACTTACTTTTGTGCGTTTATCTGAAATCTCACGCCTAGGTCTTTGCTACTATCCTCGACGTACTCATACACGCCTGCCGGGCAAAATCGATTTTCTACACCCTGATACTTGGGCCACTCCTTCTGAGCGTGAGCATCCCAGTCCTCGACTTGCAGATGAACAGGTTGATCTTCCTCGTGATTGGTGCCGCTCCGGCTAACGCTAGTCAGGATATCAAAGCTAATTTTGCCGTCCGGCTTGGGATACTCTATCTTCTTGCACTGATCAGCGGGCTTCGTGGCGGCTGCGTCGGACTTTCCGTGCTTCAAAGTCCAGGGCGCTTTGCCTCGCAATACATACGCTTCCAGCCCTGAGTAAAGAATACCGCCGTATAATCCTAGTGGTGTGTGAAAGGATGGCCGCATGTTTCGGACCTGCTTCAATTCTGTCCAGATTGTAGAATTGCGAAGTTTATCCTCGTAGTCGTACAGAAAGACGGTCCCATCTTTGTTGCCCTGAAGGGCGTCCCAAGTCGCCTCAGCTGCGAGCATTCCCGATCGCATGGCTGTATGCGTGCCCTTGATCTTCGGTACGTTCAAAAAGCCAGCCGTGTCCCCAATAAGGGCGCCTCCAGGGAATGCGCATTTTGGAATCGATTGGAAACCACCTTCTATGAGCGTTCGAGCACCGTAGGAGATGCATTTGCCTCCTTCTAGAAAATCTCGGTACATTGGATGCTGCTTCATTTTTTGGAACTCGCCATAGGGCGCCAACCAGGGATTTGGATAGTCCAGTCCAACAACGAGGCCAATGCTTACCAGGTTGTCGCCGAAATGATACATCCAGCCGCCGCCGTAGGTATCTGTGGGAAGAGGGTAGCCCATGGAGTGGACAACCAGACCCGACTGGAACTTTTCCGGCTGAATCTCCCATACTTCCTTGATACCGAGACCGTAGGTTTGAGGCTGGCTATCCCGCCTCAGATCGTATTTTTTGATAATCTGTTTCGCCAGGCTGCCATGGCAGCCTTCACCTAGAAGTGTAACGCGGGCGTGGAATTCCATGCCACGCTCGAAGGAGTCCTTTGCCTTGCCACTTCTCGAAATGCCAAGGTCATTCGTTGCTACGCCCTTTACGACGCCCTCGTGATCGTACAGAATTTCTGATGCGGCAAATCCGGGGTATATTTCCACGCCGACTTCTTCTGCTCGCTCACCTAGCCATTTTACAAGCTGGTTGAGACTTATTATGTAGTTGCCGTGATTATTCATTTGCGGGGGTTTAGGTATCCATATTGAATTGCTCTTTGTAAGGAAGCGCATGCGGTCCTCTTTAGCGGGAGTAACGTGCTCGAAACGATTCGGGTTATCCTCAGAGTTCCAATCAGGAAGCAGTTCGGAGAGGGCGGATGGCTCGATGACATTGCCTGAGAGAATGTGATCACCCAACTCTCCAGCTTTTTCAAGGAGCAGAACCCGGAAGTCCTCATTGCCCGCCTCATTTGCAAGTTGCTTCAGCTTTATGGCAGCAGACAGCCCCGCCGGCCCTCCGCCTACGATGCACACATCGACCTCGTCGGCCTCACGTTCGTACTGCCGAGGATCGAATTTCTCATCCACATCAGCGAGCCTTGCTCGTGCTGTAGAGGAGAGCGCTCTCCTCTGACCAGCAATTCGTAGTGCCGGTCGATATGACTTCCAGGGATTGTGGATTGATCGCGTAGTAGAGACAACGGGTGCTCTGGCCGACGACGTACGGGGTAGGGAGAGCAATCGGCGCGTGACGGCCGTGGAGAGTGGTCTAGCGGCCATTGAGGATGAGGGAAGCAGAGCGCGTGCTTTGGCGTGGAAAAAGGAAATATCTTCACGACCCCATTCTTAGAACTGAAGTTCGGTCAACTCATGACGATAGCTTTCCCACCCGAGGCTAAGCGGGAATTTGATTACCGAGCCTCCGATTGGACAACATGCTCATCTCCACTCGCGCACCTCTACACCACTTCTGTACGTTACCGGAAAGAACAGTAGGTTTAGATTCATTAAGAGAAAGGCTAGTGTGGAGCCTTCCAACAGTTCACTCACGGTGAGAGATTCGGTCCCGAATCGTCCCACTTTCGTCGTTCGTACCCCATCTTCCAAACTTGCGCGGCCAAATGTTTCTCCGCCCCAACAAGACATCGCCTCGAGCACATCTTCAACATGCTCTATAATCACAATCTATGGGCAATGACCGGGATCCCATCGCGAGTGTTTGCTGCCGAGACGTGTAAGGTCTGTTGAACGCACATCATCACGGCCACCTTTCCACACACGTCCACGCGCCGCCCGGACTGATCGAACCCGGGAACGATGGCGTGAAATGAAACTCATGATGGACGCGCAATCCACAATCGCAATTGCACCGACCACGGCGGCAACAGAGAGGAGAGTATGTCCTCCGTATTAGCTGGCCTGATTGCCATCTATTGAGGATATGATGGCACAAGGCGGGTCAGGATAGCATAGGATCAAACATCACAGTTTGGCCTCAATCCCGTTCTCTTCGCTCTCGTCGCAAAGCTGACGCCAAAAAGACCATAATGAGGCACCGACCCTCTTAGCCGCTTCTTCTCCCTCACGTGTGCGGTTGGGGATTTGAGGCTGCAACTCCGCTCTCGCCTCGGTGTTCGCTGAAACTAGCCAAGCTTCACATCCCCTGCCTGCCTGCGGCCTCAGTCACACACCAAACTTATGCGTTTAGCTAAGCTTTTTTTAGCGCGCACATACAACCTGGTCTACCTGTGACGGGATCTCCGACAACAGACGTTGGGACTACGGTTTTGTATGTCTCCACGACATTGGCCCGCAGCAGTTACTTTGCGTCATTCTCCCTGCTTTTTTGGCCCTCAATGCGTTTTATTCGTCGTTTCCTGAGGCCTGTTGCCAAGTCCATAGCCTTCGACACCTGAGCCCAAGGACCACAAGCGATGCGAAGCTTCCTGTCCCTGTGAGAGAATAGTGGAGCCCGAGGATGTTCTCTCCTTTTCGAGCCTTGTCACCGCAAGGCATTCTCCGGCAGCAAACGTTAGATGCACACGGGATCTCCAGAACCATGTGGGTGTTCAGGACCATGTTGCTCGTAGATGTCCATTCGGTTCTAGTTGACCACCCTGGGTCAAAGCGGCTCTCGGGGTATTTATCTCGACCACCCACCTAGCCTTTCAACACCCACGCTCCATCTCCAAGCCCAGTTCAATCTTTCTACCGTTCTCTGGTGCAGGGCACTATTTTCTTTTGCTTTCCTTTCTTGAGAGAGCTGAGCTCGAATTTTACTATCCCTAACGTTCAATTACTTTACACTTTTTCTCGTAAGACTCGTCCAGACATCTTTCATTATGAAGACCGTACTACCCCTTCTTACTCTCCTTTCCGCGACCCTCGTGTCGACGGCACCGGCTCCTTTTGTGAAACCAGGACCAGTCGTCACTACCGGTACTGAGGGCGTCGCCATTCCTAATACCAACTTTGGTCGGCGAGAAGCTTTTGTCACAGATTTCAACAAGAGGGCTGTTGAGCTGCGGGATGCTCTCCTAGAAGCTCGTCAGGGCAAAGGAAAAGGAGGTGGAAAGGGAGGAAAGGCCGCCGCTGGTGCTAAAGGGAAGGCCGGTGCTGGTAAAGGAAAACAAGCTGCTGCCGCCGCCGCTCAAGCCGCTCAAGCCAACCAAGCAAATGCTGCTGGAGCTGATGCTGCCGCCGCCGACCAAGCTGCTGCTGCTGATCAAGCTGCCGCCGCTGATGCTGCCAATGCCAATGCTGCCAATGCCGCTGGAGCTAACGCTGCCGCCGCCGACCAAGCTGCTGCTGCAGCAAATGGTACTGCTGCTGCCGACGCTGCCACCGCCGCCGCCGCTGGTGGTAAGAAGGGTAAAAAGGCTGGAAAGAAGGCACAAGCTGCCGCCGCAGCCGCTGCTGCTGATCAAGCTGCTGCCGCCGATCAAGCCGCCGGAGCTGGTGCTGCCAATGCCGCTGGAGCTAATGCCGCTGGAGCTGACGCTGCTGCCGCCGACCAAGCTGCTGCAGCAGCAAATGGCACCGCCGCCGCTGACCAGGCTGCCGCCGCCGCCGCTGGTAAGAAGGGCAAGAAAGGTGGAAAGAAAGCACAAGCTGCTGCTGCTCAGGCTGCTGCTGCCAACCAAGCTGCTGCCGCTGATCAAGCCGCCGGAGCTAATGCTGCTGGAGCTGATGCTGCCGCTGCCAACCAAGCCGCCGCCGCCGATCAAGCTGCTGCTGCGGCAAATGGTACTGCTGCTGCTGATGCCGCTGCTGCCGCCGCGGGTGGTAAGAAGGGTAAAAAGGCTGGAAAGAAGGCACAAGCTGCCGCCGCAGCCGCTGCTGCCGATCAAGCTGCCGCCGCCAACCAAGCTGCTGCTGCGGCAAATGGTACTGCTGCCGCTGACCAAGCCGCTGCCGCCGCAAACGGAACTGCTGCCGCCGATGCTGCCGGCAAGAAGAAGGGCAAGAAAGCTGGGAAGAACGCAAATGCCAATCAGCAAGGAGCCAACGCCGCTGACGCCGCTGCTGGCCAGATTGACGGCCTCATCAACAGTCTTCTAGGCGGTAATGGCGCTGGCAACGGAGCGGGCGCTAGCAACGGTCTAGCGAACCTGAATATCGGCGACCTTGGTATCGGCAACCTGAAGAAGCGGGCCAATACTCCCGTTGACGTCTAGACTTTCTGCACTTCATGATCACTGAGGCGTTTGGAAAGAGGTGGAGTGTCTATCACAGTCGTTTTGAGTCTATAACTTCTTCTAGGGGACTGGATTCGGGCTTGGAGATGTGCTTTTTCTCAGGGTGACAGGTATCGAATGGACTCTACAAGAGGACCAACTAAATTTTATTGTATATCTACATGGAAGGAGAAGAAAAAATGGGGATGTAAAGAAATCGAAACGTCAGTCGACCTGGCGAATGAACACATGAATCTGAATGAATCTGAATAAAACTGCGTATTCCTTTCTTTCACTGTATCCACGCCCAGTATCTCAATTGATGTGATGTCGTCGTGAGATGCGAGAAGGCGTCTTCAAACACAGTGCACCTCAAGAGATCAGCCACATCCCCCGTCGTCGTAAGCCAACCAGGATCCTAGAATCAGTACTGTTGTCAAAACCTTATTTAAACTACTAGCCTGCCTTCTTGGGGGTGACGCGCGGGAATGTGAGACAGAGATCCTCGTTTCCGTTGGCCTGGGCCTCCGTTCTATTCCCTCTTTTGGCCCAGTCACGCCAGGCACTTGACACTTGACGCCCGAACGGAGCGAGGCAAAGATGGAGCTAGCGTACCGCAGCAGCACGAGGGTGAGCGGTTAGAGCCTCCGACTCCGCCAAAGGGGGAGGGGGAGGGGGCGGAGGGCGGAGGGAAACCAACTTTTGAGGCAGACATTGCATTGTATTTCCTCGCGTCATTCTTCCTAGAAATTGCTCAAGCCGTGACTTTTCCTCCATTTCTACCATGGCACCCGTTTCCATGCGTTGTCGTCAAAGCCTCCATGCTTCCCACCAAAACCGACCCACCTACCAACCGCATAGTTTCCCCACATGAATGTTGATGCCAAGGTGGAACGCATAATGAGAAGGAAAAAACACCGCTACGAAGTGTTTCTATTCTTGTAATCTCCCATCGCATAAATTGTTCACCTTTGCCCCCATCGCCAAGCGCTGCGGTTTCTTGTCCGTGCCAGAGGTCCGCGTCGCTAGGAGTTGCCCCCGCGATCCCCCGCCTGCCCGCCCGTGGTCTGTGTGTTCGGCATAACCATGGTGCTTCTATTGAGCCTAAGGACTTGGGATGACACGAGGAGTGCCGCGGGGTCGGTCCGCGGTTTATGCCAAGAAATTGGAGGTCCTTGGGTACAAAACGGTGATGTGATGATTTTCGATATAATATATGGGTCTGGTGGGTTGGTTCATGTGGAACTATGCGTTGGTGGGTCTGGGGGGATTTTGACGACAACGCATGGAAACGGGTGCCACGGTAGAAATGGAGGAAGTCACGGCTTGAGCAATTTCTAGGAAGAATGACGCGAGGAAATACAATGCAATGTCTAGGAGGATTATAAATGCTAATTACTAACTGAAGCAACCTTAGATCTACAATTATCCTATAATATAAACTCTAATAAGTATCTAGAGACCTCTTGGATACCTTTTCGTAAAAATTAGACTAATGTTATTAGAGAGGTTTGTAATAAAGCAGAAAACTTACATTTTCACCATTTACGTTACCGAGAGGAAATACAATATAATTTCTACCTTAAAGTTATAAGTGTTTATTACTGAACTAACCCCAAAAACAGAGACCATGTTCAAGTTGCATTTAGCGGAAAGTGGAGTAAAAGTGATATGGATCGATTCTACGGTTGGCCAGTAGCTCCCCTCGACCCACGGATGTAGTACCGTCATGTGAAGGAACATCTTGTAGCGGATCCTCGAGAACCGTGATAGCCCTTTTGATTGGAGTACCCATCTTTACTGCAGGCAGCATCGAGTTGTATAAAACATTATATGTGACTATTGCACGTCCTTGTTCTATTGGCACTGTGTGGAAAGTATCGGCGGCTCGATGAAAATTCGTCGGCGTGGTCAACTCGTCGAATGATATAAATTTACGCTAGATACGTTAGAATTGTACATCTAAGTAGAGAAGGCCAGAAACTTACGTCAAGAAGGCGCCCTGCCTTTCCTAGGCCTCCCAGGTAGGTCTTTTTTGTGTATGTGTCCGTACGTCGCTATAGAGGTGACCTGCACGTGACTGCTACACGTGCTTGTCGCGTCGCGTCACTAGTGCGACAGGAAGGGAGAACCCCTAAGAGCCGCCTCTGTACGTAGATAGACGATAGAACTGAATATACACTGATTGTTACCCCCCCGACGTACGTACGTACCGACTAGCTACCTGATTGATGCATGATGGATAGCCCATTCAACAGTATGTGTATATCTCCTCTAAATCTCGCAACGTTGATTTTTTGAGGTCTATACGCTTGTTGCTGAACTTGTGAAGACAATTCATGTTTCATTTTATTGTGGCAGTGGTCAAACGACTAGACTAGTAAGTATTGGATATAGCATACATGGGGTGTACGTACCTCTGGTCTTGATTACACTTGTCTAGCAAGCTAACTGCAGTATTTCAGACACTGAAGAATCATTTTCTATTATCTAGACAGAAGATAAGAAACTAGCGAAAGACTCACTAGAGAAATGGGTTGCTACTGACCAAGAGGGTCGAATTCAGATTCTCAGTCTGTTTGATTCTCTGATGAGCGAGGACATGGAGAACTACGATGTAAGGACAAACTGCACGGCATCGGCAGTTCCCTTATCAGCCAAGATCATCCGGACTTTGAGAATCTCCAGGCCACTGGGGACATCATCAAGCTCAGCAACGACGACAAGCTCTTCCGCATACTTAATGCCAGCACAGGCATGAGCTTGAATGTTGGCTTGGTGCGTCAGAGCAAGGCCAAGAAGACTTATGAGTTTAAACCGGCCCCTGACCTCTTTACGAGGTTTGCCAGCGTGGCTAAAGCTCCTCGTACGCCTAGGAAGCCAAAGGATGGGTCGAAAACTCTAGGCAAGCCTACTACTTCTTCTCCGGTTACCGCTCCCGCAAGCTCGACTCCCACCAAGCCAAAGTCCTGGCTTGCCCGAATGAACGAGGATGATGATGATGATGAGAGTGAGCCGATCCGAGGACCCAAGCTTTCCAAGGACTACTTAGCGAAAGAGCGCCAACGCCTGCTTGATGAAGACAATGGAAAATCGCTACCGAGATCGTCTACCAAGGGCACTAAGGATACTAAGACCAAAATGAAGAAGCCGAACGATCCTAAGGCCAAGCTAGCAGCCATACCGGCTACTCCTCCCAAGCCCACCAAAGGACGACAGCCGGTTACGACTAAGAAAGACACAACCAAAGGCAACAAGCGAAAAGCTGCTGACGACGAGGAGCCCGCCAAAAAGAAAGCCAAGCCAACAACTCCTTCGGGACCTCGAAGACGCCCAGTGGCTATATACCCCCCAAGACACGACAGAATTCGAAGAAGCGAGGTTAGCAAGATGGACGCCTAGGATCGTGGTTAGCAAGGTAATGGCTAGGGTTAGCAGAGGGCTTTTGGCCCAGTCAATACGTACTGTTTAACGTGGGACCAAGTGAGGGCATTACTACGTCATGACGCTTACACGGTCCTCAAGACGAATTGGGATCAGTTAAACAGTGTATGAATACTGACCAAAGTGACCTTAGATCTACAATTATCCAACAATGTAAGCTCTGATAAGTATCTGAAGACCTCTTGGATGCCTTTTCGTAAAAATAAGACTGATGTTTTCATGTAGGTTTGTAGTAGTTATAATAAAGCAGAGAATTCATATTTTCAGCATTTGCGTTACCATGAGGAAATGCAATATAATCCATCAAAAGTTATAAGTGCTAATTACTAACTGAAGTAACCTTGGATCTACAATTATCCGACAATTTAAGCTCTGATAAGTATCTGGAGACCTCTTCGACACCTTTTTATAATAATAAGACTGATGTCTTCATGCAAGTTTGTAGTAGTTATGATAAGGCAGATATCACGAAAAGCGAAGTACTCGGTTGAATGTCAAGATGATCGATTGACTATCTAGCTTTCAAGCTATTGATGAAGGTCGGCTGACTAAGGAGTCAGTCAGCCAGCCAATCGGCTGCCCATGCAGCTCTGTATCCGTAACAGCAGACAGTTAATATTTTCCGCATTTACGGTGGTGGCGACGGCGTGTGCATGTTTTTGCATGCGTAGTGTAGGTTCAAGCCGCTGTTCATAAAGTATGACAGTACCAGAACCTCAATGTCATCCTTGTGTGGCAGGTACTGGCCTGGGTTCTGCCAGCGCTTCAACCGCTTCCAGGGTGCATAACATGCTTTAAGCCACTTAAGCGAATTCTAGGAAGAACAGACACGAGGAAATATAATGCAATGTCTGCCTCAAAGTTGTGAGTGCTGATAACTGACTGAAGTAACCTTGGATCTACAATTATCCAACAATATAAGCTCCGATAAGTATCTGGGGACCTCTTGGACGCCTTTTCATAATAATAAGATTGATGTCTTCATGCAGGTTTGTAATAGTCACGATTAGACAGAGAACCCATATTAATCGCTTTCGCGTTACCGCATCAGGCCTTGGGTACAGAACGGTAATATGAAACACTTAATACATACAGATCCTTGATCGATAGTATTCTTCTCTATTACGGTGATACCGTATCAATTGGTAGCTACCAGGGCAGTTTTGACGGGCGTGGTGAACGAGAGATTGTGTACATGCAGAAATCGACCGACAGCTTGAAAAATTTTGCACGTAAGAAGGACTGGTTGCCACCTAAAGATTTGAAGGAATGGAAAAAGCCGCCAAGTCTGTATCCGCCTGAAAGTACGACCTCTGCGGATCCACCAACGTGGGTCCTACCCAAAAAGACAACCGGAAGACGCGCCGCAAAAGGGAACCACATGCCCCGGTAAACGGCAGAAAACTACGCAGCCACTAAAGCCAAAGGAGAGCATAAAAGAATCCGCCCGAAAAAGGGACAGCAGACGAACAGAGAGGCAAACGACAACGAGGAAGATGAAGAAGACAAAAGTCAACTCTACTAAGTTACCTTTTGTAGTGATGAGAGAGAGAAACTAGACCATAACCTCTTGTATACAACCATATTATTAGAAAAAAAAAGAAAAAGAACTGATTTATACATACAATTTACCTTTCTTGATCTCCTTTCCTACCTACCTATTCACGTTGATTCCTAGGCCTTGATTACCTACCTACCAAAGGTATCTATCATCGCTTTTGGATGCTTGCAACGCCTGCCTACCTACTACAGGAGCCTTGGTGATTCAATTCCCCGTTAAGTGCGGGGTCTACTATAGAATTCCCCTGTGAGCGCCTCCGTACCTACACATTATGGGTTTAAAAGCGCTTGATAGTTGCATATGCTATTTAACGCGTCGTACAGAATTCAGTAGCTGGCTCTGTATGTAACTATACTAGCTCTAGACTTGGCGACTAAGGCTAGCCGTTGCTCTACCTTGATCTCTATTATGTGAGATTTCTGTACTGAATAAACAATTGGTAGATGAGGTAGACGTTGTTGTGTTGTCGCGACTCGGCTACGCGTAAAACTACTTTTGGCCTAGTACTGTAGGTTGGAGTTCTGGAGTGCTTGAGCTGCCATGGTGCTTCTAAAGGTATTTTTCTCCGATAGTACAAATGACATACATTCACCACGAGCTGGCAGTGCTATGAGTGACGATCAGGCCATGGTTAGCACCGCTTGACAATCTTTGTATAAAATTAATGCGCATCTGTAGCTGGCACAGAATGACGTCGCACAGAGTGATTGAAACCATCGATTACAGTTTTGTCTATTCCACCATGTTGAATATCGTGGAGTGCAAAACACCGCCGTTGTAAATGCATGTCGCAGATCCGTAGAAATTTCAGGAATATTCGCACCAAACTCCGTCGCTGTCTGACTGTTGAAGAGGTCCCTCGAGTCCCAATGCAATATATACAACGAAATGACAACCCATATGGTTAAGCAATGAGCGCTGGAAAACATTGCCCTATCGATGCGAACGACACAAAGATGCTAGATACTGTTCAAGTCGGGGTGGGCGCAGCTGCACCCGTAATATCTTCGCTGTCTTCGACAGGAGCACAAGTGCAGAAGAGGTTGGTGTCGCCGTAAGCTGCACTTCCGTTAGCTTTTAATCACAGAACTTGAACAACATTGCACGTACCATCATCGAGCCTCGTCACTGCAGGCCAGAACTTCTTCTCCTTGAGATAAGGCAAAGGATAAGCAGCCTGTTCCCGTGTGTACGACCTGCCCCATTCTCCAGTCAACAGGTCGAGTTGTGAGTGTGGCGACATCTTCAAGACATTGCCCTCGCGCGGCTGCTTGCCCTCCTCAACTAAAGAAATCTCCTCTCTGATGGAAATAAGCGCATTGCAGAACCGGTCGAGTTCCTCCTTGCTCTCAGACTCCGTCGGCTCGATCATCAGCGTGTTAGCAACAGGCCAAGACATGGTAGGTGCATGGAAGCCATAATCTTGCAAACGCTTGGCGATATCGATGGCTTCGATACCAGCAGTCTCCTTGAACTTGCGCACATCAAGGATAAATTCGTGGGCGCATCGACCCTTCTCGTTGGTGTAGAGAATGGGGTAATGAGGTTTCAAGCGTGAGAGGATATAGTTGGCGTTGAGTAGTGTGATCTTAGTGGCTTGCGTGAGTCCAACTGATCCCATCATCTTGATGTATGCCCAACTGATGGGCAAGATGCTTGCGCTCCCCCACGGGGCACCGCTCACGGGTTGGATTGCCTTTGCGCCGCCGGTTTCTCCGCGCAGGTGACCAGGTAGAAATGGTGTAAGATGATCTTTAACTCCTATGGGGCCGACACCTGGTCCACCTCCACCGTGCGGTATGCAGAAAGTCTTGTGCAAGTTGAGATGGCACACATCAGCCCCAATCTCTCCAGGTGAGCAAAGACCGATCTGTGCATTCATGTTGGCTCCATCCATGTACACTTGACCGCCGTGCTGATGGATGAGGTCGCAGACTTCTTTGATCCTAGGTTCGAAGACACCAAAAGTGCTTGGGTAGGTCACCATGATAGCGCCTAGCTCCTCGCTATGCTTCTCACACTTCTTTTTGAGGTCGTCCATATCTAGATTTCCTGTACTGGTATCGCACTTGATGGGTACGACCCTCATGCCTGCCATGGCGGCGCTCGCAGGATTGGTACCGTGCGCAGATACCGGAATCAAACAAACATCGCGCTTCTTTCCAGGCTGCTGCTCCTGATATTTTCGAATGACGCGAAGACCCGTGAATTCTCCCTGTGCTCCAGAGTTGGGTTGCAGCGAAACTGAGTGGAATCCTGTTATGTTAGCCAAGTCGGATTCCAATTGACCAATCATCTCTGTATAGCCTTCGGCGCTCTTCAAGGGCACGAATGGATGAAGTTCTGAAATCGTAGGCCATGATACTGGCGCCATCTCGGAAGTTGCATTGAGTTTCATGGTGCATGATCCTAGTGGAATCATGGAGTGAACAAGAGACAAGTCCTTGGACTGAAGATGATGAATGTATCGTAGAATCTCGGTCTCGGAATGATGGGAGTTGAAAACGGGATGCGTGAGGAATGGACTGGTCCGTTTGAAAGCTGATGGAGGTTCAGCATCGACGGCGTCGCGTGTCAAAGTTTCGGCTCCATTGCCATGTGCAGCAAAGGCTTTTACTAGCTGTACAGTACTGGGATGGCTGGTGGTTTCGTCTACCGAAATCGTGACATGCTGGTCATCGATTCGTCGGATATGGATCTGATACTTGTCTAATTCAGACACGATCTTGTCTGTCTTGTCGCCGGTGGCTACGACGAAGGTGTCAAAGGCCGCCGGTGCATTATCCGTACGTCCACGTTGACCGGTCTGGTAGCCTAGTTGGATGAGGGCTTGCTGCAGGGAGCGAGTCGTAGCTACGACCTGTCTAGCGATAGCCTTGAGCCCACTCGGTCCATGGTATACAGCATACATGGCGCTCATGTTGGCAAGCAATGCTTGAGCAGTGCAAATGTTGCTAGTGGCCTTCTCGCGGCGAATATGCTGCTCCCTCGTCTGCAACGCAAGCCTAGCTGCAGGATTTCCCAGTCGGTCTTTTGACAATCCAATCAATCGACCAGGGATCTTCCGCTTGTACTTTTCAGAGCAAGCGAAGAAGGCAGCATGGGGTCCGCCGTAACCAAGAGGTACTCCGAAGCGTTGTGCATTTCCAAAGGCAATATCAGCGCCAAACTCTCCCGGAGGTACGAGCTGTGTCAGGGCTAGAAGATCTGTGGCGACGCTGAATACGGCACCATTCTTATGGACCTTTTCGGCTAGTCCGCGGAAGTCGTGCACTGCTCCTTCTGTGTCTGGGTACTGTGCCAAGACGCCTACCAGATCATCGCCGAGCTCTTCTGCTCTCTTGCAGTTATCCTTCAACACGTCGCCAATTTCAATGTTGATGCCAAAACCTTCGGCTCTCGAATACAAGACTGCCAGGGTCTGGGGGTGGCATTTCTCAGAGACGAGGAAAGTCTTGGTCTGGCGCTTTTGGCGTGACAATGGAAGCATGCCGAGAGACATGGTCATGGCTTCTGCGGCGGCAGTGGGCTCGTCGAGGACGGATGCATTAGCGATGGCAAGGCCGGTGAGATCGGAGACCATAGTTTGGTAGTTGAGGAGCGATTCCAATCGTCCTTGACTAATCTCAGGCTGATACGGCGTATAGCTCGTGTACCACGCTGGGTTCTCTAGAACGTTCCTCTTGATCACTTCGGGGACCTTGGTACCGTAGTATCCACATCCAATGAAGCTAGTTCCGGGTTGATTCTTCGCCATGATTGTCTTGGCAAGATTGAGGAAAGCATCCTCGGGAACGCCTTCTTCTTGAAAGGCCTTGATGGGCTGTTCCCCGAGCGGGCCAATTTCTAGCGAGCGCGATGACAAAATGTCCGCAGGTATGACTTGCTCGACGAACTGATCTAACGTTTTCACAGGCGGGTCTAGCGCCGCGAGCATCTCCTGTGCCGCCGTAGCAGACGGGCCGATGTGTCGTCGCGGGAAGGTGTCGAGGGAAGAGAAGGGTGTGACCGTCTTGGAGAAGTCGGGCGTGGCTTCGAGCACATTTCCAGCGGCGTTGACATCGATGTCGCGTTTAGGTAGCGGTTGGGCGGTGTTCTGCAGGATGGAGGATGTCGAGAACACTCGCAGAGTCCGAGGACATGACAGGTGCCCTGCGCGAGGCGAACGGGCGGCGCGAGAAGCAGCAGTCGCTGCTCTGAGGATGGACGCACGCATTTTGAGCGGTCAATGGGCTCAATGGCACGGTTCAGCACCCCAGCGGGCGAAAGTCTGCAGCAACAGTCAGTGTCAGC
This sequence comes from Periconia sp. TS-2, assembly GCA_030378425.1. Lineage (NCBI taxonomy): Eukaryota > Fungi > Ascomycota > Dothideomycetes > Pleosporales > Periconiaceae > Periconia > Periconia sp. TS-2. The sequence continues at coordinate 1,051,248 of JASNQO010000006.1, forward strand.
ATTGCGGAGGTGGGCTGCGGGCAATTGACAGGGCTCGTTGAGATGACCTGCTCGCAAATCGCCACGGACAAGTCTGCGTGCTGGGCTCGGTGTTGGCCGTGGCTGATGAGACGGGAGGTGTCTGCAGAGTTACAGACGCATGAGATTCTGAAGATTCTGAAAACTTGGGGCGGTGTGCGACCGCTCCATGTTTGATGCTTCCCCGACGGTTGCAAGCCCGCGATTATCCGAAATCTTTTGCAGAGTGGCCGCCGTCGACGATAAGCTCCCGCCACGCTGGGGCGCGTCCCACCGCGAGCGTGACGTAGCGGGCCAATCACCGCGCCCCTGGGCACGAGCCACACTCACCCCTCCACTCGTCCTCGGGCCCCGTCGCCGAGTCGTCGACCCTGCGGTGGTTTTCTTGTCCGCTTCGGGCAATTCCATCACGCTGCAGCTTACGCCCACCGTCCCCTGTCCTGTCCTGGTGCTCGCAGACTCCCCTCTCAGGCAACAGAAACACGCTGGGCAGTGTGGACTAATTTGCTTTAATTGGCCGAATGCTTGTAGTAGTTATAATACTGGGTTTACCTCATCGGTATTGGCCAAAACCCAAGCTATGCAATGAATGCAACACGCTGGAATAACCATCGACTCAAATGCTCGCCCTCCGCGGCGCCATCGTCCGCCTGAGATTCTTCTCCTTTTCTGTCTCTTCTGTCACAGGAAGCACTCCTTGCTCCTTCAGCTTCCCAAGATACTCCCTTCCGTACATGTACCCAACCTGGTATAACTCATCGAACTTTGCAAAGTCAAGCGTCCCGTATGGATCAATAGGTGGGCGCATATATCTGCACCCCGGCGTGTTCTTAGCTCGCTCCAGTGCATCGAAGCTTGATACATACGCCAGCCTGGACTGGATTTCGGATAGCGTGGGCGGATTGGGATAGCCTGAGAAGGGATTCCAACGATTCAGGATGGCCCAGAAGCCCGAGAGAGAATCACCGAAGGATTGCGGTGTGTCACTGTCCAGACTACCTACGTCGACAGCGAATATGACGTCTGCGCCGAGGCTTTTCATGTGTGTGACCGTGAGATTATCGATGTAGCCCCCATCTAACAGCATACTTCCATTGTCGCACAGCGGAGGCAAAAGACCGGCCAGAGACATGGACGCCCTCACATATCGCCACACATATCCGCTCGTGTGAATCTCGGATCTGCTCTTACTGATGTTGGTAGTGTTGCAATAAAACTCGAGCCAAAAGTCCTCCATCTGCGAGTTCCCAAAGGTTTTAAAAATGCCACGGTTGAATTCATGGCCAGTCGTGTACGATGCAGACGGATACGTGAGATCGAGAGCAAATCGCCACATACTTCCCATGCGACCAGCAAACTTCTTGGCCCTCCCATACATAGGTACCACGTCGGCATCCCACGCGTAGAGCGCGCCAATAAAGGCTCCAATAGACGTACCGCCGACGATGTCAATAGGGATTCCAGCTTCTTCCAAGGCTCGGATGATCCCAATCTGTGATATCCCTCTTGCTCCCCCACCTCCTAGAACTAATCCGACAGACTTTCCGCACAGTCGTCTTGCTAGTCGGTGGAAGTCGCCCTTGAACGGTGTGTCTGCAGAGTAAAGTGGCGTCTGTCGAACTTTCCGAGATGTATACTTCTGGATCTCTGCCTGAAGAACCTGCACTCTATGCTTCAGCGCAGTGCCGAAACGCCGCCCAACAGGGTGCACGGGCTCAGCGGTGGTGCGAAATGGCATCTGGATATGGTGATGGCTGCCATTGACCCATGGACGATTGCGAAGCCACTTTCGAGTAAGCCCAGGCTGGCAATATCTCTCCGTATGCAGTAGCACCAACTCTTTGCGGGCCGTCGTCTTGGTAGTCAGGAGGAAACGCTCGTATTCTCCTATGTTCGGCGAAGCCTCTGCCAGCCCGATAAGCAAAATGCAGTCTGCCTGGCTGATACATGTCTGCGTCCATGGTGACTTGACTGGCGTATCTGCAACGTAGAGAACCAGTCCGTATTTTTCTTCCAGGTCGGCAAGATACTGCGATAATTTAAGCTTGCCCATGCGATTGAATGCGTGACGGCCTAGGTGATTCAAGATGGCAGCTTGGTTGAGCGAGACCATACCGTTTGGCGTGCCGATCTGTGTGAGCGCATTCAGCAGCCGACTAGAAAACTCTACGACCGGGATACCGGCGGTAACAGGAAGGACCGTGACCGTCCGCAGGTTGACGGTAGACGAAACATTGCTGCGAGTGGCCTTCGAGCGATACTCCTTGCTTTGCTCGTGCAGTGGATCGTCGACTAAGGCCCTCATCCTGGAAGCGATGATCTTGGATATCTTTATTGTTATGCCAGGATGTTCCAGGGCCAGGCTGTTGAAGAGTGTCTTTGGAAACTTTGCCAGTTCCGTATCGCGAATAGCGTGCAAAGAGCCCGGACGGGCTGACTCTGTGAGGACCTCCAACTCACCAACACTGTCACCTTGGCCATATTCGCCAATGACCTTCATGTCGTTGTTCTCGCGATCTTGGATAGCCCTGAGACGGCCATTGAGGACAATATATATGGCGTCGCTGTCATCTCCCTGGTTGTAAATCACCTGTCCAGAGTTTACTTGCACCCATTCGAGAGCAAAGTCAATGTGCAGGATAAGACGAGGAAGAAGTGTGGTCAATCGTTTAGCCATGGTCAATAGCACGACAGGATACCGATCGACAATCCTTTCGATGGACGCCCGAGGAAGGAAGCCGACATAAACATCTGTCTTCGCAGTGACATCAACAAACGATCGGTAAGAAGACACTGTTCCAAGGTAGCCCGCTAAGCCCCCAGGTTTCGTCAGGAACAAGCTTTTTCTTGACTTCTTCTTCCTGCCATTTTCATTGATGGATGGCTTGGCTGAGCGGATAGGTTGGGGACCAGCAAATAGCTCGGATTCGGTCATTTCAGGCGCGGTGGGAAGAGTTCCGAGCACATTTGGTTCCGAGTGATCCTCTTCGAGAGGTACACCGACATCAAGGAATCCATCTATGACATAATATAGCCCCGGATTCCTTTCCCCTTGCTCGACCAGGACTGCACCTTTTGGAAAATAAACTATCTCGACGTCGTTAACGATCTCTTCTAAGATATTGCTATGTCCGGCGGCGCTCATGGCAGACAAGCCGGATGCCGACACCATCGACTCAGTATCACCATCACGAGATGCCTCGTACGGATCGAGGAGGCCGAAAGCACTGCTAAAGATTGCCTTTTGTCTCTTCGCGTCGAAGGAAACCAATCGAGGAGACTGCTCGACCGATACAGCCTTTGGGAAAGGATTCTCCAGATCAGTCAATCCGATAGCTTTGAACATACAATCAAGGACAGACTCTCGGAAAACGGAGGCTTCATCAACAGATTCCTGGTGATGAAGTGCAGTCGGGCGCGTAAGCGGCGAGGCAAAAGGATTGAAAGCAGCCGCATCAAGTGGAGTACGAGTATCGCGACGGGTCTCTTGGTGAACTGGCTGCGAAAAACTGTAGCGCCCTGGGCGGCCGCCAGCTCGAGGCCTATGAGCATTCGTCAAGAGGTCACCGGCACTGATTTTGTCATTCCCACTTGAGGAATCTGGTGAAGTGACTCGGGTGAGAGTCTCACCACCCAGGTCGGATGAGCCGCGCGCTGCAGCAAGCTGTGCTGCCGCGCCTTTTCTTAGAGATATACTTGACTTTCTACGTCTTCCAACGCCTGGATTATGGAGCGCTATTCCCTTCATGCGTTCATCAGGTTTCATCCGCTCTGTTTCCTTGGCAAATTTCTCTTTGAGTCTCTGAAGCGCAGAGTCGCGTAGAAAGCCGGGTAAGTCATACGTTGTGTATGTGTTCATCAATTTTTCAGTACGAAGGACTTCACTCGTTAGACCAAGGTATGCATGCCCTGTGGCAAGAGTCACCCGTTGTAGCCGAGTTAAAATGACTTGAACAATGTGTGCTGTCGCTTTTGGGTAGACACGGGTCAAGCGACGGAACGCGGTCGCCGGGATGATGGCGATTGTTGTATCTACTGTAGCTCTGGCGACAATATCGGGATGCGCAGATTTGGGCTTCGATCGAGACAGAGACCTCCGTGGTTTCTTGTGCGATCTAGGGTCGCTATCGTTAACTGCATTGATATCCAATGTCAGCGGCGGGACTCGAGGTAGCTGGCCTCCTGCTGAAGGACTGGCAATGCTCGACGCTCTGCGATGGCCTCTAAAGCTACGGGGCGGTGTCTCGGGTGTGTCGGTGGGTGTGTGCGGATGAGAATTGTCATGAACAAAGCTACTATTCCTGGAGATAGATGGCTTAGTTTGCCTCTCCTGGGGAGTTGGTGGCATACTAGAGTCTAGACCCGTGTCCTCGTATTCTTCATGGCGAAGCTTGACGTCCTCGGTGAACAAAGCCAGGATGGAGAAGAGAGAAGACATGGGAGCCCCGTTCTTCACCTCGGTGAGCAGCTGGTAGCCTTGCCGGTGCCCTGATTGTCCTTCATTTGTGCCAGGCGAGTCGTCTGAGCTACCATCACCATCTGCATCAGATCCATCCCGGTTGGACTTGACAAATATTTGCACCAGGCCGTCGACCACGAGACAGAAGCCATTTTCCTCCTCTAAAAGAATTGTCTCCCCAGCAATCAACTTCCGTGTTTGCATTGTCCGCGTAAGTTCATGGAAGACAGGACGCTCCAGATATCCGAACACTTTTATAGCACTCAAAAATTCATCGATGTAGTTCGCCAGGCCTCTCTTAGAGTCACCTTCCTGAGTATCTGGAAATACCTCGACCTGGGGCTCATCGCGTTGCGGCTCCGGGGGCAGCCTAGTGTATAGGGTCATGAAGCGATACCTCACTAGGTAGCTAATGGTAGAGACGACGAAGACGACAATTAACAATCTACAAAGATTAGATGGGTCCCACTTTCTAGAGAAACGCTTACAAGGTAGTAAAGTTCATAGTGAAGGTCAAGCTCATCGAGAACAAAGTGAATAGCCATGTTGGCAAAGTGATGGTAGTAAAGGTAATGATCCAGTACAGTGTGCCGGGCAAGACTTTTAGGACGACGAGGATTACATGAGCGAGAATGCCGAATGTCGAAGGAGATGTCTTCTGAGCAGCTTCTAGAGCTTCGACGGACGTCTGTACCGCACTCGTCACGTTCGAAAGAGTAGCATCAGAGCTCATGGCGGCCGCAGCATCCATCATGTCCTCGATGGAGCGAGTGAGTGAGCTCACTGTGCGCAAAGCTCAGCGCGGTCTTTCTTCGAAACGCGAGAACAACAATGAAGCAAGGTGGAGAGAGCGGATTGCCATAGTGATATATAGCGTAGAGCTTTTAATCGTTACCGGCGACGTAGCAAGCATGGGCTATGGTCAGATAGTGGGACAAGGCTTGGCATGCGCGACCTGCAGCTACTACGGCTTCGCGTCTCGCAGCACCTCCGCCTACGAGCTTCACTCAACGAACGCGGTCACATCGCGCCCGCCCATTGGCCCACAATGCCGCCCTTCAAAGATGAGCAGATCATTGTATACCCCGCCTTTATCATACCCTTTGTGTAGTAGTCCGGACGCTGACCTTGGCCGCAGATTATCGCGCCTGGCTCGGAGACCACAGTTGCGCAGCTAGGCTTGCCCGAGTCCTTCACCCCCGCCCGTTTGCGCGTGCGGTCGCGCATGTTTCCTGCTGAAAAAGAGGGAGAATGGGAGCCCTACAAGGTGCGCCGGCGGCAGGACAAGCCTGACAAGGCAGCCAGTGAGCCCCAGGACGGAGCTCAGGACGGCAGCGAGTCTAAAAAAGACGACGATGACGAAATCATATACGAGGAAGACCGTGTGACTGAAGAAGGCGCCGTTTGGCCCATACAAGAGGGCAAGATTGTCAATTGGCCATGTTTTTTTGCCCTCATCACGCACGTCTACAACACGCTGAATCCTCCCTTCCACACAGCCATACTGCTCATTACACAGCCTGCATGGACCCCCAAAGAACACGAGAAACTCACTCAATTCTTCTTCGAGAAGTTCAAAACACCCGCCTTCAGTCTCATGGACGCCGCTCTGGCCACGAGCTGGGCCTATGGAGTGCACACTTCAACCGTCGTAGACGTAGGCAAGGACAAGGTCGACGTCACTGCTGTCAGCGAGTTCATACCACATATCCAAGGACGCGTTATGTCTTTGCCAGCTTGTGGAGGCGAGGCGCTTACGCAGGCACTCTATTCAAAACTCAAGTCTAAGGGCTGGACTCGGGCTATGTGTGAGCAACTCAAGAAGAGTCCAATATGCGAGATTCTCCCTCCAGACATACCAGTACCGGGCAGTGGAGAGGAAGCCGAAGGTGATGAAATAACAAATCCTGCTGCAGCTGCATCTACCGGCGCTACTGCGTCAGGACCTGCGGCTGCTGCCGCAATTGGGAATGCACCACGAGGTCCAGGCGCTGACACTGAGGTGGGAGACGACACCAACGTAGAAGAGAATGAGGGTGTTTTGGATGTAGCGAGCATCGTAGCAAGGGGAAATATGAGCGAATTTCTCGCGAAAAAGGAGAGAGAGAAGCAGGAAAAGCAGACTAAGAAGAAGGGTGGCGCAGAAACAAACACTGCAGCACAAGCAAAGCCAGTGCGACAACGCAATTTCGAACGCCTTAAAGCCACCTTTCTATATGAGGACCATGCTCTCCTTGACCAGCTCAAAGGCATGAACCTCGGCAGCGTGAAACTGGCAGAAGCGCAAGCTACCTTGGATGAGGGCCCGCAGAGAAAAGGAGATACGACGGCCAACGGAGAGATCACTTCGACGGTGGATGCAAATGGAAATATTCAGCCCGGCTCAACAACGGCACGAGCAGGCCCAATCCGACGCGAAATCGAAGTTGGAACAGAGCGCTTCATGGCAGCGAATGATGGCATTCTCGACAGGATTGCGGATGCCATACACAGAACTATATCTAGAGTTGACGAGGTGAACAAGCGCAGCGAGCTTTGGGATTCCTTGATCGTCTGTGGCAACGGGTCTAGTGTTCGAGGTTCGTCATAACCCGATCTTTCTTGTTGTAATCTTTTCTAACAATTTGACAGGTTTCAAGGAGGCACTACTCGCAAGCATTCAAGCTAAATACTTGATCTCGCCGTCCTCGGCAACAATCTTCACCTCAGAGATACCCTCCAATATCTCTACACCGACGGGAACCGGCGCCAATACACCTCAACCCCAGCTTGGCCCGCACGGTGGACCACCATCGCACGTCAACCCTCTACTTTACGCAGCCACAACCGCCCAAACCCAGCATCTCCTACCCCCGGGCGGTAATCCACTTTACCCGGGCATGTCACATAACACACATTCTTCCCATGGCCAGACACCCACCTCCATTAAGTTCGTCAAGCCACCAGAGTACTTTCCCGAATGGAAAGATGTCGGCTTCGACGAATCCGCCTTCCTAGGCGCACAAGTTGCAGCGAAGGTAATTTTCATTGTCGACCAAGGACAGAGCAAGGGTTACATGACACGACCCGACTACAACGATCAAGGACCAAATGCTATCCACGACTATAGCTTGTAGCCCTACGGACTGCCTACTTTGTATACCTAGCGGCTGGAGTTTTAGGAGCGGTATTAGAGATACCTCTCTTTTGGGACCTTGGTTAGGAGGTATTTGTATTAGCTATCTTCGATAGGGAAAAGCTTGAATTATGAATTTAGTCAATTGTCAATTCTGGAATGTAGTCGGGATAGCGAGGTTTGCCTAGGTAATCGGCCGTTTGACAGCATCGGCGGACGCCGGCCTGCGATCGCACTTACCCAATCTAGAATAACGCTAGCTTTTCTCGGCGCCGCTATTTGCTTTTCAACTACTTCAAGCCACTCGAGCCGCGCCCCTCCAAGAATTGCATATGCATAGATAAAGACGATTTCCCCGTATATTAGATCTCCTTTCCTTCCGTTCGGCGGCTGCTCTCCTTCTTCCAAGACTTCTTTTGATTTCACTTGTGCCACTCTTCCAATTCCGGCTGTTTCATTGGAGTCAGGCAATACGCCCCATCAACGACATCGTTATCCCGCGGCAGACCGCGGTACTTCTCCAGAGGAACTTTGATCCGTCAACGATCGTACAGCTGAAGCTTCGCCACCAATCCTGCTCTTCTACCCGCTCTCTGAAAACCCCGAAACAGAATATATCTTGGATTCGATCATCTGACTCCGATATGGCAGCGTCAGCATCCATATCAAAGACCATCTACCTTGGCGCTTTTGCGCACTGCATTTCGCTTGCAGAGTTGGAAGTTTGTTCTAAAGGAGCTATTGGTGTGAATGAGCAGGGTGTTATCGAGTTTGTAGAGAGGGACGTGGAAAAGGTGGAAGATGTGCAAGGGAAGCATACAGAGTGGAAAGGGGCTAAGGTTGTAGAGGTTCGGGATGGGTTCTTCTTTCCGGGGTTCATTGGTAAGTGATTCCTTACATGTGTTCAACATGATATTATGGATGCTCTGGGAACTTGGGGTCGACGTATATCTCAAGCTGAACCGACGATTGCGCCGTTTTGTTGTCTTGGGTGTCAATTCTTGGATAGCAATACTTTCCTTCTTCCGCCACATCTAGAGTTATACCTGTCATTACTAATTTCCCTACAGACACCCACACCCACGCCTCCCAACATCCAAACACAGGCCTCTTCGGCAAAACCACCCTCCTCGACTGGCTCGAAACTTACACCTTCCCCCTGGAATCCTCTTTGTCCGATCTCCCTAAAGCCCAACGCATCTACTCAAACTTCGTCTCCCGGACTCTTTCCAACGGCACTACGACTTGCGCGTACTACGCCACACGCCATGTCCCCGCCACCAATCTACTCGCCGACATCTGCCTGAAGCGCGGCCAGCGAGCGCTCGTGGGCAGAGTCTGCATGGATAGACTGAGTCCAGAGTATTACCGTGATGCGAGTATCGAGGATGCAGTGAAGGATTCAAAAGCCTCGATCGACTACATTCGCGGTATCGATCCGTCTGGCGAAATCGTAAAGCCAATCGTCACACCACGATTCGCACCTTCGTGCTCCGGAACCTGCCTCTCTGCACTCGGCGATCTCGCCCGCGAAACAGACTCCCACATCCAAACCCACGTCTCGGAGAATACTTCCGAAGTCGCCCTCGTAGCCCAACAATTCCCCTCCTCATCCTCCTACACAGATGTCTACGACTCTACCGGCCTCCTCACGCCTAAAACGATCCTCGCGCACGCAGTCCATCTTACTGCCGAGGAGAGAAAAGTCATCAAAAAGACGCAGACGAAGATCAGTCATTGCCCAGCAAGCAACACCGCGCTAACGAGCGGATGCTGCCCTGTGAGGGAATACCTAGATCAGGGCTTGACAGTAGGACTAGGTACAGACTGCTCGGGCGGGTTTTCTCCTAGTCTACTTGAGCAAGTGAGGCAAGCGATATGGGTCTCGCGATTCGTTGCGATGGGGACGCCGACTGTATCCACACCCACGAACTCGGCTAAGCTTTCGACCGCGGAGGCTCTCTACCTGGCTACTCGTGGCGGAGCAGCGGTAGTCGGTCTCGAAGACAAGGTCGGCGGATTTGAAGTCGGCAAGGAGTTTGATGCTCAGATGATTCAGCTGGACAGTGTGCCTGTAGAAGGGGAAGGTGAGGGGGCGTTTGCGGCGCCAGTTGATGTTTTTGGATGGGAGACGGCGGAGGAGAGGGTTGAGAAGTGGGTCTATAACGGAGATGATAGGAACTGTGTTGGTGTTTGGGTTAGGGGAAGGCTGGTACATAAGACGAGTCGGCTCGATGGGTAGATTAGAGGGTACCGTCAGGAGTCTTCGAGTGATTTCTCTCCACTTGAGAATGGCTTATAATCGGTGGGTATTTCATTTGGCAGGGTATGTTAGATTTCTAGACTCTAGAAGCTCGTTATGGGTAGATTTCGTAGGGACGGTTATGACGGTCTCAACTGGGCGTGTTTGGTATGAGACAACGATATAAGAATAGAACTTCATTCTCAATTTAACAACTTGGTCTCATCTCTACTCTCTAACCGCACGTCTTACTTCAACTTCACTGCCTGCTCTTAGCCATCACACACGGTACCCCTCATCAATCGACCTCCTAATCTTCTCACTCCTCACCTCTTTCGCATCCACCCTCGGATCCAGCAAATTCATGAACCCGTTCTGATGCGGATACTGCGTAGAATGCCGCTCACCGATAGGAGCAGCGGCTCCAACGCGCGGGTCAAGGATGTTCATGACGCGGCTTGAGTCTAGGAATCATAGTCTTAGTATAACTGTAACCTAAGGAGAGCGCAAGAGTGTGATCTCAACTCACGCGGCGCATGCTGGGAGGACCTGCTACTCCGGCGCTCGTGGCGACTCAACTCTTGGCCGTATCTGAGAGGGTCTGCATGTGGCATTGTATCAGCCCGTCGGGGTGGTTCGAAGGTGCCGTGTAGGGAGTCAGGATGGTCTAAAGATGTCAACAAGCCCACCATTGGACCAAGAGAGAGAACAGACTATCGTATGGCAACTGATGCAGGTGGCTATACGCATCGTAGGCTGGATCCGCTGGCTGATCTCGTGGATCTGGGACACTGCCTCTTCGCACATGTTCGGGATATTGGTTGTTTGGCTCAAAGATGTGGGCTATACCGGGTGCGTGGAATTGTGACGCTCGATGATCTAAAGCATCAGCAGAAGAATACACATGAGTTGCATCAATGTTGTAAGGATATTAATATTGAATATATGTAGGGACCTCGAAGTCTATCTTCTCATACCAGTCTCATCAACCCTTGGATCAACCCTATTCCCAACATTCGTTCCATGCGGCCCGTAATTCGTCGATCCCATCGCCGTCCCCCGATGATCGACATCAGAATCAAATCGCGGATCAAGCTTATTCCCAAGATTCGTGGCATGGGGTCCGTAATTGGTAGACCCGGGGTATGCAGACTCTCCCTGGGCGGCGCGATTGATTCGTTCTGGGTGGGTATCCACGGGGGTGACGCCGGCTCCGGTTCCGTGGTAATGGCCGTGCTCCATCTCGTCGACACCGCGGCTGGCGATGGCTTGGTTTCTGGCGGCGGCGGCGTGGTCACCTGTTGCAGAGTCTACGGCGGCGTTGACGTTGCCGCGGATAGCTTCGCCGGTACCCTGACACGGTCAATTAGTATGGATGTTGCGAGGATTGGTAAGACTGGTTTCCGAGAACTTACATGAACTAATCCGACGCCCTTCCTAATCGCGCCGCCGACACCACTACCAGAATGGGATCCCGTACCGGACATGCTGATTTTGAATGGGGGTATCAATTAGGTCTTTAAAGTAAATATAGTTAAGCAAGCTGAAGGTCTTGAGGGTTGGTTGGTTGAGTTATGAGGATGAGGCTTAAATGAAGGCAGGTATACAGAAGGTTATAAGATGTGACGCAAGTACATTTCCAACCTGTAACTCGTAGCTTCTACCATGGCACATGGTTATGCTAATCTTGAATTGAATATGGCAATTGCGACTGACATCATTTTGCCGATCTGATCGTTGCTTTCCTCAGAGAGTTTTAGGCTACATTCGGTTAGCGCGACGATCGTTCACGGCACCCATTTCCCGGTCTCAACCACAGGCCATAGAGCGATTTCATTCATTTAAAGTGTTATCATACTCTGCGAGCTCTCCGGAATCTGAGAACCAAATATATGCTCTAGTATACTGCTTCATCACCAAGTTCATGAGATTTTCGAACTCATCATTTTCATCCCTGACCACTTACGCCATTGTCCTCCCGGATCAGTCGGACCCGTTAGTCAATCCCGGTTTAATATTTACAACTTGCCAGCAGTGCGGAAGTCATCGAGGGCGACCTCGACACGTTGCTATGCTATGTTAGTAGAGTTGATATAAGCACGGATATAGGAGTCTTGCCTTCATCGTCTTCTCTCCTTCCCTCACCCAGACACGCGGGTCGTAGTACTTCTTGTTGGGCTTATCCGCGCCATCGGGGTTACCAACTTGGGCTGCATTGATTTAGCAAACTTGATCGAACACTAGGAAGTTGGGCCAAAACGCACTGGAGATGTAGTCCTTCTTGTTGAGGACGTAGTCACGGATACCCGTGAGGTATGCCCACTGAAGGTCAGTGTCCAAGTTAACCTTGACCACACCATAGGAGATGGCCTCGCGGAAGTCCTCGACAGAGCTGCCGCTACCTCCGTGGAACACCAGGAATACGGCTGTTTCGGTTAGATCCCTGATCCAATAGATGCCAGCAGTATTACTTACGCTTCTCCTCCTTAGCCTTGGTCTGCTCCTTGACGAAAGCTTGGTGCTTCTGGAGAAGGACTGGCTGGAGCTTGACGTTTCCGGGCTTGTAGACGCCGTGCACGTTGCCGAAGCCAGCGGCGATGGAGAAGTAGGGGGAGATGGGCGACAGAGTCTTGTAGATTTCATAGATGTCCTCGGGCTGGGTGTACAGGCTGTTGTTGTCGACATCCTCGTTGTTGACACCATCCTCCTCACCACCAGTGATACCAATCTCCATTTCCAACCACTGCTTCATGGGTGCAGCACGCTTCAGGTACTTGGCGGTGGTCTGGATGTTCCAGTCGACGGGCTCTTCCGACAAGTCGATCATGTGCGAGGAGAAGAGTGGCTCGCCATGCTCCTTGAAGTAGGCCTCGTCGGCATCAAGCATGCCATCGAGCCACGGAAGGAGTTTCTTTGCGCAGTGGTCGGTGTGTAGGACGACCGGGACGCCGTAGAGGGGAGCGACAGAGCGGATGTAGTGGGCAGCCGCAACAGAACCGCCGATGGAGGCTGTCTGGTCCTTGTTGTCTACGCCTTTGCCTGTACAAATGCATCAGCAGCCATGATCATAGTACTATTTTTCAGTCCACTCTGGTGTAATCCCATCGCATAATCAATTTCCAGAACATTGCTCCTTAACGCGCGCAGTGTGAAGGGCGTGGTCGAGCCGGGCAATAAGGGAGGAAAGGGGTGCGAGTCTTTTGAACTAACGTACCCTGTGAAGCAATTAGCGATGAGATCAAAGTACAAGATAGGAACTACATACGGCAAAGTAAGCTGCTCCACCCTGAGAAGTCTGGAGAATGCTTTTCAATCATAGTCAGAAGCTGCCGCAAATAGGCACAGCGAATACTAACATGGGACTCTTCTTGTCGCGAGCGGCCTCGAGAGCTACAAGGCTTAGTCTAGTTCATTTATAGTAAAAGGAGGGTTTGTTCTCACCAGCAACGACGGTCGAGCTGGAAGTGACCTTGTCCCATTAGCATTGATCTTGGGTCATGCGAGCGCGGGGTCATACATTGATGGCAGGAATGGCGTAGCCGGTCTCCTTTGCGTGCTGAAACAGCTACAATTGCGATATTAGAAGCAGTTCCAAGAGGCCTAAAGCGCGTCCAAGGTACCTTGAGAACGTCATCGCCGGTAATGACACCGGCCTTGCGGGAGAGAACGCTGCATCAGGTCAGCACTGCAAACTAAAATTCAAAAGAGAGACCCTACTCAGTGGCACCCATTGTGGTATTGGTTTGCAAATGAATTGATTACTGGAGATTGAGGTTATCAGCGGATGAAGCGAGAAGTCGAGGCCGGGTTAATATAAAACTCGGAGGTTGAATGAGGTAATAGCAAGTGTGTTGGGAAGAAGAAAGCTCGAGGTGGGGTTCTGCAGTTCTAAGCCCACCACCCCACCAGGCCCAGGCCGACGCCGACGCCGTCGCGGTATGTGACTTATCGGTCCCGTACAAAAGCAAAAAGCAGAAGAGAGACGAGCTCATTGGCTTACCGCGAAGATGACACAAGCAAGTAGGTATCGAGAATGCAGGGTGGGCAATTGAAGAAAAATCTGCAGAGGGCAGTGACGTGGGTTGTGCACAATTTAGATCCGTGGGCTGTTTCCTTCACGGCCGCGCTGTTGAAGTCGTCCGCCCCGCGACGAGCTCGGCACTGAGGCTCAGGTCGCCTTCTTTGTCCGACTCTCTCCGTAGACGCGCGCTCTGGCCCATCAATTACCGAACGTCGCTGGACACCTGCACTCGTGACATTTCTGAGGCATCGTGAAGCGCGGATCCGGCCAATCACAGCATCGCAGGCTCCTTAGTCTAAGGCTGTCGTGCTCCGGCAGACGGCAGCACGTCTGCGATCGTTCCCATTTTTCCGAAACGAGGCTCTGTCGGCTTTACATCTTTTATACATCTAGCTTTACACCGAAGGGAAGAACTCGGAATGCTACCCCGAGCTTCCCCTCATTGACCCCACGGCATCGAGGGGATTTGAAGTCTTCCAACAGCTTCTAATACTTTACACTACTGTTCCTTCGCCTTCACGCGCACAGTCCTTGTGATATGCTCTGCGGCACCTGGAACCTGAATCTGCACCTTGAATGTGCCGAGCTGCTTGACCCGCGAGGTGTCTTCCTCGTCGTGTCCTGTGATGAATTGGATGTCGCTTTCCGAAAAGATAACCCGAGCAGCCTCATCGTTGTGAGCCAATGCCCCTTTGATAGTCGCAGCAACATCCGCCGTGGACACGGACCCATAGATTCCATTCGCTACTGGTTTGGGCTTCTTTGCCATGGCAGCTGCAAATAGCACGTCGGCAGCATCAGATGCCCCATGACTTCGTTCTGTCCCTGCCCTTTCTTCTATCGGCTGCCGAGCGAAATCGATCGTGGGTGGTACGAAAGTATCGATAAGTTCCATAGATCTTTCAGGCTGCTCCTGTTAGCATTGTACAGATGGCGGAGGTGATATGAACATACGCTGAGCAGTTCAATCTCGACTGGCCGCACGAACGGCTTCGGTTGTATGTCTCCAAAATCTTCCTCTTCGACCTCTTCCAGAGCAGCGTGTACGCCAAATGTAGGGTCGCGCGTCATTTCTACACCCTGCGCCCTCAATTGCTTCTGTTGAAGTACGGAGACATAGTCCGCGATGCGCCGGGGGAACCATCGATTTCTCATCAGAGAGGGATTGACGGGAATGTAAGCGCCTGTTCAGTGTCAGCTACGGATTTGAATCTGAACTCAGCCTCCTACCTGCGCGTCCAAATCTTGGTACATCGTGCAAGAGCTTGACAATCACGTTGTGCTCAGCTGCCTTCGCAGCTTTGGTCTTGTTGCGTGTCTGCTGCAGTGGCCTCGCAGTATCGAGTGAGAGCCGCGTCACCCGTCGCATACATGATGTGCACTGCGGCAGCAGCGCCGGCCGTATAGATGATGCCATTGAGTGCGTGGTGTTTCTGTTTCGAGATCTATAAGAAAAAGGGCAGCTCGGCGGTGCACCGATCGGGTTAGTGTTGCGAAGACTCGGAACGCACGACCCTGCGAAGCCGAGCGCTCAGAAACAACGGCAGAGATGACTGAAGGCCGCCGCCAACTCTGGTAGCCGTTAGACAATAATGGCGGCTTGCGGGGAATTATTATTTGGTCCCATCTTCCCCTCTTCTTCTAACTCCGCGTCATTCCTACCGCTCCCTCTACCTACTTCCGCTCCATCATAACGACCCCCGGTACCGCTTCCGCGGTTCGCCGGAGGTTACAGGCACTCCGCCATGCCAGAGAAGCCTCTCACCATAGCCACATACGCCGCCGGAGCCTCGCTGGCCGCAATTACTCTCGTCTACGTCTTCGGCCCCACCTTCTTTCTTGACGATGAAGCATCTGGCACGCGCAAAAAGGGCGTAGTCGGGCTAAGCAATGTAGCGAACGACTGCTTCATCAACTCAATCCTCCAAGCTCTGGCGGGGTTGCCGGACCTTCGCATATACTTGATACGGGAAACGCACCGGCGGAAACTCGACGGTCCGGATGTTTACGATGTTGACCCGGAAAGACTAAGCCTCGAGAAACGGCCTGTCAAGCTGTGGAAGCTGGAAGGGCTGCAGAAGGGTCTAGTCACATATGCTTTGAAAGACGTTTTGGACAGCTTAAATGAGAGGCCGATATACAAGAAGACAATTTCTCCGCATCCATTCATTCGAGCGCTGGAACGCGCTTTTGGCACGCGAATCAGCCGCCAGCAGCAGGATGCTCAAGAATTTCTCCAGATAGTCACGGAACGTCTATGCGATGAATACCACGCAGGAGCAAAGGCCCGAACATACGCTCAGAAGAGCGGAGTGACTATTGTGACTGGAGATACTGCTTCGGAGAGGCAAGAGATTGCCGAGCAGTTTGGAATATCTGCTGCAAGGGCACCAGCAAACAGCGAGAAAGAGGATGCTCCGGCCAACGAGTCACCCCTTGACGAGGAGGGCTTTCCCTTCGAAGGCAAGATCGAATCCCAAATCGAGTGCCTGACATGTGGTTTCAAGCCCAAACCTTCAGTTTCCACATTCGTTACCTTGACTTTGAACGTGCCACAAACGTCTTCGACATCGCTGAATAAATGCCTCGATGGGATGTTCAAAGTGGAACATATTGACGACTTCAAGTGCGAGTATTGTCGTTTGGAACATGCGCTTCGAAGTAAGACGCAGGACCTTGCACGGGCCACAGCCGAAGAAACAAGAGAAACCATACAGTCAGACATTGATCGGATCCGAGAAGCCTTAGAAACAGATCCCGAGAAACCGCCAGAGGGATTGGAGCTTCCGGATATCAGTCAGGCTCCGAAACGCCGCATTGCCCGTCACATGTACATTTCATCGTTCCCCAAAGTCCTCGCGCTTCATTTGTCGAGGTCTATGTTCACAGCGGGTAGCGTATCGACTAAAAACCTTGCCAAAGTATCGTATGCTGAATCACTACCTCTCGGAGGTCTGCTCAATCGCAAAAATTATCGGCTATTAGGACTAGTGAGCCACAAAGGGACGCACAATAGCGGTCATTACGAGTCTTTTCGTCGCCAGGTGCAGCCAATTCCCTTTTCTACACCACATAGCTTTGGCACTGGTGGTGTGTACAGCGTCCAGGGGAGTCCGAACCCCTCCGCTGTGCAGAGCCCCCGCATGTCGACGTCCAATCTGGTTGGAATCAACGACCGCACCCAACCAGTACCAGTGACACCTGTATTATATTCGCCGTCATTGCAATCGCTATCCTCTCAGTCTTCGATGACTTCGCGCGGTCCTGCGCCCACGTCAGCACCGCGTGACGATGAGTCGTTGCAACCCCCCTCCTCTAGTCCTACATCATCACGCCCAAAAAGTCTCAGATCCTTGAAAGAAAAGGCGACTTCTATGACGGAGGTGAACCCTCTAAAGCGCAAGCACAAGCGCCCTAGCAACCGCTGGTGGCGCATCAGCGATGACAAAATCAAAGAGAGTAAGACGGGCGATGTGCTTGGCATGCAAAAGGAGGTGTACTTGCTATTCTACGAATTGGAAAGACGGATCGACGCCGATACCTAGATCTACATTCTATATTTTCGTCTGATTTTCGTCTGCATTGCATTGCACTGGGAAGGGTATTTCGTTGCATCGAACATATGTCCTACACGACGGGCGCAATCGTATATACGAAGAAACCGGTTCATTTCTTAGATGAGCACATGAACAACACTAGATCTCTCGCTTTCCTGTACGAAGTAGTTATAGATAACACTGCACGTAGCGGCGTACGCCCATTTGCCTAGATTGATCAGCAAAGACATGATTCGCCCATCCGGCGAGCCCAAACCCCCACCATTTGATCCACGCGCATTCGCGGAGATCAACCCCAACTCGTGAAGCTCTAATGCAACGTACCGTGTACCTGAATATGCGAATGCTACTTCACCGTAACATATACCCCGCACCACGAGTGATTGCCGGTCCGGCCACGAACCCCGAGTGAGAAGCACACCATTTGGCTTGTTTGGCAGCGAATGTGCGAGGCGCGTGGCTTTTCGGACCAGATAGGCAACCGCCCTTATAGTAAGAGTGTCCGGGCATTCTTGGGTAATTCTGTCCGCGAACAGCTACCGCTTCCCTCGTTCCGAACCCAATTTTTCCCTTGAGTTCTGAGCGAGGAAGACGCTGTTGTTTGCCATGCCTTCTTCTACGGTAGCGTCATGCGGATCGACGACGGTTGCTGCGTCTGTTGTAGAGGATGAGAGCGGATTTACCAAGGCGTATGGGCAGCAGCTATTTTTCAGCCCGCCTCGTGTGCTTATCATTGGAGCTGGGTCGAGGGGGTCGGCTTATGCTGCGGCAAGCCTGAGCTCGACAAATAGTGAGTGTGGATTGCGCAGCCCGAACTACCTTCCGTTCCCAAAAAGTATACGGGGTTATCGCTCGGTGCCTTGTATTACTGACACACGTTTGCAGGCATCATTGCTGCCGTTGCTGAGCCCATCGCCTACAAACGGACAGAATTTGGTCGGAAATTTATCTGGGGCAAGAATGAGCCTCGTCCGGAGCAGGAATTCTCAGATTGGCAGCAATGGGCCAAGTATGAAAAGAGCAGACGAGATAGAGAAAAGGCTGGGGAGAAAGTTGAGGAGGGTATCGATGCTGTGTTTGTCTGTGTGCTAGATGAAATGCATGAAGAGGTGGTTTGTGGCATCGCTGAGTTGGGCGTTCACATCTGCTGTGAGAAGCCTCTTGCCACACGACTCCAGAGCTGTATGAACATTTACCAAGCATTGAAGAACGCAGGCACAGGAAGTATGAAGAGGCATGTCAATGGAGAGATCAAGAAGAAAGAGAGAGTATTTGGGATATGTCATGTGCTGCGGTACAGCCCACACAACATGATGCTCCGAAATCTAGTTCTCGAGAAGGACGTCATCGGGGATGTGCTCAGCATCGAACATACTGAGCCAATCGGCTATTGGCACACGAGCCATAGTTATGTAAGGGGAAACTGGAGGCGTGAAGATAAGACGGCTCCGTCACTGTTGACTAAATCTTGCCACGATATCGACTTTCTTATGTGGATGCTCTGCTCACCGTCGAATGCTGGTACCGAACCGCATCTTCCATCCCATGTGTTTTCCACGGGCTCAAGAAAGTACTTCAGAAAAGAGCGCAAGCCAAAGGAGGCAGGAAGTGCGACGAATTGTCTTTCATGTCCGCACGAGCAGGATTGCATATACAGCGCAAAGAGAATATATCTGGATCAAAAACTTGACGTGGGCCACACCGACTGGCCAGTCAAGATAGTTAACCCAGAGATTGAAGAAATCTTCAATACGTCCGGCAAAGAGGCGGCTGTAGAGCAGCTCCTGGAGAACCTTAGGGAGGATTACACAGATGAGACTCCAGCGTCAGAAGTCCACGCTCGTCCTTGGTTCGGAAGATGCGTATGGGAGTCTGATAACGATGTTTGTGACGACCAGTGCGTGACCATCACTTGGGAGGATGATCCACTAAGTAATGATGACGACGGACGTCCCATGTTAAAAGGACGTGGTGCAAAGACTGCCCAATTCCACATGGTAGCCTTCACCGAGAAGATCTGTGAGCGACGTGGTAGAATTTACGGCACCAAAGGAGAGATCGAGTATGACAGCGCGACCATCAAAGTTCACAATTTCTCAACCGGGCAGACGGCAGTCTACAGACCGCATCTTGCAGGTGGCGGGCATGGAGGGGGTGACGAAGGTCTGGCACGCCAGTTTCTCATGGCCGTTGAAGCGGTCGATTCCCAGGGCATGTCGGCAGCAGACGCCCAGCGCAAATACCTTGGCTGCGATCTTGATGAAGCCTTCAGGAGCCATGCCATGGTTTTTGCTGCCGAAGACGCCCGAACCAAGCGTCAAGTGGTCGACTGGAAAAAGTGGTGGGCGGAGCAGGTAGCGTCGCAATTACACCAGCGGTAAAGAGTCGCCCAAGAGATGTTCGGGCGGCGTCTCCCGTAATTATGGAGTTGGGCGCGTAGGGCAGAGGGGTGACGCCGACGATGATGAGGCTCTTCCGAAACCGAAATGACGATGCTGCCGTTGAGCGGCTCAGCTGTCATGATGCGACTGCTCACTCCACGATGGAGCGTTCATCGGAAGAGGCGCGCGATCTGGTCCCAAAGCAGGTCAATTAGCGGCAATTCAGATTTCCCGTTCGGCAGTATAGGCTCCGGTTTGGGGTTATTTTGGGGTCTGTTCTACTTTAGCATAGCACCTAATTTCCTGTTTGGGATATTGGGCGCTTAATGAAGTTTGTTTTACAGTGACACATGGCAGCATGAGGCTCTACGGACGTTATTTTAGCCCCTCTACATGTGGATGGACAGCCCTATGGCTCCACGAGAGCGTTTCCTGGTGCAACGTTTGGACGGCGTCGGCGCTTGGTAGGCAGATGGCTGGTGCCCAATCGCGGGCTCGCATCTGGCTTTGATCGAGAGACAGCAAGACAGACATCGGATCCCGGAGCGCAAACTGACGTTCGGGCGGTCCCGTCGACGGCGGGAAACAGGGCGAGAAGCTGGCAGCGCATAAGGTTGCGGCACTCCAGGCAGACGGGCGCAAATGTGGGCGATGCCTGAGACCCCGACGGACGACCGTCACAACGCGTCGTGAACGCGCTGTCTGCTGAGCGGTTTTTCGAGCGTGTTATAGTCGTGAAGCTGCTTGCTCGCCCTCAGTGAGTCACTCAGTCGGTATGCAAGAGGCCCTGCGAAACTGTGGGGGAAACGAAACTTTGGAGAGTCGTGGACCAATCGCTGGCATCCAAGGCGATGACTCTTAACAGCTGCAGCACGGGGATGCAGCAGCAGGCTGGGCCACGTCGGTTCTGCCACTCGTCGCCCTCTCGCGGCCGATCCTCTCTACGCCGGACTCTTGCGTGTATCCTGTCGTCGCGATTGGTGGCAGAATACGATACGGATTACTGGCACGGCAAGGCTGCCATCCGCCGGCCCACGCGAGCGGGAGTCGGCCGGGCGCTAACGCTCAACTTCAACACCCAACCACGACATCAAGTCTGCCATTGCAGCTCAAACTGCCGCTCGCGCCTACAGTTTTCGCCCGTGGTGCCACTACAGCATTGAGTAAAGCGCCACGGGAACCGGGTTTCGCATTAGCCAGCCGCCCCATTATGCAGCGCTACGCCGTACGCTTCCTCTTCAGTATAGACGCTTCTGCAACCTCAGCCTGCCCCAGCCACTCAGAATCAATACAACCTCATACCTTGCCAGATTGAGCGCGCATCGTCAGCAAGAATAGCAGTAGATGTAAACTAGACATGTTCTGCCCATGTACTCGCCCACCAGCCGCTGGTTTCACGCGCGCTGTACGAAGACTGATACAACCGCCAGACCGCCAAAATGTCTCCACGCCGGGAATCTGGTACTCGATGAATCGCGTTTCAGATTGTTTTAGCGCTAATCCGCGATCGCGCTGCGCGTCGCTGAGCCAGTCGTTGTGACGGCTTCACTCGGAGAAGAATAAGTACCCATGGCTTCGCCGCACAACCACAGTTCAGTCCAGCGTTCATCATCTCACCATTGCACTGCCCTTGAGCACCTACGATTCTCCTTTGTTCCGTTGCTTTCCTGTCTCTAGACCCCACGGAGCTGGTCTCTCGTCTTAATACCCTATTCCCTAATCGCCTTCTCTTCGTTCCCACTTTTGTCATTCCTCAGCGTAAGTCATTGGGTGTCGTCACAAGTCGATGAATTGATCCTCATTTCGAAATAGTCTGGTAGCTTCATTCCCTCACAATGTTCCGTCAAACAACGCCACCTACTTCGTCCTTCAACTACATGCCGGGCAGTGTTGGCTCAGTATCAGATGGTGCTTTCTACTCGCAAGGCGCCTCGCCATCAGAGTCTGTCCACACCGCGAACACCACTCCGCCGCGATCGCCCATCAGGCAACATGGTCCTCTCCTCCTTCCCAAGGTAAGGACACAGGACCAGATCGCAGAGCCCACTGGTGGCCCGGTTAGACATCGCCGGACGACGTCTACCCAAAGCATGGGCTATGGCTCTACCTACAGCCCGTACTCGCGCCCCAACTCTTTGATGCGACGAGGTTCAAGCCCATTCAACCACACTGCTAGCTCCCTCGCATCTCCTGTCTCAACATCATCATCATACGATTTGGGCCTCACATCCACCCTTAATTCTCCCATCACCTTCACCCAAGCAGAGCCTCGTCGGGCATCTATTGCTGCGCATGGCCGGTCGCGTTCTGCTACAGGTGTGCGTGGACACGCGCGCTCTGGCTCGGCCGGTAGCATCGACGAGTCCGTCATCAGTCGCTTTGGCTTTCCCACATATCGCAACCTTCCCTCCTACATGACGTCTTCAAGCGTTGCCCAGCCCTCAAACCTCGCCACTTCCCTCCCTGTCACCACCTTTCCTCAGGTTCAAGAAGTCTCTTACACCACCACGGCCACTCAAGACTTCAACTTCACAGACTTTGAGCCCGCACCAGCTGTCCAATACCCCTTCGCTCAGGAGGCAAGCTTTGACAGCTTCCAGCCTACCGCCACGTCTTCCCTACTGGAATATCTCACTGCTCCAAATCCATCACCAGCTCTTGTGCGCCGCGTCACAAATGTTCCGCGCGGAACGAATACCCACTTTTGGTGGGATATTCGCAACCTCCGAACCTGGGAGGGATTCAACATCGCTACTATCACTGCTCTTCCCTCAGTCCTGCCTCTTCTCGAGATCCCCGTCTCCTCTGCATACCTGCCGGAGCCCACCCGCCAGAACTTCCAGCCAGAGACCGAGTCGGCCCTTCATGACATCTCAGCAGCTTACTACGCCACCAAGGTCAACGCCGCACTCAAGGTCGCTCAAGGCAACACCCACATGATGATGCGCGCATGCAAATCAATCACCGGCGTCCGCCAGCTACCTGAATTCGTCTCAAACTACTCCTCCGATTACGAGAAGACCATCTTCGGTGACAGCCGTGGACGTGTCGTCGGTCTTGTCAAATGCTATGACCAGTGGAACACTGGCATGCGCGGCGAGTCTCCACCCAAGCAGGTTCTCTACCTCCAGGGCCTCGCGCACCTCCACCGCGTCATGCGCGAGCACGGCTGCCGCTACGGCTTCATCATGACGGAAATCGAGCTTCTCTGCGTCCGCTGCGGCGGCCCCTCAGACGCCGCAACCGTGGACCCCACCACCGTCAACGCTCAGACAGGCATCCCCATCTTCGGCTACCTCGAGGTTTCAGCCCCAATCAGCCTCTCCACCCACGGCCTTCACCCAGAGACCGGTGACATCCAGATGACCGCCGGCATCGCCCTGTGGTACCTCCACATGCTTGCCAAAGAAAACCCCTTCGAGGGCATGGGTACCTGGAGAATGGACGTCGGCGGCCCAGCAGCGCTGACCCGCCAAAACCATCTCGACAAAGACACTTGGATCCCCAAGCCACAGATGGGCGAGAAGAGGGAGGCGAAGCGCGTGCGAGGATGGGTGTTCCCCGACGAGCCACTCAGCAAGCGAGAGTGCGGCAGGGGAAAGAGAAAGGGTGCGGCGTAGAGCGCCACACATGCCCCCCATCTGACAATCGTTCGAGGTAATTTTCTTCTGGCTGAGCTTATGCGCTCGCCAGTGTTTGTTCAAAAAATAAGGTCATATTATTGAAAGCATTTTTATCGCGGCGGGGCGCGAATATTCTTCTGCATTGAGTCTGCTGGGTCAGCATGAGCATTTTTGCAAGCAATACCTTTTTTTTTGTTTCTTCTTAGCATTGATACCGGTGTTTTTTTTTTATTGCATAGCATTTCTAGGCGTTTCTTGTTTTTTTTTTTTTGGCTATCCGGTATTCATCGTCGATAATCTAAATTTGTTCAATCATTGCATTTGAGAACCTAATCATGTGCCCTGCGCGTGAACGTAATCGCGTAAATCCATGTAATTGGTACTACTACCGTCAGCAAAGACGCATCAGTATCAACCCTCCTCCCTATCCATCTCATCCCTCCCTCTCTTGCCCATCCTCCCCTTGCCCTTGCCTCTTCCCCTCTGATCGTGAATATCCTTCATCTCCCTCACAGCAGTCCTCTGCGCTTCACTCACCCTCTCCAAGAACAGCATAGCCTCATCCTTTGGAATATCCTCCTCCTCAAGCTTCTTCCCCAGCGCATTCTCTATTCGAAGCCAAAGTTCCAGGTCATACTGCGTCACGAAGGAAACAGCCTTTCCACTCTTTCCAGCACGAGCTGTGCGACCGACTCTGTGGACGTACGTTTTGCTGTCTGCTGGTATGTCGAAGTTTATGACGAGGTCGACGGAGGGGATATCTAGACCACGGGCGGCGACATCCGTAGCGACTAGGATGTCGCGGCTCCTGCTTTTAAACTTTGAGAGCGCGCCAAGACGTGAAGATTGGCTAAGTTGGCCATGAAGAGGAATGGCGCCGAAACCTAGGGTGCGGAGAAGGATGGCGATACGCTGAGTTTCGTTGACTGTGCGAGTGAAGATGATGGTGGGATGACCGATTGCGTCGTTGAGGAGATAGATGAGGTAAAGGTCTTTGTATTTATGGGGAAGGAAGATATATCTTTGAAGAAGTGTGGAGACGACTTGGTGGGAGCTGGAGGAAATGCTGACTCGAACGGGGTTGTGGAGAGCCGCCCTTTGTAGATTTTCTACCTTGGTGGACATAGTGGCGGAGAATAGGTATGTGTGGCGCCCTTCTCTCGGAAGGACCTTGAGAATCTTGTCCAGGATCTATATACTATTAGCAATCCGGTATTTGAGGTTCATAGGATCAACTACGTACCGGTCCAAAGTCCAAATCTAGCAGGCGATCCGCTTCGTCCATGACCAGATATTTGAGATGCTTCAATGAAAAGCCCTTGGTATTCTCGAGATGGTCTAAGAGACGTCCCGGCGTGGCAACCACAATATGGGGCCTCTTGCTCAGCGCAATGGCTTGCGGTACCATATCCATTCCACCCACAAGTGTCGCACATTTAGCATTGATGATGCTCCCTAGTGCTTCCACCTGTTGCGAGATCTGGTATGCAAGCTCTCGCGTCGGAGCCAAAACAAGCCCAAACAGCGCTTGCGGCTTCTCCATAAGCGCCTGTAGGATTGGCAACACAAATGCTGCTGTCTTTCCAGATCCCGTTTCCGCCAATCCAATCACGTCCCTCTCCTCCAATGCCAGCGGTATAGATTGCTCTTGGATCGGAGTAGGATACGTAAACTTGAGATTTGTGCAGGCTTCGCAGAGCTCCTCCCTCACGCCGAGGTCGGCAAAAGTCTTTTTCGCGGGTGCATTATCCCCATTTTCGGCAGGCTCTTCCGCATCAGAAGTTGGTTCTTCGTCAAATCCTTGGAAGTCGTCATTCTCGTCGTCACTCGATTCGGGCTCGGGCTCGGGCTCGCGCGTTGCTGGATTTCGCCGGGCAGGTTTCGATGTCGCTTTTGCGGAGCTCGACTGTCGCTTGCCTGATTTGGCTACGGAAGATGTCGCTTTGAGAGAAGGCGCATGGTCATTAAGCTTCCGCTTTTTATGAACGGCGGCCATGGTGTGCAAGTGGTTGGGAGTAATAGACGCTTGGAGCTGCAACTTGCTGGAAAAATATCCTAATCGATAAGAAAAGTGGGTGCCAAGATTTCGGTCCCAGCTCAGAGAAATTTTGGCCGACTTTCTCTACTTCATTCTAGACATCTTTAAGTGTCAAGCACCTACGCTCGAAATAATTTTGATACTACCGAAGTGTCTTAATTTGAATTGTATACGTAGGAAAGACTCGCAAACTGACGTCGCAAAAATGGGGAGGGGAAGCCAACGAAAGAAGCAGTCCGCTGCGGATAAGCAGGCGGCGAAGAACCCCAATATGGGCAATCCGAAGAGTATGGTGATTCGAATAGGAGCAGGAGAGGTCGGCTCGAGCGTGTCACAGCTGGTCCAAGATATGCGACAAGTAATGCAGCCAGATACTGCCGTCAGACTGAAGGTAAGTTCTCTGGTAATGCGCTTCATGCGGATTCAATTTTAACGTCTACTGCTAGGAGAGGAGAGCGAACAAACTCCGCGATTACACTACAATGGCAGGCCCTCTCGGCGTGTCACATCTCCTCCTATTCTCACGCTCGCAATCCGGCAACACGAACCTCCGCTTAGCAAAAGTACCACACGGTCCGACCCTCCACTTCCGGGTAGAGAAATACTCGCTTGCAAAAGACATTATGAAGTCTATGAAACATCCCCGCGCTGGGGCCAATGATTACTCGGTCGCACCTTTACTTGTCATGAACAACTTCATAACATCGGACTCCGAGAGGGAGAAACTAGGGGACAGTGCTCCGCCGAAGCACCTCGAGAAGCTGGTGACAGACATGTTCCAGGGACTGTTTCCGCCGATACAACCGCATACTACGCCTTTACATACAATCAAGCGAGTTCTGCTATTAAATAGGGAGCCGACGACTGAGGACGATAGCGGCACCTGTACCGTCAGCCTCAGACATTACGCGATCACAACTAAGATCACCGGCCTACCTAAGGCAATACGGAGGTTAAAAGCTGCTGAAAAGTTAATCGGTAGCGGGGAGAAAAAGCGCGGGTTACCAAATTTAGGTGCCCTTGAGGATGTGGCGGACTACATGCTGGATCCCTCTGCGGCAGGCTATACATCTGCAAGTGATACTGAGGCTGATACCGACGCTGAGGTAGAAGTTGCTACAACCACCACTCGGAAAGTCCTCTCGAAGCGGGATCGGGAGCGAGCGAAGGCAGGTAATAATGCACGACAGCCTCGCGCCGGTCGACCACAAGTGGAAAAGCGGGCGGTCAAACTCATCGAACTTGGTCCTAGGTTAAAGCTTAGGCTCACCAAGGTGGAGGAGGACATCTGCAGTGGAAAGGTCATGTGGCATGAGTTCGTGACCAAGAGTAAAGAGGAAGTCAAGGAGATGGATGAGGTGTGGGAGGCGAGGAACAAGGAGAAGGAGGAGCGCAGGAGGATACAAAGGGAGAATATCGAGAAGAAGCGCAAGGAGAAGGGAGAGACAGCCGGCGAAGAAGACGATGAGGATATGGAAGATTTCGATGAGTATGATATGGATGACGATGTCTGGCATGATGAGGGAGATGAGGACGAGGACCCGGATCAGGAGATGGAAGATGAAAATGATGAATGATGGTACGTTGAAGATAATCAGGAGAATTGATACCCCATCAGATCTTTCCATCTCACGTTATACTAATATATGCTCGCAATTTGAGCTCTTGTTCTATCCTACTCTCGCATGTCAGCGAGCGACTCCACGAAGTGCAGAATGGGGACTTGCATGACCGCGGACTTAGGTTGAAGCGCCGCTATTCTCTGCCCCCGCTAGTGAGATCCCCCAGCTATGCACTTCGTCGAAGGGATTCGTTCGTCAGCCAGTGCTAGTCTAACGGCCTGCTTTGTTTGCTCCATACAGTGGCATGGCGTGCCCATATCCCATTTCATTCACTTAGCCTTGGGTTTCTTGATCAACACCCTATCCGTCTCCGTCAATTCCCACCCAACCCCGTCTGACACCAGATCCGTCCACTGCCTATCCGCACAGCGCTCAACATACTTCTTGTCAGCGCTCATATATCCGCGTCCGAGGCACTTCAGCGCATGAACACGCATGTTTGACTCCGCAAACTCCATTACGCTCCGCTGATATCCATCAACGGCCTTCTTCATCTTCCAAAATATAACCCAATTGTCTGCGACTAATGCCTTGAGAACCAGTTCCACACGTCGATCCTTGTATCCATACTGAAGGCGTGTCTCGTGCGCACGGGCGAAGTCTCCCTGTCGGCACGCTTGGTCGAGGATCATAAGGCCGACGTACTCCTTCAGATCTGGCTGGCTGAGAGGAGACTGGTGATGTATCGCCGTTAGGAGTGATATCAGCGCCGGGGCGTACGACTCCCAGTCTTTGCATAGTACGGCAGCATGTATGCTGAAGAAGTATGCGCGACGGGCGAAAGCGTCCCTACGGTTCGTAGCCGTGATGGCTTCTCGCAGCTTCCTGAGAGCAGCCAGTACAGTGTATAGATCCTTCATAGAAGGACTGCTGAATGTTGTATCGGCGATGGCGGTGGCTTCAGGAACTGATGCATGTACACCGAGGGCCGCCGTATCGTGGTGAGCACTTTGATTCATGGACGCGAACAATTTGTCCAATTGCTTCTCGTTGATGGCGCAGAGGCGCATGTAGCGCTCGAGGATCTTTTGGAAGTAGAATTCTTGTGTTCGAAAGTCGTTGAGCCTACATTCGCGGTCAACGGTGGCCGTGTGTGCAATACTTGAATTGGAATGCACCTCGTCTCTCCCTTCGAAGGCAGACCATATAATTCTAAAGTGTCTGCCGGCGGAGGCTTGAGTCGATCGCCTCGACGCCATGCACCGGAAGCGCCACGGCGACTGCTTGGTCGCGTCTGGTCTGTGGTCTTAATCATGCTTGGGCTGCGGTCAGTTTGTTGGTGTCAGTTACCGATGGCGAGAGTCAATTCGAAGGCGCCAGGGTCTTATAAGGCTCAGATTATGTATTATCGAGAGTGGGAAGGAACCTGTCGAGGTCTAGAGGGAAACAACATAGTGACCCAGCCCAAATAGCAAGTTGAGTAGAGATGGTGCTCTAGATGTTGTGATACGAGAAGGTACCCCGCGCGGCGATGTTTCGGTGATAGAGGGGCTGCGACCGAACTTGCGGCGTAATATTATCAACTCAACAATTGGGTTCCATTCGTGAGTTGCACATGTCTAACGCATGTCCGTGACGACACTTTGCGAGTTCAGAATATTTTGTCATTAGATTCATGTATTGGCTGTTCTCGCAAGGAACGTCAAATGCGGAATAGCGCGAAAGGTCTTCACATGTGCGGACTCCACATGTGAACTCTCTTTCATCCCTCGGCGTTGTGTCCTCACACTCAACAGCTAGACATCCCTCATTCTTGTTTTCCTAGACTGCGATTACAGTTGTTATTTCTCATGGACCTCGCCAAAAAAGCTGCCTCGCAGCTCTCCGAAAGCGAGAAGAAGGTGGAGCAGAAACTCACCCTTCTTTGGCACGAGATTGATCATTGGCAACAAGACAACCACTACATAACATCGGGTTATCGTCCCGCCAGTAACTCCTACCGCAAGAGTGCCAAATCTCTAGGCTACATCCACAACGAGACTGTCAATATCTACACGCATCTAATCGGCGCTCTGCTAGCCCTCGTCGGCTCTGCATTCATCTACTCAGTCCTTCAGCCAAGGTATGAATCAGCTACTAGGGAAGACGTCGTAGGCTTTGGCTGTTACTTCCTGGGCGCTGTGGCGTGTCTGGGTATGAGCGCGACTTACCATACGATATCAAATCACAGCGAGCAGGTGGCTATCTGGGGGAACAAGCTGGATTATCTAGGTATCGTCTTTTTGATCTGGGGGAGTTTCATCCCTGTTTTGTATTACGCTTTCCAAAGTGAACCGCAGCTCATGAAGACATACGCAACAATGGTAAGATGAGTTGAATAAAGCTACTAAAGTGCTTGCTAACTCTTCTTAGATTACAACACTCGCGGCTGCGACATCCACTGTTTCCGTCCATCACAAGTTCCGCACTCCAGCTCTTCGGCCCTTCCGAGCACTTATGTTCGTAGCCATGGGCCTCTCTGCTGTGTTCCCTGTTTTTCACGGTCTCCGTATCTACGGCCTTGAGCAACTTCGAAGGACGATCGGCCTTGACTGGGTGGTTCTTGAGGGAGTCCTCTACATCCTTGGAGCTGGTCTGTATGCAGCTCGATTTCCGGAACGAATGAAGCCTGGATCTTTTGACATATGGGGATCATCACACCAGATCTTTCACATTCTTGTTGTTTTAGCGGCAGCATCGCATCTCGTTGGCTTGGTTAAAGCATTTGATTATGAACACAGCCAAAGGAATGGGGTGGCTCAATTGATATTTTCCCAGTAGATATGGCATTAGCACATAGCGGTCGAGTCTACATACCATTCTTTCCTGAAGATAGCCGCAAGAAGAATGGAAGGAATGACTTTGAACCGCCAGGTTAAGAGCTATGCACTCTTACCTTTGCTGGCCTCCCTCCTTCTCACAGTGTATCTCCTAGTCCCGGACGATGCCTTTCTCTTTCCTTCACCACCAACACAACTCTACCTCACGACTCTCACTTATCAACTCACATCGCCAGCCATCAATAGTCGTCGAGTATTACCGCGAAGCTTCGCAATTCACTCACATCAGATATCCATTCAGCCTTACAGCCGATCCCTGCACGGGCCGCGTATGACGCTGTGGCCGATCGAAGGCCCAGCCACCTTTCTCCATATTTCCAGGCGAGCCAATCAGCACTACAGATCGCACATCGCTCGCAGCTTTCCGATCCGCAACTTAACCTCCCATCAGTCTGGTGTTCTCACCCTTCAACCTCACACCTCAATTTGTCATCCAGTGAGCGTCATTTCACCACACGCGCATCATCTTCATCTTCACGCGCTCCATCGTAGTCACTACGCGATTCAATTGAGCTGTTTTCTGGACCTTGCGACCGTTAAGTCCGGATTTACCGTTAATCACGTCATTCAATAGGTCCAGAGCTTCATTGAGAAACAACAAGCGCAATGGCCGATACACAGATCCAGGAAGGTGACAAAGGTATGCACACTTCTCTCACTCTTTTTGTGTGCTCTAGTGTAGCTTCAGGAGCTTCAACTTGAGCTCTTTGCGCGCAGCTCCGCTTACGCGCCTGCACGCGCGCAAGCTACGTAGTGAAGCTGGGCCTTGTATTCCCCTGTGGCAGCTTCAGAATCTTTCGCTAATGTGCTCTGCGACAGTCTCCTGGCAATGGGGCGGAGGTCAACCTGGAGGTGAGGTTGCCGAGGTCAAGGAACAGGGCGAGCTCGCCATTGAGTCCAATCGAGGCAACACTATCAAGAAGAATGCCGATCCTGAGAACCCTGCCGTTCACATCGAGAGGCCTGGCAACGATGTCGTCAAACGTGCCTCTGAACTCCAAGTCGACGAGAAAGCCAACGGTACAAATGGCGAGAAGACCAACGGCGAATCTAAGGAGGAGAAACAGGCCGAGCCTGAGAAGAAGGATGATAAAGAGCCAGAAGCCGAGAAAAAGGCGGAGGAGAAGCCAGCTGAATCCGAGAAAAAAGACGAAGAGATGAAAGATGCTCCGCCTGCTGAGCAAAAGGTCTCTAAGGAGGACGAGTCTGCAGAGGACAAGGCTGAGGCTTCGAAGCAGAACGGCGCAGCTGAGCCAGCTGACGAACCCAAAGCTGATCAGTCCAAGGACGAGCCCAAGAAGGAGGAGACCGGCACGAAGCGCAAAGCGGAAGAGTCTCCAGAGGCCGAGACCAATGGCGCTGGTGCTGAAGAGGACAAGCCTGCCTCGAAAAAAGCCAAGACGGATGAGAACACTGAAACTCAGGCCAGGAAGCCCGGCCGTCCCAAGGCTGGGGAGAAGAAGGAAAAGAAGGAACCCGTCAAGAAGAGGGCCCCCAAGAAAGCTGCCACTGAAGACGGTCAGCCCAGGCGAAGCGGAAGAAACAGGTCTTAGATCTTGTGTTGCGAGCAAAAGCAGCGCGAGGTTCGACTCGAAGTCGCCTTAGGGTATACGTATTGCACGACCTTAACTTTTGGACGGAGGAAACGGTCGGTTCATGATCAAGGTTTTGGGTTAACATGGGTGGAAAAGGTAGTGACCAAGCAATAGTGGCGTAAGGTTTCTCCATTCTTTTTTAGTTTTTTGACACGCGTGATTTCTTTCTTCATTTCGAACGGATTGGATTTCACGATCCAACTGTACAATAGCGTCTGCATTTCCTACGGATGATCGGGAAAGGGGCGCTTAATTACAGATAGTCAATTCAAAAGTGAAGTCGTTGTATTGTCTCGCGCTATCTGTGGTTCTCTGTCAGCGTTGAGTAGATGATGAAGATGGCTGAACGGAAGTAGGAACGTTGTGATCAGTTTGGAAAGTCTCATTCAATGAAGCGAAGCACATCGCCTCTCCGATCCGTCTTGAAACTTGAAATAAAAAAATTCATCATAACATAGGGTGGGGTTTAGGGGTAGTAAAGACCTACCACTACGTAAAGCCCAGCGATGCGACCAGAAAGTCAAGACATCTATCATAGCTACTTTCCCTCCACTTATCATGGCAGCATTGAGCTGCCTATGCATTGACAGCCAACGTGATCAATCTTAGATCTGCCCATACTGCCTCCGAATATTACGACGATCGTGGTGATGTTCTGACCCTAATCTTGCGAGATGCGTGGAGAGAAAGTCGCACGGCGAAGGCGTGGTCAAAAGTTGGTTCGATGGTGTCTATGCCTAGCCTGTCATGTAAGTTAGGTGTTAGCATAAATTATTTCATCACCATTATCAGAAAACATCGGCGCATCAAGCTCAATATCATTAGAGCGATCGGTGAGGGTTGGAGGAGAGGATGAAGAGTGTTGAACTGAATCTTATCGCTTGAGGCTTGGCATTGACTTCTGAGTGGGCACAGACCAGTCTACTGCATCATCTCTTCAAATTACTTTGATAACACAAGCAAAATTGTGAGGAGTCTCAGTTCTTTGGATAAGCCCTACATGAACTTGAATTTTTGAATCTCCATTTATCAAAAACGTATAACCAGACATTCCAGGGATTGACAGTCCTTTCCAAGTCCTCCATACCCAACCTTTCTTGATGAAAAAGCAAAGAGTGCATTTGTACTAAATGTCTGATGCTCTCATAGCAAGTCGAATACACCCTTCTATCTCATCTTGAATAGTTTCCTACTGGAAGTCTTTCTTCTCCAGCAAATCTCCGTTGAGTACCTTGCCCAGGTGTGTCTTTTCCATACTTTCTCCTTCCCGACGAATCTTCATTAGCTCGCGCAAGATCTGCACAGGGCTCGTCTTCAAATTCCACTTTCCAATAGGCGGTACGACAAAGCCGTCAGCTTGCACATCGTGACCTTCTTTTGCTGCGCTGTAGGCCAAGCCCAGATACTCACACAGCTCGACGTACTCTTCGTATGAACCAAAGTACTGCTGCCCAGCAAATAAATTGAGTTGAACAATGTCGCTCCGGCTGATAGTATTTGTGTCCAGAGAGGAGTAGGGTGACCCAATACAGAATAGATCGAGTTTGTCAAGCGATTTGTATGTCAGGCTCAAACGTGGTGAATAGAGGTGTAAAGTCGCTAAAAGATTTGACCCGCGGAGTTTGAGCATAAGTATGTCTGCTTCGTAAGGGCTGATAATCACCAAGCGTCTCGTAAACGGGTCCGATGATTTCTTGAAGGCTGACAGAACCCATTGCACAGGCCGCAGATACGAGTCTTGAAAATGTGTTGCGTTATCATGAATGCTTAAAGTTGACTTGACGGTGCGCATGAAATCAGCGGTAACAAGAAGGGTCCCCGGGACCTGAGGAATGGCGTGGGACTTTGCGGCGCTTATCAAACTCAAAGCCTTGAAGGCAGGAACAAAAGCGTCCGACCCTTCCGGTACCTCTCCCTTCTCTACAAAGTGGCGAAGATGGGCATGTAACCTATGCGGTTCAGGGGTCGCAGAAGCAGGTCGTTGTACTTGACGCTCTTCTTCAATTTCCGGGGAGAGTTCTCTCTCCTGCTCTTCTTGCAAAGTCGCAGAACTGAATTTCAGAGTCTCGAAATCCTGACAACGCTTGAGTATCCGCTTGATATTCACGTTTGATGTGTCCCAATCGTTCAATGACGCAATGTTGGATACTTCCTGGGAGTAAGGCCGGTAGCGAAACTCAATAGTCTGGGATTCCTTCTCGAGAAACTTTTTAGCGCGACTAGGAATGGTATCGACACCATCTATGAGCCCTTTGTGTTGTTCGAATCGACGACCCTGGGTAGCCCATAGGGGCATGCTACGCCTCAGATCAGCCCAAGTCTCTGAGATGGTCCATACAAGGACATCGGGAACTGTTATGTCCATGGTGCGTGTCACTGAAGTCCGCTCCATTATCTTTCTCTGAATTTCTTCAGGAATGCAGAACACCACAGACTGTCCTTTACCCAGTTGCCTCAATCTCATGCATGCTTGAACAAGTCTATCCTTGGTAAGATGAGCTCCCAAAGTGACCGCTGCGCGATATGACTTGGGCAACTTCAAGTCTGTTCCACGCGTATGGGCCTCATCGAGATAAACGAGGCAAACCTTAAGATCCTTTGCAAATGCAGACGTTTGAAGCAGTTCGACGCGACCACTGCGATCAAGCACAGCGAGCTCCTCATTGTCGTTAAAGAAAATGGCAGCCTCTGTCGTGCTCGGATCACTCATTCGTAGCCATGCCTGTGCAACTTGATAATTGTTCAAATCTAAGATCTGTGCCCCGACATCGAGAATGACCCGAGGAGGCGTCTCCATTTGATTCACGATCCTGAGCAACTCTTCACCGTCCGAAGTCGCTGTGTTAATTTGCGGTCGCAGTAGCTTGACTGAGTTCTCATCTTGAACGAGGTACGATAATACTAAAGCATTCGTGTGATTCTGTTTCTCGAGGTCAAGATGGCGGACATTAAGCGGAAGCACATGCCGCGAATCGTTCGTACCGCTGAAACCAGTGATAGGATGTGATTTCACAGCGCCTATATCCCAACCGGAGGCAGAGAGTTTGTGCGGAAACTCTTTCATCTCTTTTGGAAACACAATGTGCGATAAAAAGTAGTCAATCGCACCCTTAGAATAGCGAAGGAGGGGAAAGATCTGGGTGAGGCATTGATGGCGGTCCTTGATATTGACGCCGGCCAGGCTACGAAAAGCCTCGGGAAGCGATCCAGTAGTGCAGACCCATTCTTCATATTCGACATCAGCTTGGTCTGATGCAAGAAGATGATCAAAAGTGCTGAAGAGGCTTTCATCATCCAGGCCACCATAGTAGTAGGTCAAGGATGTTAAAACGAGCAATACGTCTGGATGGCTGAACTCTGAGCGAAGGGAAGGGCTATCCTTGGCCCGATACGGAACTGCAAGCTTTGTCTTAGGCGCACGAATTGAATCCAGCCCAAAATTTACCCTCCACCGCTTCGACATGAGAGTAAAACGCAGGATGCCACCGGCTATCAGACCTCGAACGAGTAGCAGTGCGTCTTTGCTTGCTTGATTCCAGATAGATCCAGTCTCGACCGCTTTGATCTCCTCCGAAGTGAGATTTGAATGGCGTATGTATCGGTATAGAGCATTTTGTGCCGACTCTGGTTGCCGTGCTATTGGGAGATGAGGAAAGGCGATAGTACACACGTGGTTGGTGATCATGTCTAGCAACATGTCTTCCGCATCGTTCTGCAGGAGCCGCACCCGAGGATATCTGCCCGAATCTACCCATCGATCATCTACCTCAATTGAGGAAGGCAATCTCATTTTGACTTCAGCTGCATAGTGCGAGACCAATCCCAGCATCGAATGAATGATAACCCATCTCTCTGGACACATTTGGATCGGCTTTTGAGTTCCCGTAGTATAGACAAGTTCGAATTTGACGCTGAAGTTCTCGTCACTCTCGTCCACAATGTCCCGGGAGCATGTGTCGAAGAATTCTTGCGTTCTTAATAAGGACGGTCCTATTCCAGTCTTGTTGCTGATGATATGCTCGACTCCCATAAGCTTGAACGAAAGAATGTGTTCTGGTTGCACTAAAAGGATACCACGATTTGACATGCAATTCTGAAAGATTTCTTGAAGGGTATTAGTCTCCTTTGTGCTGAGTTTTAAAGCCCTTGAGAATGGCATGTGATAGATGCGTCGGTTCAAGAGACCGCCAAGCTTAGAAACTAGCATCTGACACATTTGCTTTGACTGCGGCTTCGCAACGATGACTCTCACCAGTCTAAGAAGTACATTGTTAGTATGCCATTCAGAAGCTAGGTTTCATATTTTCCCTTACCTCTTTGTATCTGCCAGCGCCATTGCGACTATCGGAACAATGACGGTGGATTTACCCTCTCCCATGTTCAGCTGCATGACCGAATTCTGGCCGCCAGGTGGATCTCTCATTTGTTTTGCAATCTCCTCTTGGACTTCACGTACAAGAATTCCACTCTCGGCCTCGAGGAGCAATGTCTCAGGGAAATCTGCGGGGTCCCAATTTTGATGACCGCGATTGCGTAACTCCTCCGCGAGATCGTGTGGATTGCTGGCGCGAGCGCGCAGCCGTTGAGAACGTTGAAGGTCAGTTATTGCAAGGCCATACTTGATGACTGCTTCTTTCCATTCCTCGGATAGTGTGTTGAAATGATCCTTATTCAATTGACGCAGCCAGAAGGTTGGACATATTCGAGGAAAGTGAGGTGTGTGAGCCGCGACATCACCACAGGATTTGATGGCGTCCTCGAAAAACAAGCTGAGTTTCATAAAGTATCGCTGACAATCGTCCGAATATGCTTCTACCTTGGCCATCCGTTTGCAGTCCGGGTAGTCTACGCGGAGACGGATACTTGGTTTCTGAACTAATAGTGATTTACAGCTGTTGCGAAGATCTGCGATATAGTCTTTTTCGTATGCGGACTTAGATTGAGAGTCTAGTTCATTGAAAAGCATGACGAGACGATCATTAGTGCTGGTACTATAACCGTGAATGGAGTACTCCTCCAGCGGAAGAATAAGCTCGTTTGGTGGATCTGGCCATCTCAAAGTATCCTGATTTGGAGCTACATATTGCGTTAGTTGAGCTCAAAGAGCGGCTAGAAATCACGTCTGACTTACAAAGCTGCCTAGGAAGTGGTGCGTCTATGGCAAAAATATCTTCTACACGGGAACGTCGATGAAGCTTCTTCTTGATGGAAGGCTTCAGGGGTTTGATTTCGGAAATCTGCTCGATTGATACCGCATCGCTATCTTGTTGCGCTAGTACATCTGCAACATTGCCAATATATTTGAAGAAGCGTCGATTGTCGTAGCATGCCTTGAACAGAGACGAAACGATGGACGTAGCCTTTTGGGTGTCGATGTATGTCTCAGCGTCCTTGACGCCCGGGACTTCTGGTTGTTTACATCGCCACTGCACCTCAAGAGCGGTTGCTACATCATCCAACAGTCTATTTGATAACGTCGTAAACCGTTGCTGTTTCCTTAAAAGCCACTGATGCTCTGATTCTTCTTTCTCTTGCGTTGGTAATTTATCTCCAGGGCAAGTTTCGAATGCTCGGCATTGGCTCTGTATAATCGACTTGATCCCCTGTGTCGTAGGACGAGTTCCCTTTGACAATTTGAAAGCGGATACTTGAGGGATTGCCACCGATGCAAGCTCAGGAATGATATAGAAAGCCGCCAGAGCTTCAACGACATCCATATCTGCGAGCTTAGCAAAAGCAACAGTGGAAAGCCATATCGCCATTTCGAACTTGTTGAAAGAGCATCGACTTGACGACAAAGCCGCGTGAAACTTGCACCAAAGGTCTGGAAGGAAGGAAGAAGGTGCCTCAAGCCATTTTGAATCAAATCGCAATTCCGCTTGCTTCAAGCCCTGCCCTGGTCCCTGTACAAGAACTTTTCCGAAATGAATGTTTTTGAGAGAACGCTGGAGCTTCTTAGGGTCAATCACTGAATTTGACTTCATGCCACCGCGCAGGATCATTTTAGCGGCGGTGTATGCATGCTCACCCCTCTCTATTGCATCTACCCGGCCCCTCTTGACATAAATTTTATCATATTGGCCGGCTTCATGTTCGCCTCCGAATCCATCAACCCGGAAAAGAGATGTGCGTATTTTATCTCGACAGAGAAGCTCAGAATGTATTGGGTGACGCTCGATCGAAACCATAGTCGTCCGCTCTGGATGAAACAACTTCTGTTTCTGCGCAATTTTTAATATTGATTCTATTTCCGTGTAAAACTCCGGATGCTGTGACAGATAAGACAGGCGTGAGTCCCAATTGACCTTTTGCATCTCAGTCTTGTATTTGGGGTAGTACTCTCTTGCCGGAGTTAATTTAGCGATGAGACTCAACAAGGCTATATTTGGCTCCGTCAGGCACTCGAACGACAATGTCCCTGCTGAACGGAGAATTGACAGCGCCGCTTCAGTACCCGTATGTCGGGTCAAGATATCGGGCAAACAGTAGGACGTCAGCGCATGGAGATAACAGAGCAACAATTTGCTCTGGAGGCTCCCATTATCGATAATACGGCCGAGTGTTACATCTACCTGATATGCATGTATCTTGACCGTAGTGTCAGGGTCAATAGATATATGCACATGGTCTCGGGTCTTCGCAAACTTGACTGAACCTTCCGGTATCAGGGCTAGCCGGTCATCAAGGTCTTTCACGTGCCTTAAAACAAGCTTACTCGAAAGCCCCACTAGAGTTCCTATCGCTTGGTTGGTGTCGATAACCATGCCACGATATTGGCGAGAATATATCTGGTGTTCACCAGAGTTGACCTCAAAATCGAGGAGCAGCCGAGGGAGCTCTATAGCCGTAACCGAGGAATGTTTGTCAAAGATTACATGAATATGTGATGAGATCTCTAGTGGTGACAAGGATTTCGACAGTATGAGACTGCTGTGACTAGCAGGATTTAGAAGGCAGCGGTGGCCCTTCGTGAGGTTCCAGGACGATCCTACTCTCTTCAGCTTCCACATAGCAGTACTAGGGGCCCATGGCTCTTTTCGCGGTCGAAATTCTACTTCTTTGGTGTGGTGATTATACCAATGAAAGTAGTTTCTGACAAAAGCCTCGGGAAGGTGGTCTTTGAACAAGTGTTGCGGCACAAAGTCAAGCTTTTCTGTATCTTGTGCTGCCACGATGATCATATCCTTCCTCTGCATTCCAAAGCTTAGCTCGTATCCTTCATAGGTATACTTCGCAGAAAATGACATCCCCGGTTCATT
The DNA here is from genome assembly GCA_030378425.1 of Periconia sp. TS-2. Classification (NCBI taxonomy): domain Eukaryota; kingdom Fungi; phylum Ascomycota; class Dothideomycetes; order Pleosporales; family Periconiaceae; genus Periconia; species Periconia sp. TS-2. The sequence goes on from JASNQO010000006.1 coordinate 1,089,997, forward strand.
GGTAGGCGTGACCTCTATTTCCGATTGTCGAAAAAGAGAAGCATAGGTTTGATGTGCTAAGTATTCCCTGGGAAGTCGAGACAAAGGTAATGCATTCACTTGAAGCTCGGCTGTTAAAACGTTGAAATGCACGTTCAGTGCGTCGCATTTCACATGGAAACAATGATCCAAGGGGCTGCTAAGCGGTGCCCAACGGTTCGCTGGACGGAAAGAAGCCCAGGATGTGGTTACAGCTTGATTGAGACCTGTTTCAAAAGATTCGGAGAAGCCCTCATTGTTCAATATCAAGAACGCGCGAAAGAGGAGTAGCCTCCAAGATTGGAGCATAGCTTGAAATAGATATTTATGCTCAGAGAAAGCTGCGTCTTTGTTCTCTTGGATGACAATTGAACACTGAAACAAGGCCGAGATTTTCGGAGGAGATTCAAGCAGATCCTTCAAGAACATATCGTCGACATCGAAGGTACTGGAGCAAAGAAGTGCGATTTCGCAAGCACGGGAGCAAAGCCCCACCCTTTGCGCATCATTTCGTTGTGCTCTCTGCTTCAGAGTGTCTAACCAGCGCAGGGATATCTGACGAGCTGCCTCTAGAAATTCAAGACACTGTGTCTTCATTGTATTGAAAGAGGAAAAGCTGAGCACGCGCAGGGTTAACTGCACGAAGGTTTCCAAAGCTCGCCATGATTCCCAATTTTGAGAGACCCTACACAAGGAAGCCTCAAGCTGCTTTATCAAGGCCTGACAGAATGACACGTCTGTCAGCAAATGATGACTGGCCCATCCGAAAGAACTAATGTTCTCTCTAGGCCCAGCTTGATGAATAAGTTGTCTGATTAGACATTGAGTCTCACTTTTGCTGAAATCTATGCTAGGCATGGCGAGTTGTGTCAAGATATTCATATAACGAATGTTGTAGCCGATTGAGAGGGTGCCAAATGCCTTGTACTCATGGATTGTCATATATGAAGGGCATTTCGATAAGGAGGCAACGACAAAGTTCGGTGTTACAGGCTCAGTGCGTGATGCCGCTTGGAGATAGAGCTGTAGCTGTGAAGCTCGATCTGGAAGCTTGTAGGTGCAATCCTCTGAGACTTTTCCCGTGAGTTGCAAAGCCTCCATAGGGCGCTTTTCGTTGTAATATTGGTAAACCAACGCATTGTCCACACATATGTTTGACTCTACGACAGAGTGAACCGCTTTTTCTTTCCCGTAATGGCTTACATTCCAACTCTTGACTTGAGACCGTATTTGCATCCGTTGCTCCGGCGGAAACGATCGTAAGTGGGACAAATCTCGGTGGGCCTCTAGCGACCACGTGGGAGGATTACGTTTACTGCATTCGACGATCTTGAAGCCAAGTACATCTATCATCAAATACAATGTTATGTCCCGCCAGTTGCGGAATGCATTCGGGATTCGAAGCTCAAAAATGGTGGCTTTGGCTATAGTATCATTTGAACTTAGCGGCCATTCATGCAACGCTATGGTGATGCCTTCAGCTTGCCCAGCTAGGTCGCATTTTTTGCAAGGAGGGGTATACTCAATCGTCGTGTACTTTTCGTGGTCATCATAACAGGTAACTTCTCCTTTATCACAAACACAGAAATTCTCATTAGACTGTGACATGAGCTCGTTGTACTCGTTCTGCTTGCGAGCTAGCTCTTCGCGCTTTTGACGACGTTCGACCTCAGCTGTCTTTTCGATACGAGACCGTAATTGCTGTAACGCTAGAGATTGATCGAAGTATCTGACTGCGAAGGAGGACGGATGTCCGAACTCGTGAAATAAAGAAACAGCCTTAGCATTTCTCTCCTTAGCTTTGATTCGACGGGACAGTACGTAAGAACCGACTTCGTTGAGTCGCTCCAATTGACTTTTGAATGGCAGGGAAAGAAACAGGAGCGATTCAACACGGGCCTCAGGATCAAAGTCCTGGTGCAGAGGCTCGAGATGACATACGCATCTATCGCAAGCTACCCACAGTTCGGCGATAGTAAGATACATGATCGAGAGGCTCCGTGGTATATTTGTATTTGAATATCTTCCGATTGCTGCGTTGTGATAGCTTTTGATAAGCGTTCCTAAACGACCACAAGTAGACTCGTCGTCTATGTGGCATTGCAACCATGAAGAGAGATGGTCTTCAACCCACTTCTCTACTGCCATCAATTGGAAGTATCCATATTCTCCGGAAGCAGGGAAGGCACTCGGAAGATCCGACGGTGAGAACATGGAATAGCCTAACGTTGGTTTGAATTCTGCCTTAGATGGCCTCTTCTTCCTATCGGCAATTTGTCCAATGAATTTATCCAACTCGTGAAGGCCGAAGTTGCAATCTTCCAGCGGCTGGAGTGATTCAGCTATGTCACTCCTGATGTTGTATTTCGTGTCATTGAGGACATGCTTCCATTTACCATCTAAAAATCGAACCGTGCTGGCCATAGCTTCTTGGGCCGGCTTGATGTAATGTTGATAACACGAGCCGGATTTCTCAGGCGTCAACTTGCGAAGGCGACGTGTCAATTTCGCGGATATCGCGAATAGCTGCTCTACGTTATTTGTGTCATGACTGTCTTTGACAAATTCCGAAATCTTAGCCAATACGTTGGCCACAATGGCTTTGTACATTGTATTCGTGGAGGGCGATTCGGAGCCAAGTCGAGCGAAATGCAGCTGCATGGTAACCCGTACAAGGAGCCACAATGCTGACCTTCGCCAGGGATGGAGTGCGTTATTCCAAAGAACATCTTCACGTGTATGCTTCCAGATGGCGCTCGTGTCCGTTGAATGACCAGTGGCACACAGCATGTTGATTAAAAAGTCGGTGACCATGCCAGGGTGAATAGTATCGCGAGTCTCGGCAATGTGCGTACCAGCCTTTGCAGCTGTGGGTCGGAATTCGCGAATTTCCTGCGAGCTAAGCTTTGAAATGGTGTGAGATATTGCGCAAATAAAGCCTTCCTCGAGGAAGCGATCAAGTGGAATAGAGCAGGCGTATGTCGGGAATGAACGAATGAGTCGACCTTTAGTTGTCATGACTTCTTGGTTTCTAGGAGAGAGTCCGAATACTTCGAACACGATATGACCATCGATTCTGCTGACAATGATTCCTGCATTCTGAGCCTTGATTTCCAATGGCACAGCTCCGGATGATGCATCAGTAGCGAGGTCGTGAAACAACTTCACTAACTCCACCTCTGCGACTCGTCCATCACCGTCGCGACTGTGGAGAAGATTAGAGATGCTCGACACTGCTAATTCGACGTGGTGAGCTGCGTTGAAGTTGCTGCGCGCCACGATTGCCCGGAAGTCTCGCAAAACTTCAATCGTCGTCTCGAGCAGAATCTGCTCGTTCCGGGCGTTGAAGTCATCTGCTTCAGGTAGCTTCGGAGGAAGCACGATATGATGGACGAGATAGTTGATCTCATCTTTGCTGAGTGCCGGCATGATACCAGAGGCACGGAGTTGTCGCACGTTTTCGTAGACCGTCAGGAAGGAGGGCTGCGAACCATCTAAAAACAATTTACACTGAGTGATAGGAACAGTTGCGAGGCTGCCGTATGAAAGGTATTGAGAATCTAGGTGAAGTTGGGGGGACAACGGGACTGTTTGCGGTTGGCTAGTGAAGTGAAAGGGACCCAAAGATTTGAACGAAGCAGAAACGACCCAAATTAGGCACCAGCAAAGCCCGACCAAAGAGTGAGTGAAGGTGAGTGAGAAAAAGGTGAGCTAAGAGCTCCTTTTCTTCCACGACACAGACTCATTTTCGACCAAGTGGTTAGATATCTTCTTGGAGGGCTAACTGCATTCTCAACTGACCTACACCAATTACTCTAATCTGAGAAGGTGATTCTTATGATAGTGCACATGTATCAGTCAGGCAGCCCTGTCACGGCGTTCTCTAGAGTACACGTTGTAAGAGCCGTCGACTTGTCTATGTCATCGTGATCGACAATAATCACAATGCAAAAATGATTACAGACAAGAGGAGGCAAGCCCACACACTAACACTGTGTGTAGGCAGAATCATACTATGAATTCATCGGGAAGTAGGTCTTGAGAGATCATGCGGTGAAGACTGTTGGTCCTAGTATCGAGCGGTGGGGCACGGCAGCATTAAGATCTCGTGACACCAATAATATAGTCCATGTCATTTGCAGCAGACCTAATCCATAGATGTGTAAGAATTTTCGACGCTTAAATGATAGAGCATCATCCCTAGGTTCTCAATATATGCATCAAAATATATGTGCTGCATCATGTACCCAACCTCACTCTCAAACAAACTCCTTCAAAACCCACCTCCTCCCTAGACAAGCCCAGCGACTAAACAAAAAGCTCACTAGACTCAATGCAAGAATAATACAGTAGAACGCCACCATAGGTCCGGCCCCCACAGTCTGCACCAGCTCACCACTAATCGGCACGCACACCAGCGTCGCCAAGCTAGCAATGAAGTACATGGACCCGTAGTACCTTCCAAACTCTTCGGCTCTGCAGAGCTGTCCGACACATGCGGGCGTCAGCGCCATCCAGCTACCTGTTCCGAAGCCGAAGAGGGCGGCGAAGCAGTATAGCGCTGGGAGTGATTTTGTGCCCAGAGGAAGCCAGAGGGCGAGCATCCAGAGGAGCGTGAAGATGATCATGATGGCTAGAGTGTTGAAGCGGCCGATCTTGTCTGCGAGGTGGCCAGGGAGGATACGTCCAAGGCAAGAAACGCCATTCAGGACGGAAATCAGGTAAAAACCCGTGTCCGCTGGGAAGTTCGTACTCAACGTTGCGTACGTCGGCAAGATTCCCAGTCCGCCGAAGAGAACCACTTCGAAGCCGAAGACGCTGATGGTGAAGAGACTGAATCGCAAGTCCCCAAAGATTGACAAGGAAATGATGGCCTTCTTCTTCGCCGCCGCACTCGGGGGAATTCGAGCTCTCAGGAGAGTATTACCAACCACGAAGCAGACCAGGAAGATAAAGCCAAGGATCCGAAGAGACCACGCGTACCCGTATTTCGGAAATGTCGACCGTAGAATCAATGGGATGGAAAATCCACCGGCGGAACTTCCAGTCATCGCAATACCTTGTGCAAGACCTCTCCTCGTTTTAAACCAATGAGCTACCGTAGCAAGCGAAGTCGTCGTCAACATAGCACCCGCCACACCCCCTAGCACGCCGCAGCACAGAATATATTGCCAGAACTTGTCGCATTCAGCGAGGAGGAACATCATGGATAGAAATCCCGCACTCCCAACCAGAGCAATCCATTTCGGTCCGTACCGGTCGAAGAGCGGTCCAACCCAGATGCCTAGTCCCAGGGACAGGTACACAAAGACCGACGGGATCCAGCCTACATCTCGAGCAGTGTAGTTCGATAGCTGGTGTCGATTCCAGTAGTCCTGAAGCGTTCCAATGGCGACCATGAAGCCGAAGGAAGGGTACAGCAGCGACCACGCTCCAGCGCACACCAACCAGGCTCTCAATCCGCCTTCGGGAAAGGTATCCTCTGCATCTACTTGTGCTGCAACTTCTTCGTCTGCGCTATGGCTGCGCTGCTCCGAGTTGGAACGGGCGTGCGAGTCCAAGGGAGCTTCTCTCGCATGCGTGGAACGCAAATCGTCCTTTCCCTCCGCGGACCTCCTCTTCGAAATCTTGGACAAGGTCCTCTCCACCAAGCCCGGTTCTTGACTCAATGCCTCCAACCGCTCCTCCCTACTCGGCATCTCCTGCAGCAGCACGGTCGGATTCCCCGTCGCATCCATCTTGAATTACCTCTTCAGCACTCTTCGAGCCCAAAGAATGTTCCTCCTCCCGAGAAGTTAAACGAGTGCAAGCTCCAAACCAAAAAAAATTCCAGCGAAACCCCTCTTTTCTTACACACAAGGTAGCCACCATTCTATTACGCCTATATATGCGACTTTCGGCCTACTCCCATTTCCGATCGGAATACTCAGATTCCAACGGCAGGACTGGTGACAATGGCGCATGCACGCCCTTCACAAAACAAAAAAAAAAGACCTATCGGCAAAGGGAGGAAAAATGTGGAGTCCACTCCGGATGGTTTGCCCCGCGCAACCGCACATCGAACACATCATCGTGACTAAACTGCGATAGGACTACGCTTCCCGAGGAGGAACATTTTGGTTTTGCCGCCCCCTTCTGAGCATGTTAGAAGGGCAGTCGCATGCTCTATTGGGGGGTGCAGTGATGTAGATGCTTTAAATGCCGATTGTGTGCTTGATCTTTCTCTAAGATAGATTGTACTCCTCGCATTCCAACGGTGGCAACGTCATTGTCCTTTCGGCATGCCCGCTTAACGATGGTATTTTGTTAGCTTATGCTTGTTGGATCCTACCGGGGCGAGTTATGACTCGATCTGCCAATGTATTCCTAGCACTCCGGCTGGGCGACCCAACTGTAAAGATCTTATACTCCGTGTGAAATACTCCGATACGCCCTTTTTTTTTTAACTATGATGATCGGTAACGGTTGTAGGGCTAGAGAGGATAGCGCCTAGTTTGGCGGAATTGCATGTTCTTTATGTATGGAGTGGGGTATCGTGGCGGATAGAAACGGTAGAGGTACGTAGATGGAGCAAGAGAGTAAATCTTTGTAGTGTTTACCTTCCTAGCGCCTTGCAAGAAGGCATTGACCTAGAGCCTTGCAAGCGTACTTGAGTATGAGTATAGCGCTGTTAGATAGGAGTGACACTTCAGTATATAGTAGAAGGCGTCGTAAATGTGTCCACATCGGGAAAAGCCTGCGCATAGCAGGCAGCTGACATTGGCTCCTGTCAAAAGGATATAAAACCAGCCCAGAAAACCTCCCCCTATACCCAGTATCATGAGATAGCATCCCACCCTTCATGCGAGATTTGGGTGCAACAGCACCTTTACATATGTACAGAAAAAAGTTCGTGGCCCTCCAACATCCATTCATTATATCATCGAAGCGGAAGACTCTGCTCAACAGACTCCTCATGATCAGCAGGCACCGTCTGCGGACTCATCGCCTCGGGACTCGCAGCGGGAGTTAGCCAAGGAACGTTATCGTCATCTGCTACGACTTTGGCATCCCTCTTGCGTTGATTCACAAAGCCGGGATCCGGACTCGCCCATGCGTATCCGAACCACTCGCCCAGAATCTCCTGCACCCCTTCGGCAAGAATCTGCACCGCTTTCCGCCTGTTATGACTCCACTCCCACGCACGATACCACCTTCCTGCCTGCACAGCCGTCTGATCGCCGCCTTCAAGCCCATCGAGGATAGATCGCCAGACAAGCATCGTCTTCTCTAGCTCAGACGCGTTCGAGACGCCGATGACGCTGACGCCGAGTTTTGAGCCACCGACTTCTTCGTTAGACTCATGTTTCCAGGGAAGGCCTGAGGCTGGATCTCCTTTGGAACCGCATACCGCGCCGGTAGACGTCCAGGTTTCGAGAGCGTAGCGAATAGCAATGACTTCTATTTTCTCGCCGTGCCGGTCGCAGAAGGTGGAGGCTTCGCGAACGGCGGACCGGAGCTCGCGGGAGGAGGGGTGGAAGTCGCCTAGAGCGCCGACGGGAACGCCTTGTCGGCGGAGGAGACCCATGCCCAGGGGTGAGGCATTGGGTACAACCTCAACGCCTGCGTTGCGGAGTCGCTGGATGCCGCGGGTGCCAGCTAGCGTTTGGTTCTGGAGCGTGAAGTTGGCGTAGGATTGTACGCAGTCCACTGGTTCGCCCGTTTCGCGCAGGATCATTTCTGCCATTTCGCCCAGAACATCAATGGGATAACCGCAGATGCCTACATATCTAATTTTGCCCTCATCTCTCAGCTTGCGCAGCTCACAGACTGCTTCTAGGACCTCGGCCGGCGAGACGAACTCCACGTCGTGGCAGTATACCAGATCCAGATAGTCCGTATGGAGCCGCTCCAAGCTGCGCACAATACTCTGCCGCACCCACCGCGCTGAGTAGTCAAACTCTGCAGCCGCGATCCGTCCGACTTTGGTAAGGATCATATAAGAGTCTCGGGGGAACGTCTCACGCACGAAAGGCGTATACAGCGCATCTCCAAGTAATATCTCAGATGGTCCATAATATGGCGAAGTATCAAAAGCACGGATGCCGTGTGTGAGGGCCGACGTCACCAAGCCGGTCGTGTCCAGCGCAAAGGGGTCTGAGTTGTACTGGTGGTTGAATGTTGCAGTACCGAAGATGAGGGGTGGAAGGATGGAGGAGAGAGGGGTACGTTGGCCATTTGCGCACGAGTATGGAATGGGTTTCTGCTGTGTAGGAAACGTCGAAGTCGTGCTCGGGTGCTCAGTCGGCGTGGAAGCCATGCCTTCAGAGACAGCGGCCTGGAGACTGAAGATACGTAGACAATTTGTCGTTCCCTCGGTGGCGATGGCGGCGATAAGTATATTGCGGGTGGGGCAGCCAAGTGGGCAAGTCCGTCCTTTCAACCTTCAACAGGAGCTGAAGCGTAGTAGGTAATTACTCTGACGCGGTGAATCTGCCTCCCGCAGGTAGCGCGGGCCAGGTAATTATTTGTCCGGAGCATCTCACAATCAGGGTCCGTCGCGGATCCCAAGGGATCCAGTGTGCGAGTCTAGTAGGTCACCACCATGCTGCTCCACTCGCAGCGACCCGTCGATTTCCAACCCGCGTCGCAGGCTCCGATGGCAGGCACAAATGAGCTAAATCTAGACCCAACTGACGCCATCGCCGGCTAGACCGCCAAATGCAGGCCGCTGGTCGATGCCATCTGCCATTCGTTGCGTGTCCTGGTCGATTACCGCATTTGGTGTGGTAACCACAAAGACGCCGACCGAGGTCCCTGCAGAACTTGCAGTCGTCTCTTCAGACGCGGCCGATCTTCGCTTGGCGCCAAATAGATTGCTCGGGAGGGGACGGCTTGGATCCATCTGATAAGATTGTCCACATTCCGAGAGATTCCTGCTCTGCAAGATTTTCCACGTGCGGAGCTCACTGGTTGAAAGGACCTAATGACGGGACGAGTCTCGGATGCTGTCTTCCACCGAGCCCAATTCTCGCACGCATTCTCCCGCCCTTCTAGAACCCTTCTATCTACCATGCGGTCCCCGGCACTTGAAACATGGTATTTCGAAACAACGAGTCCGCGTCTACGCGTCTCCCTCTAGTGCGACTCAGACCTTCTCATATGCATTGAAACATTACATTTCGGCGTCTCACTCAATGAATGTCTCATGCGCTACGATTACGACTCCTTATCGTATCCTCGGTTTCGCCTTCCTTACATCTCACCTCTCCCTGTCATTTCTTATGTGGATGGGTTGGTGGTCTGTGCCAACCGAAATGATCCAGTTTGACCCTTCTCAGCCTGCTCCTGTGACTGTTTTGCTTTCAGGCCCTTTTCGAGCTTCATGAGTTGCATGGCACAAAGGTTCCTTGTATGTTGCAGTGCGTAGTCTTGGGCTTTGTCGGCAAGGAGGGTTATTGTGCGAAGGAGACGTGAATATTCATGCATATTTTGCTGTGATGGCTCCTCGGACGGAGAATGGAGATAGTGGGCAAGCACCGTCACGAAAGCGGCAAAGACGGGCAGTTTGATCATCCTAGGAGAGTTTAGTATACGAAAGGGGCAGGTAGTGGGTGACGTACCAGCAGATACCAATATCTTCGTGCGGCGTGGTCGATAAAAGCCCTAAGAGTCGCTCCGCATCTTTGTATGCTCCGTGCTCGGTCTGCGAAGCTAGCGTTATCAAGGCGTCTGCAGAGAAAGGGTTCACACGAGGATCTTTGCCAAGTGCTAAGAAGGCATGGATGCGGAAGACGGTAGCAAAATAAGATGCTTCAATCCCAACTACATGTAGAAGGTCAGATCGATAGAGCAGCTGCATCAATTGCCTCGGCTCATGCTGGAATAGCTTATTGTTGTGCCAGGCTTCGAGGCGCTTCAGGATCGATCCAGCTGTTTCTGTAATATCATGCGTTGACGACTTCGAACCGAGCGAGAGCACATGTTCAATTGCTTCAGCTTGAAGCAATGCAAGGCGGATGCGAAGTGTGAAGACGTTGACTTTCAAAGTTCCTTCTGCTGCTGTGACGGTACCCAATGAATCATCAGGATCATCCTCTGGAATAACACCTGCAAGGTCTCCTCGCCGCTGGGTCATCGGTGCACTCGTAAGCATGTTTTCATCCGTGTCCATGATATAAGCGAGCCAGAAGGTGCGGCGTTCTTGCTCGACATCGGCATCAGGGTCACTACACGGGCCTGATTTATCTGCATACGCCAGACACTGTGCTATGCGCAAAGCCGTCGAGATGAACATTGCATGCGGCGTGGAATTCGGTGAACCCCGGATAAGTATCGCCAATCCGACCAGACATTGTACTAGCCCTAGGGTTGGAGGTGACGTAAGAAGACCTGATACTGTGGGGAGAATCTTCACAGTATACCAGTCGGCCAGTTGGCTATCAATTGGAGCTCCAAAAGTACTCATTCCTCGAGTTCGATGTGCAATGCCCAGCACCACATAGGCACTTGCCCATGCTACTGCTGACTTGTCCGATCTACCTTCGTAACAGATACGGAGGTGCTCTGCAACCGCATACGGACGGTACAGAGGAAAGAAAGTGTTGAAGTCCACTAAGAATTCAGAGAGCAATGAAGCTCCTAATTCTGGATCTGGGAGGAAGGCATCGCAATCCGCCCCTGGCTCTTGCACCAGAGAAGTATCAGTGAGGGAAACGTCAGTTAATGATGTGGTGGGTTCGAAAAAAGGATCTTGCAGCAATGCAGCATCGTGCTGGAAGTCGGCAGATGGCTCAAAGTCGTCGAATGATTGGAGTATGGGGGGTTGAAGTACGCTCTCTCCGGAGATGGAATTTGAAGTCTCTGCGAAGAATGGCTGGCGTTCGACTATTTGCAGAGGTCCATCATAGCTATGTGGATCTACATCGGGGATATTTTCGGGAAATTCATCGACCTCCGCGCGAAGATTGTCCATCCATGTTGAAAGGCCAATTGGTTCGTTTGCTGGCGGCAAAGGCTGTTGCTCTATATGTGGTTGAGCTTCACTACGGTCCTTGAGCAAAGTCTCCAGATTTTTTATTCGACTTTCATATTCCGCGATGCGATCTCTGTGCAACCCTAGAGTTAGAGTTTGTCGGTCATACAGACTAATCGCACCTACTTCTTCTGAGGTTTAGACCTCGGCTTGCGGATGTGTGTAGTCGTGCAATCTTCTTTCAACTGTGTGCAATATGAGCAACTAGGAGCGCCAGGCGTCCATAAGCATCTTCTTTTTCTCCTTCGACACGAATCGCATGCCTACGGGGGATGTTAGTGCAGGACTAGTCGGCAACGAATAGAGCACGTACGCGGACCGTCGCGGCCGAGCCTCGTTTCTCCACTCCAGCGCTTGACATATTTTGTAGGTGCAGAGGTGATTATGAAAGTATGTATAGCATGACGCGCAAACTGAGGTGGGGGCCTAGCTGGGCTGATGTGTAACTTTAGGGCGCATCATGCTTAGTCATCGATTCATCTGTCCGATTTTTGAATGTCAAGTCGCGCGAAAAGACGAAAGTTCGTCTTGTTTTTTTCTTGAACATTGAATCCAGCTCGCCTGTAAATAACTCCAATCGTTCATTGATATCAAAAGGGATATTTTGCTACAATTGCGCCATGCATCTACAATATATACAATCTTCTTCTGTTACGTCTTATTCACAGCTAAAGCTTTGCAAAAACAGTCGGTACCTCACCACCCATCTCTACAAGAGTGCTCTTGTTCTTCACCCAAGCCTCCAGTCCACGCCTTCCATTCTCGACCCCCACGCCACTCATCTTCCAACCGCCCACGCTCATCTCTGCAGGCGACTCACCCCATGTATTGACCCATGTAATGCCAGCCTCTAACCTTGCGATCACTTGGTGCGCCAAATTTAGATCTCTTGTGAAGACGCCCGCGGCGAGACCGAGTGTAGTGTTGTTCGCTCGCGATATGACTTCATCAACGGTGGAATAGGTTAGAATGGACATAACCGGGCCGAATATTTCTTCCTGGACGATTCTCATCGAGTCGGTGCAATCAGTGAAGATCGTAGGCTGCACCCAGTAACCGTTTTGGTAGTCTTTATCCGTATGCGATGCCAGCCACGCCGGCTTATCTGCGCCTCCGCAAAGCAGCTTTGCCTTATCCACTTCGACTCCGTGTTTGATGTACGATTGCACTTTCTCATGGTGCGGCTTGCTGACTAGCGGTCCAAAGTTGGTTCGCTGGTCAAAAAGATCGCCAGCACGGATATGCTGCACCTTCTCTAGCAATTTCTTCTCGAACTCGGATTTCATGGACTCGGGAATGAAGACGCGTGTTCCATTCGTGCAGACTTGTCCGGTCGAGAAGAAGTTCGCCATCATGGCACCGTCAACAGCTTGGTCAATATCCGCGTCTGGGAGGACGATGCAAGCAGACTTCCCGCCCAACTCCATTGTGACGTACTTCATGCCGCCTGCTGCACTGCCTGCCACTTTTCGTCCCGTCGAAACCTGGCCTGTGAAGCTAACTTTTTCAATTCCAGGATGTTGTGTCAGGTAGGCGCCGACTTCACCGCCGCCATGAACGACGTTGAAAACGCCAGGGGGTACGCCAGCTTCCGTGTAGATTTCAGCGAGGACGGTGGCATGTAGCGGCGTGAATTCGGAGGGTTTATAGACCATCGTGTTACCGGCTGCTAGGCAAGGTGCCGATTTCCAGAGAGCGATCTGGATGGGATAGTTCCACGCTCCTATACCAGCACACACACCCAGCGCATTCTTCGTCGTGTACACCCATGCGTTTGGCCGCAGTTGGACCGTCTCCCCGTTCAGCCCGCCACCTCCCACCATGTTTGCAAAGTACTCGAGGACATCGGCACCGGTCACAACATCCACTGTTGAGGTCTCCGAGAATGCCTTGCCTGTGTCGTGTGTTTCAATCTTGGCGAGCTCGTCGTTCCGTGACCGGAGAATTGCCGCGGCTTTTTGGAGAATGCGGGCGCGCTCGATGGGTGGAGTGGAGGACCATGAGGGGAAGGCCTTAGTTGCTGATGCTATAGCGGAGTCGATTGCGCCGTGGGTTGTTGTGTGGATGTTGGCTAGTGGTTGGGCAGTGGCGGGATTGATGGTTTGAAAGGACGATGTTGACGATGCAGATTGGAGTTTTCCGTCGTAGTAGGCGAAGCGTGGCGGATAGGGAAGAGACATGGCGAACTCTGGGTGCTGGTGTTCTATGTGGTATGTAGAAAAGTTTGAGGTTGTGGAAGGTTGGAAAAAAAGTGGCGGACTCCTAGACGAATGGGTGCGTGTTCCCTAGGCAGGACCTCTAGGATGGTCCGACAACGAATGCAGGTATATGGATGGGTGAATCTAGAAGCACAAACTTTTCAATTGCTTAATCACGGTCAGCAACGAGCGTCCATGTCATGGTATGGCTTGCATACGAACTTCTGCGGCCTGCTGCACGGTCATGTACACGGAAGCTTGGGCGGTGGCGGGGTAGCTCTATGCCAGATGCGGAAGACGGATGGCAATTGGTGCATGCAACAGACTCCAACAGGGTGCGCTCGGGCGATACGGGCGGTCGGCGGGTCGTGCGATGATTGATAGACAGCACAGCTATCAGGCGCAAAAAGGTTTGCAACAGGATCAGACTGCCCCAAGAAGACGGGCAAAAAAGCTGTGAGGCGGGGTCGGGTTGCATCGGCGGAGCCCGTGGCCGGGATGCACGAGCCCAACTGGGCTAGCGCGGTCGTCGGGCCGGGGTCCCCTGCAGCGCTACCAGACGTGAGCCGAGCTAGGCGGGGTCCAAATCGCATCATCGTCGTCTAGCGACCCCACCCGCAAAAATGGGAGAAACGCTGTTCACAGGCGCGAAGAAAGAAAAATTCGAAGGGTCAAAGCAGCGCCGCCTGGCAGAGAATAGCACCAGCGGCGCACACGATCCTTTGCCCGGGGTAGTGCCCGTCCAGCCTGTCCAATGGCCCGCCGCGTTTTGGAGGCCTCGCCTGCACGAACATCAAGCCAGACCGTCCAAGCTCCCTCTTATCCAGGAAGCCCGATCACATTTGCTGCAGTAGCCCCGTCGGCACTCCAGCTTCGGTCCATTGTTGCACGCGCCATCCGAGTATCATTCGATCTCTGCCGGTCGCTGGCGCCCTGCGTAATCGCTTCGTCGGGTAGTGGCTGTGAACTGCGCATCGGCGGCCAATTTATCGGAGGTACTTAATAGGTCCGACTTCCAGCTTTCTTTGAAGAATTTCTTCAGAGGGCACACTACAGGTCAAGAGGTTCCGCACTCTTCTTCTTCTTGTTCACATTCGTCCCAATCATCATGGCGCCGACTACTACCACCATTCCATCCTATGCTGCCTACGATTTCGTTATCGTGGGCGGCGGCACAGCTGGCTGTGTCATTGCTTCCCGCCTTTCCGAGTACCTCCCCGACAAGAAGGTGCTCTTGATCGAGGCTGGCCCTAGCGATTTCATGGATGACCGCGTTCTTCTGCTCAAGGACTGGCTCAACCTTCTCGGTGGAGAGCTCGACTACGACTATGGAACCACCGAGCAGCCCATGGGCAACTCCCACATCAGACACTCGCGCGCAAAGGTGCTGGGTGGCTGCTCTTCCCACAACACTCTCATTTCTTTCCGACCGTTCGAATACGACTGCAAGAGATGGGAGGCCCAGGGCTGCAAGGGCTGGAGCTTCAAGACTTTTACCCGTGTGCTCGACAACCTTCGCAACACTGTACAGCCTGTGCACGAGAACCACCGAAACCAGCTCTGCCTTGACTGGATCGATTCTTGCTCGACTGCCATGGACATTCCGATTATCCACGACTTCAATCAAGAAATCAGGAGCAAGGGAGCTCTGAAGCCTTCCGTCGGCTTCTTCTCCGTTTCATACAACCCCGACGATGGCCGTCGAAGCAGTGCTTCTGTGGCATACATCCACCCCATCCTCCGTGAGGAGGAGAAGAGGGAGAACCTGACCGTTCTCACCAACGCCTGGGTCAGCAAGGTCAACATCTCCGGAGACAAGGTCACCGGCGTCGACCTGACCCTTCAGAACGGCGAGAAGCGCACCCTCAGCCCCAAGTGCGAGACCATCATCTGCGCTGGCGCAGTCGACACTCCGCGATTGCTTCTCCTTTCAGGTGTCGGTCCTAAGGACCAGCTTTCAAGCCTTGGCATCCCAGTCGTGAAGGACATCCCCGGTGTTGGCGAGAATCTGCTCGACCATCCGGAATCTATCATCATCTGGGAGCTAAACAAGCCCGTTCCCCCGAATCAGACCACCATGGACTCCGACGCCGGAATCTTCCTCCGACGAGAAGCTCCCAACGCCGCTGGCTCGGACGGTGACATTGCAGATGTCATGATGCACTGCTACCAGATTCCTTTCTGTCTGAACACATCACGGTAAGCCAATCACTACAAACTCTTCACTTCCCATCTAATGCAGTTCCAGACTCGGATACGACTCCCCCATCGACGCCTTCTGCATGACCCCCAACATCCCTCGCCCCCGCTCCCGCGGCCGCATCTACCTCACCTCCGCCGACCCCAACGTCAAACCCGCCCTTGACTTCCGCTACTTCACCGACCCCGAAGGCTACGATGCCGCCACCATCGTCGCAGGCCTCAAAGCCGCCCGCGAAATCGCCAAGCAAGAACCCTTCAAGTCCTGGCTCAAGCGCGAAGTCGCTCCAGGCCCCAAGGTCCAGACCGACGAGGAGCTCTCCGAGTACGGCCGCCGCGTTGCCCACACAGTGTACCACCCCGCTGGCACAACCAAGATGGGCGACGTGCAGAACGACAAGTTTGCCGTCGTAGACCACGAGCTCAAGATCAGGGGCCTCAAGGGCGTGAGAATCGCCGATGCCGGTGTTTTCCCCGAGATGCCCACCATCAACCCCATGCTCACTGTCCTGTCCATCGGCGAGCGCGGCGCCGAGCTGATTGCCCAGGAGTGGGGCTGGAAGGGTCTCGAGAAGGAGAAGTTGTAGGCTGCATCTCCCCAGCGGCAGAGTTGGTTTTTGGGCTATGCAGAGAAGAGACAGATGAGGGGGTTGGTTGGTTATTCATTTCACGTATGTAGGTTCATGTCGTACACGAATTTCGCGAGGTCTTTTTTTTTTTAGGTTAACTAGCGAAAACAACACACCATGGCCATTTCTGGCCCCCTCTTACGCAAGCAACGTTCCCATTGCAACTTTTTCTTATGTTCAGTGTTACTGTGTGCAACGCTACGTGAATGAATGGAGACATGGATGGGGTAAAAAAAAAGAGTCTAGACAAGTCTCTCCATCGATAAAATCTGCAATAAGTTGACCTAAGAAGATGGTCAAGACATGATTGATACCCAGCTAGCTAGCTACCCCTACCCCTACCCCATCTATGATAAAAAGGGTCCAAGTCGCTCCGATGATGGGTTATTTATACAGCTGTACGTACCCAGAATATGGGAAAATTTTGTTCCTCGCGTCTTTACCTTTGGCAATTCGTCTCTGCTGCACGTTCATGTCTAGTCTACAAACATAATGAATGCAATACACACGTCTCGTGAAGGAGGAGTAAACAATTCATATTCATCAAGTCATGAGTATATGCCGTGTCTACCAAAAACGTGTATTGGGGTTATTCCCCGACGACCGTGGTATCAAATCCGTAGACTCCACGCGCGGAGAATAAGACGGGCTCTCTCCATGCAAATCAAGTGGGTCTTTGCTCTTGCTGACGATATTCGCAGCTGTCTGCGTATCCGGGTATGTAGACGATTCCGAGTATTCAAAGGGAGATGTCCATCTACCAGGATGGGGTTCTGGCAAATTAAGGGATGAGCTTCATTATTTCATCCTTTGTATATTCGGAATTGGGCGCTGGATTGGCTTCGACAGGCTTCGCGCTTTCGACCTTGGTCTCCGGATCGATCGCTACGCTGTCTCCGTCTACATTTTGTTTTGGGTCCACTTCCGAGTCTATGGCTGTCGAACCTGGGGATATGCCTTCCTCATCTTCGCTACTACTCAAGTCAGAAATATCAGGACTATCGAGATTCTGCAGCTCCGGACTCTTCATCACAATCCCTGGACTCTTCAGATCGTCGAGAACAGACAGATTGAGATCCTCACTGGCGGCCTTTCCAGCCTCCAGTCCGCCGGGGGCCGTTTGCGCGTGGACCAGTGGACTCGATCCTAGAGGTGGCTTGTATCCGATGGCTGCGGCAACGGCAGCGGCCTCGTCTTCCGATGCTTGGGCAGATTCCTCAGCATTCAAGCTGCGACTGTCTACATCTAGAAGGTGTCCACTCTTCTCCAACAGGTCTTTGTATGCATGTCGGTTGGGATCCAAAGCGCGCTTACTCCTAGCCTTGTGTCGCTTAGATGAGGGCCGGACGACAATAACAGGAACGGGAGAATGTTGAAGGCAGTATTTAGAGACAGATCCGGGAAGCAGGCCCTGAAAACCACCTAGGCTTCGACCTCTCGTGCCCACAACAAGGATCGCGGGTTCATACAAATTGATCTGTTGCATTTAGCTAATGAGCGGCAATGGAATGCTTTTGGAAGTACTCACCATCTCATCTATCACTTTGTTGACCTTGCCCATTGCAAATTCGAGAATCAGATTGATCGCCTTATTTTCATGGTTCTTCGCCTGTATTGTCTTCATGAGAGCCTCAGCCTCTGAACGATATCGTCCTTTTTCGACACTCCGATCCCCAGCGATGGTGTCATCACGCTCGACAACTCGTAAGCACACAATCTCGTCGCCATCGTCGACCAGCTCGTCGATCAGCCACTGGAGGGCATAGTACGAATATTCATTGTCATCACAGCCGCAGAGGAACGTCCTCGAGCGCTTGGTGTACTCATAGTCTTTGTGCTTGGTGACAAGGGTGAAGGAATTTTCTTCTATAAAATCCGCGGGCTTGTCGAAGGTGTCGAAGGAAACGCGGGGCTGGAAAACACTAGACGAACAGTCAGTCTACTTCCGTATCTACAGAGGGGCATCTGTGAGGAACATGAGAAGGCCACCAAGCCCATTGCTCTCTCCGGGTGCCGCCCGCAATCCGTGAGGCATACTTCGCCATGACGGTGGGCCATAAGGGTGCGTGGGGGGACAAGTGCGAGTGCACAAATGACAGGACAGAGGGGAAGAACGTGTTCTTATGGTGAGGCGGTCTGGGTCTGGAGGAGGTGCATATAGCGAGCCAATACTTACGGAGGAGGCGGAGGTGACGATATGCGCCGTTTCGCACGCCCACGCTTCGGAGCTCCTCCGGGCAGCGAGGCATTGCGATGGGCTAGGAACTGGATCGAAGGACGCCGTGTATCGTTTTGGTCTGCGGCCACTGCGGGCAGCAGCAGCGGACTGGCTGTTGGGCGGGCGGTCGAGGTTTGTGCGGCCGGGGCTGGGGAAGCGTTGCGCGGACCGCCTGCAGACGTGGGGGAAACGCTCATCCTTGGATCAACGGGGACGGACGAGGAGGCACGAGGGCATCCGCGCAGGCGAATACTTGTGCGAGAGCGGTCCGCCTGCGAGACCCTGGCCCGTAATATGCCTTCTCGCTGGTGGATGACGCCGTTGTACTCGTCGACTACCGTGCTTGGCGCGGGGGGTGTGCTGCGGGGGCAGCAGTCGGTGACGGACGTCGGCGTGGAGCAGCTTCTTCGGGGTCAACGAGCCTGGGGGACGGAAGCCGTCTGGCCTGGGGATGCTCGCGGTTTTGAAGCAGGTGGTTGCGTCCAGATCTGCGCATCCGCCGCTTGGCTCCATGTGCCATGTCGCTGCCCAGCGGCCTTGTTGCGACCGGGACGACCCAAGTGGACGGCAAACCGTGCTCGGCGGCAGCTTTCGTGGCGGCCGGCGCCGCAGCAATGCACACGTGAAGACTTGGCTGCCGGCCTAGGGCGAGCTCCCGGGACGCTCCCCAGGCGGTGCGTGAACGCCAGCTCTTGCGTGGTACCAGTGACTTGTGCGTGTACCTGTCGTGACGCACTTGGTCACGTGCCTACACGTTGTATGGAGATGTTTTGCCCAAACACCAGCAGGGATCAAGCATGCGGACATGTTTGAGCCGCTAGCCGGAGCATTACCGATACTACTATGAACCAGGTATATCAAATCTATCTACACCCCATCTGCAAACGAAACGCAACGAATCCACCATGACAGCGTCGGAGGCCTACGCCAGCGACTTGAGCTCGCCGTCCTTGAGCTTGCCCCCGCCCACCAATTGCTTGACCTCGTCCTGGTAGATCTGCTTGATCTCGGCCGGGTCCTTCTTGCCATTGAGCTTGGCCGTCAGAGCAGCAATCTCCTCGTTGTCGAGCTTCGTGATGAGGGCGTCGACGTCGTTGAGAGCACGGTCAATCTGTGCGGCGGGCGCATCTCCACCATCATGGAAGTAGTTGGCGTCCTTGACAGCACCACGAATGACACGCTTGTTCTTCTTCGCAGCATTCTTAGCCGCCTCCTTGGCCTTCTTGTTCTCGGCCTTTGAAGCCTTCTCCGCTGCCTCCTTCTCGGCCTGCTGCCGTGCTTCCTCTTCCTTTGCCTTGGCCGCCTCCTCCGCAAGGCGCTTCTGCTCCGCCTCCTTCTCAAAGCGGCGCTTGTTCTTCTGGGCATGCTCTGCCTGTCGGAATTTCTTGATGCGCTCGTCGAGGGCCAAGCAGTCATCAACAAGCTTCCTCAGACGCGCCGTATCCTCCACCTTCCTCTTGCGACGGGCATTCGCATTCTTACGCTCGACATGGCGTCTCTGGTCACGGCTCTCGTTGTCGTCAGGAACATCCTCGTCCAGGTACTCAAAAGTGCGCCAGCTGTCAAAGTTGTACCAGAAGTTGTAGAAATGCTCGACGTCCTCCTTCGAGGACTTCTCGGTACCAAGCTTCGGGACGGGGTGGTTGTTGCTGAAACGCGCCTCGGACTCAAACACTCTACCCCAGAGCTTATAGAAATTGCCCTTTTGAGTCTCCTTCTTGGTGGGCGGCTCGACATCTGCGGCTTCGTCGACAGAGTCGAACTGTCGTCGCTTGACTGGGTCGGAGAGAACCTCAGTTGCCTTCTGTATACACTTGAAGAACTGATCGTCCTCAGTCCCTCCGGCGGCAGCCTTTTTGTCCGGGTGATGCTTCAGGACCTTCTTACGGTGCGCCTTCTTGATCTGGTCCTCGGTCGCACGGTAACGGTATTTTGTTATGCCGAGCACGGCATAGTGATCCTGGCCCTTCCAGTCTTTGGCCTCGCGCTGCAGGAGAAGAGGGTCTTCTGGCTCGCTGATGTCGCCAGCGTCATCGTCCTCTACTTTTTTCACATTTGCCTGAGCCTGGATGCGGTCATCCTCTGAGAAGGTTCGCTTGTGTCGCTTCTATATTTGAAATCGTTATTAGCATATGACACAGAGTGGTGAGAAAGCTGACATACTCTTCGCGCATGGGCAAGGAAGTGAGGGCCAACGGGCTCGATGTTGCGATCGTTGGCACGACTAAGGTGGCCGATGGGCTTGAAGTCCTTCTCGGCAGTCCAGCCCTGGGGCAGGACTGGGAGCGGCAGAGAAATCTGAACGGCTGCCATTGTGCGTAGGGTGTCGACGAGAGTGATGCTGCGGACAAGTTTTTCGAGATAAATTTCGAGCCAAGGGCTGAAGTCGGCCCGTGGTTTCACCGGTGGACCGTGCTTCGGAATATCCCCCAGAATGTCTCACCGTGTCGTTTGTAAGTCACAAGTGGACACCTAGTGTCATGGGCATCTTATAGCAGCTAGTATCAATTCCTATCCAAGTCTGCATATTCTACTGCAAATATGTTCCAGGTGCGCTCCTTTGCTCTTCAAGTACTACGTAGCTAACAGCGGCGCAGCGACTCAAGAACGCCGTCGATGCCCGAATAGCAGAAGAGACGGCGAGACAGCGTGCTACGGCCCAGCCTTCACGGACGCGATCAGGTTCGACGCCTAGGCGGTCAAGTTCACGGAACTTGTCGCCATCGAAGAGATCTACAAAGTCAAAGGATGCGGACAAGGCAGCAACAAGCGGAAAAGGCCCGGATCCCTCAGAATTCGATCCCGAGTTTGTCATAGGCGAGGATGATGACCAGCCAAGCAGGACAGGGACACCGCGTCCAAAAGAGAAGGCAGAGGCAGCGGACGCAGCTTCCGGTAGCGACAAGGGGAAGGAGGAAGACTCCAAGGCGGAGCCAGGCGATGAGAAACCAGCGACCCCGGAAATACCACCAGAGGCCCAGGCTCGTCTGCGAAAGCTTGATAAACTCGAGCCGAAGTATTCTGGTAAGAGTGAGTGATTGCGGTGTAATACTGGTCTAACCCCTGTTATAGAGCTCCTCCGCTCGTACCGCATCGCACACGCTCGTGTTACTCTCATCGAAGCTTTCGAAGGCTCTCTCCGCGAAAATACACCTTTGACCTCGATAAGCGAACCCGCGGCTTTTGTGGAATACCTCGGTCAGCTGAACGTCAAGAGCGACATGCTCATGGAAGAGCTGAAGAGAGTCTCTAAAGAGCGGGACGAGACGAACAAGAAGCTCGAAGCTGCCGAGAAGATGGCAAAGGAGGCGACAGAAGAAATCGAGAAGCTGAAAGCCGCCGCTACTGAAGCTTCTAAAGATGACTCTACTACCCAAACCGAGCCAACCAAGCCATCTTCGCCATCCAAAGGTTCTAAAGAGACGGAGACTACAGAAGATAGTGAAGAGTTCTTCTCGTACGACAGTGAATTACCGAGGCTGCAGTCTCAGCTCAAGGAGAGCGAGGAGAAGGTTGAAAAGCTCGAAGAAGACAACAAGACTTTGAAGAATGAGCTCTCCGTTGCTCAGGAGTCGGCGGAGTCATTCATGAAGAACCTAGAAACCGCGACTAACAGTCTGCATACGCTCAAGGATCAGCACGAACGCTCACAGAAGGCCACAACGGAGCGTCAGAATGAGCTTGACTCCACAATCGAGGATCTTAAATCTAAGCTTGAAGACGCCGAGAAGAATCTGTCAAACCACAAGAACGATACCAGCCAACAAGAGACCGCCTTTGCCGAGCTGAAGGAGAAACTTGCAGCAACTACAAAGGAACTGGAAGAACTCCATGCTACTCGAGGAGAAGAGCTTGTGGAAAATCACGAGCAGGACACGCTTAGTACCCAAGTCGAGAAGTTGGAGGCTGACCTTGCGAAGATGCGGGAAAGTCAGACAAAGAGCGAGAAGCGAAATGAGACCTTGAATGGCCTTGTGAACAACCTGCGTGATCAACTGAAACAGGCGGAGTCAAAGAGAGACAATGCTTTGGCTGACCTAGAACAAGCCAAGAAAAATCTCGAAAATGTTTCAAGTGAAAAGAAAGTCGGCGGAGCCTCCACTCCAGTGCCCCCGGCGACACCGACCACGGAATCTGCGCCCTCGAAGAAGAAGAACAAGAGAAAGAAGAAGGGTGGGAAAGGAGGGGACGCGGCGGCAGCAGAGGCGACACCGAGCGAAGCTGGAGACACTAATGGCTTGCTTAGTCCCCGCGATGCTGAATTCTCGCCGTCTCAATTGGAAGAAACGCAGCAGACGGTCTCTAGACTCAAGTCAGATCTCGAGGCTAAGGTCGCGGCCATCGAGAGTCTGGAAAGCGAAGTAGCAGAGAAGGGTGCTTCGATTGATGCTCTCAAGAAGAAGCTCGGAGATGAAGAGACCATGAAAGAAGAGATCGAAACACTTCGGCAAGATTTGCTTGACTTTGGTCAAGAGCACACAGAAGCTAAAGATCAAGTTAAACGGCTCCAAGCTGAGAAGTCCGCCCTTCAGCAGAACCTTGCTTCTTTGGAGAAGGAAATTGCAGATCTTCGAACTGGAAAATCCGCCCATGAGACTTCCGAGCAAGAGATGAAGGCATTGACCACAGAGTTCGAAGAGCTCAAGTCAAAGGCAAACTCGTTGCAAACGGATCTTTCTGTGGCGGAGCAACTTGCTGCATCGCGATTCAAAGATCTCACGGATATGAGGGAGATACTCCAAAAAGCGCAACCCGAGCTGACTTCCCTTCGTAAAGAGGTCGCAGAATTGAGAGGTACCAAAGAAGAGCTTTCATCAAAGACCACCGATCTGCGACGCCTAGAAAGCCGAGAGAAGGATCTCAGATCCGAAATTGCAAATTATCGATCCCAGGTAGCTAACAAGGAGGGTGACATCAAAACCCTAAACGAGAAAGTCAAGCAAGAGACGACCTCAAGACTAGCCCTCGAGGAGACGAATCGGAAAATTCAGCGCGATTTGCAAAAGTCGGAGAGTGACCGTGACGATGCGACCGATGCCCGCGATAAGGTTAAGAAGGATCTTGCAAAGGCTCAAGACGAGCTCAAGAGTTCCCGAAATACGGTTCGCGATCTTGAGCAGGAGGTTACTAAACTGAACCGTGAGACCGCGAGTCTGAAGGATGAGATCCAGCTCAAGTCCGCTCAGTATGCTAGCGCACAAGATCTCATGAACAGCATGCAAGACCAGACGCAAGAGATGGGCACGCAGATGAAGGAGGCTCGTGCCAAGAGCGAGAGCTTAGAAGAGGAGCTTGCTGATGCACATCGCCTTCTCAGCGAGCGGAGCCGCGAAGCCGAGACAATGAGAAGGCTGCTAGCAGATGCCCAAGGCAGAGCTGATGGCCGGGTGAGAGAGATGCAGGAGCGTCTTGATGTGGCCGTGGAAGAAAGGGAACGTGCTGAAGAGCAAGCTAGTACGTTTGGTCGGCGAAGAGCTCGCGAACTAGAAGAGCTCAAGCAAAAGGTTCGAGATGCAGAACGTGGCCTCACGCGGGCCCAGGAGGACAAGGATGATCTGGCTTCTTCCGAAAAAGAATTGCGACGGCAAAAGGAGGACCTCGAGCGCAGAGCCGCCCAAGCCAACGAAGAGGTTGCTGAAGTCCGCGCGGCTATGAGCCAACTTCGGGATGCTCTAGATGACAGCGAGAAGCAGGCTCGCGACCTCGAAAGAGAAAAGACTGATCTGCGGCGGGCGTTTGATGAGACGCAGAATCGTCTTGAGAAGCTTCAAAAGTCAAGCAAGACCATGTCGGAAGAGCTCCGGTCCATGAAAACGCGGGCACCCGAGTCAAATGTGCAGTCTTCCCGATCATCGCTCGAATCCTCGCGGTCACGTATTGCCTCGCCTACACCAAAGTCTCGGGCACCCTCGACACAGCCGACGGATGGAGCAGCGTCCGGTGCTGTTGATTATGTGTACCTGAAGAATGTGCTGCTTCAGTTCCTTGAGCAGAGGGACAAGAAGTACCAGCAGCAACTTATTCCGGTGCTGGGAATGCTACTTCATTTCGACAAGTACGTGTCTAGGTCTTGACTTTGCCCAATGCTAACGTTCCACAGGAAAGATGAACAGAAATGGATGGCAGCGATATCTACAAAGTAGTGTCGACCATCCGGCTCTGCACGTGTAACAATTCACGTGTGCCCCTACTAGAAACTGTCAGGGTAGATATTTTCAGGGCTTACATAGCCCCGCCACCCCCCGCACTGGCAGCTCATTCCCTGCTTTTTGCAGCGGTGTGGATCCAAGGTAAACCTCGTTTGGGTACCTCAATGCTTGATCTTTGAGCGTGTTCGATATTCACGGCGTTTTGTTGCAATTTCTCGGTTTGTATTTATCCTTATGTTTTGCATAGCGCTGGTGCTGGAGTCCATGAGTATTGTACATTATCACGTAGGTGGAGCAGTTAGGACGTGGAGGATTCCCTTGTTGCAGTTGGATATGACTAAAGTGTGGTGAGGCTCGAGAATTGCAGCTCCGTATATTATTTGTGTACTATAGGCTGCAGGAGGGCGAGGTAAGCGAATTTGGACCAGTCGTGCACGTATGGCGATGCATAGTCAGTGGCTTCGGCATGCGTAGGCGTTGCCTTGGCTTAATAAATTCGTAACATTGCCGTCTATTTCTGCCCGAGACAAGCGCACAGCACCATCCTCGCTGGTGTAGTAGAGATTCGATCGTTCCCACGAGATTATACGGAGAAAAAAAGAGACGAGACGGCCAGCAATATTTCGTCCCATGGAATAAACGTCTTAGCTTACCGCGTAGTAAGTAGGTATGGGTAGGAGAGACGTCTTTTTTCATCTTCTTTCCTTTTTACCTACCTAACCAGCGTGACTGATTTGTTGTGTTGTAATAGAAGGGGTGGAAAGGGAAGGATCGTGAAGAGCTCGATGGAGGATACGGTGCGGTGCGGTGGAGGGTATGATGGGTATGATGGGGTAGTTTGCGTGGATGATGGATGATGGATGGAGGGAGGGGAGAGCTATCTATAGTTTTCATTCGCTGATACCTTTCAAGGAACGTGTAGGAGAAATAAGGGGCCCTCATGCGCTCTCATCATATGCGTTGCTACCGCTCCATACCTCGCCAAATGGGTCAAAACTCAGACACACACAACAACCACAACCACAACGGGGCTACAAAAGTTTGCCAAGCAACCCAAAGGCTAGTAACTAAGGTAAGTAATCCACATGGATCCCCCCGCAACGACGCCAGCTAGTACTCCAAAGCAACCCCCAAACTCTTGAACTATGCAGGTTTACCTACGATTGGAACCCTTTCGTATTCGTCCCATCAACGCAATGAGGCCCTAGACACGACAACAACCTTCATCGTGACCCCCCATCCCAGCATGCAAGTCGTTAACTCATCAAACAGAGAACACGAAATTACCGCGTCTTCTTGACTTCGGTTGCCCACCCTTCGATCCCTTCACCCTTGCTGCCCACCGTGTATCCCAATACAACCGTCTCCATCCCTTTTGTATCCTTCAAGAAGTCATGTCCTGCCATCCCGCCCGCATTTGCTCTATCCACCGGCATCAATTCTAGCATAGGTAGTAAGAAATCCGCGATCCTCTTGCTTTCGTCAGCGCTGAAATGATATTTTTCGTGAAGAACGTCGGGAAGGGCCCAATGGCGTAACCGATGTATATTGCGTAGTTCGCCTTTGCGATTGAAGATTTCTTGAGACCATTTCCCGGTCATGCAGAGGGCCTTGGGGAAAGCACCGAGGAGTTCGATGATTTGCGCGATGTGGTCGTCATCTTTGCCGTACTTGGTGCCAGATTGCGGGTCGAAGAGGTAGTCGCCTGTTATTAATTCGAAAACCTGGATATCAATTAGCATGTTTTGACTCCTCTAATCGAATACAGTCCATACCATTGCAGCCATACTCCAGACGTCGGTACTCGCGCCCCATTTGGAGCCCAGAATAACTTCCGGAGATCTGTACTGCCGAGTCTGAATGTCGTTGGTGAAGTGGTGGCCGACCCAGCAGGCGTTGCCGAGATCTGCAATCTTGACCGAAATAGTCTCAAAAGCAATGTCCTCTGTCGATTTATCTGTAGGTGTTTCTTTTGACGAAGGAGTGCTTGATTTATCGAGACTGATGCCAGAAACTTCTTTTGTGAGGAGGTCGCTATGCCATTTTAGCTATGTTCCATGCCAAAGGGAGTATCAACTTACGCCGTCTTCTCTCGCTGCTTCTGAACTTCCTCGTCGGTGGCAGGCTGCTTGATACCCAGCCGTTCTGCCATGGAGAGGCTGGCGGATGGTGATGAAGTGCCTAGAGCACCACTCATTACAACACCGTCTTGAGGAGGCGGACTCAAACCAGATACGGGGGAATCTTTACCTGTTTTCTCGTTCACAATCTTGTTGAGACTCTGTGTGCTGCCGGGGAAATTGGCGAGCTCCGCATGGTTGAAGCTCGCATTGAGCGGACTGGGTAGCGGTTGACTACCCGTGATGAGTGTTCTTCGTCTCCGTCTGCCATTCGGATTATTCCGCTCGCTGTCCTTCTTGTCGTCCTTGACATAGGTCTTGACAATCTGCTCGACGTCGCCGATCTCGATGAGGACGTTTTCGGGCTTCAGGTCGGTGTGGATGATTCCGCATTCGCGGTGGAGGTAGTCGAGACCCAGCAAGACTTGTTTCGTGATTTGCTTGACGAGCGGCATGGGAATGCCGCGGTGGTTCCAGCGTTTTATTAAACCAAGCAGATTCTCGCCCAACACCTCGAAAACCATGCACACGTGAACGCCATTGGGGCCTTTGTGGTTGAAGGAGTCGAGCAGACTGACGACGTGCGCCCGGCCGGGATGGTCTTTGTTCGCATCGACGACCTTCTTGAGCAGTTTGATCTCGTCGAGGGCGGTCTCTGTGTAGTGGGCGGCGGAGCGCACCACCTTGAGGGCGACATGCTTGCCTGTATTGTTGTCCCGCGACAGCCAGACGGTGGAAAAATGGCCCCACCCGAGTTTGCGCACCACCGTGTACTTGCCATCCTTGTATTCCTCTCCGACCTGGACGGGGTGGTAGCCGCCCTTGCAATAATCTTCCGAATCCTCCTCATCTGCTGTGTTATCGGCCTCGTCGACCGACGACGAGGAGCTGGAGGGCGAGTGGCTCAATTGGTTCGCATACATTTTGTGGTGCGCAAGCGGTGAGGCGGTATTGGGCTGCTGGACACTGCGGAGAAGGTTAGCAGAATGGACTATTTAACACACGAGCCATGGCGGGGCTGTGAAGCAGTAGAGGGAGGGTGGTTGGGGGTCGCGCGGTGTGAATGCGGCGAGGATATGTTGACTGGGAGACGCACTTGTAGTGAAAGGAGCCCGCCGACGCGGGGGAGGCGTCCTGGCTCTTCTGTTGCTCGGTGGTGATGATGGGCTTGAGATCCTGGCCCTTCCGGCGCTTCTTGCCCCCGTTGCCGTTCGCGGCCTGCGCGACCTGCTTTGCCTTGTTGATGGCAGCCTTTTTGATGTCGGCGCCGTTCATCATGGCTTCCCCGCCGCAAGCGCGCCGGGCTCTGGGGCTGCTGGGGCGCTGCGAGGAGCGTGGGAGAGAGTGCAGTGCAGTGCAGTGCGATGCGATCAGACGGTCGGGCGCGGCGGGCTCATGGGCGGACCAAGTACAGACGGGCGTGGGAGGCGGAGAAGAGAGGACCAGTGCACGCGGCCGTGGTAGCACTGCTGCGATTTCTCAATTGCTGGACGTCGGCTTTAGCGCTCGTCTGGGCGACCTATCCTGGCACGCAGCGGGCCCCCTGACGGATTGGGCTGTGGTGGGGTGTGTTTTGGCTGGCGCTCAGATGCTCGGGTGCGCTGGGGGGCGGGCGTCGGAGGCCGTGGAGGGAGAGAGAGATGGCGGGCGGGCTGGCGAGAGACAGAGAGAGTGAGAGAGAGGAAGACGGGCGAGGGTTGGCGGTGCGACAGCTGATGTTGAGTCGGACGGCGTGGTGGGATTGGGCCGGGGCAGCAGAGCAGAGCAGACTGGCAGACTGGCAGACTGGGCCGGCGATGATGCAAGCAAGCAGGCGCGCTTGAAACCCACGCCCGCCCGCCAGCTGTTGGCCGCCGCCGGATGCTCTCTAGCCTCGCCTCGCGCCTCGCCCGCCTGTGTGTACTTGTATGTAACCTCACGACGACGACCTGGTGTCTGCGTTGCCGTCTGCCGTCCGCTGTCCTCTGTCTTCCGTCGTCTGTCTTCTGTCTTCTGTCCCTGCCCTCCGCCCTCTGCCCTCTGCCCTTTGCCCTCCGCGCCCAGTAGTCCTGCTGCGCTAGACCCGTGGCAAACGCAAGTCCTGGCCACCGCCCCTCAGACTCTCCGCATCATGCTCCCTCATCATCTCCGACGGCACCGAAATCTCACCGCAGACGAATGCTTTACAGGCACAGTAAGACTTGTATACGCTCAACTACCACAACATGACCTCTCATTGCGCATTAATCTATGCGGTAAGCCGCCTGTTGCCGTCACAATGACCGGATTCAAGCAATATCGTCTCTACTATAGCCCATCTAGCCTGCCTTTGGAGCTAGAATATCCTAGATTTCAACCTTTGGTCTCTCCGAGCTTGGTTCTTTAGTACATTATGCTTTTCCTCCTATAAGCCTGGAACATTCGCCTCATGGCTGGGTATCCTTATATCCAGCATATTCGTTACGGCAAGAGATCGCCCGCACAGACCCATGCACAATGTCCTCCCGTGTGCCATAAATATCTCACTTTGTACCACGAAGGCGATGTTTGGAAAAGCGTCATAGCATTTTGAGAAGCTAATGGAAATGGAACAAAGATACTTGTATGCCGTGCTCGTCAATCCAGAAGATATTCATATATATCTAATGGGTGATATTTTCTATAAATGCTCATCTGTCAAAATCGGATAAGAAAATCAAGAAAAAAAAAATATCATACTTCTTTGAAAGATGTAGACGCTGTGCTTAACGTGCATTCGGTAACGACAGCAACCAAACCAAACATATTCCAGATGCGATAGAGCTATTTACCGGATGAACTCAAAAGATCACCTTGAGTTTGAGTCCCGCCATTAATTATTGCTTTATAGCAATGCGCGAACTCCGTCATCGCTACCCTCTCTCACTACATCATGATGATCCTGCTCGCTATCCCCAGTCCCGTCGCCTCCACAAGGCGTGCTCGATTATTCGTCGTCCCAAAAGCCCTTTGAGGCATTCTTCTGAGCCGCCCTCAGTTCCTTTTGGATATCACCTTCGTGCGGTATGCTAAGAAATGGAACACAGATGTTGTGAAGGGCCATCTTCTACATGTCTCATTGGCGTACAGGGTTTGTTGACGGTAGTATTTCCAGCAGTGTGATTAGCATTAGAGACCAGGTGCGTGCTACAAAGAGGAGCTGTAAAGGGTATTACTAACAGAGGCGGTCAAATAAAGAGAGTTGACAAAGACTGCAGCAGAACGGCGCGTCCCCCATGCCTTAAAAGGTCAGAAGAAGCACATGTGATAGTTTATCTCTCCTATCTGCAAGCCTAAGCTACCGAGACAGCTACCCGCATATTCCTTTAGGTAGAGGAACCACCAAGCTGGTTAGTAGTGCTAGCTAGCTAAAGCACGGGTGTTTCTATTTACTGCTGCTACGGTTCGTGCCTCTATATTACATCATCTTATCAACTACAAAATGCATCAATTATGTGTATGCCGTGTCTATATAAGGTCTGCTACAGCTTCGTTGGCTTCATCGTCTTATGCTTTGTCGTCACGGCTCTACCAGGCGAACCACGAGCTCGAAATATGGGAACAAAGGCTCTAGATCATTGTGCTCTCACTGGAGAACTTCGGGAGGCTAGGGACGATGATGTGTTGCAAGTCCTAGCCGACCCTGCGCCTAACCTCGAGAGCATGCACGACGCGCGAGTAAAAGGGCAGTACAGGTAATCGCGATGGTCCCGTGAAAGATTCGTGATACGGTCTCCTGATCGTTTTAACGCAGAGCGTAAGCATGGACCGATAAAACGCAAAAGACCAGTGGAAAGAGGCTTGAAAAATAAGATACTTTGTACACGGCACTCATCAATCTAAAAGGCTTTCCATCATGGATGATGTCTTCTATTTGTGATACCAACCTATCATTCCCATGGACTTGCTGCGCACTGTCCTCGATTCGCAAACGCTAAAAATACGGGTTCCAAGTTGAATAAGCTCATCCGAACCAAAGTCGACCCCGACCAATCCATTTTGCTAGTTTCGTACAAAGATGGCAAAAAAATCAATCAAGTCTCTGTAAGAAAAATAAAAAGATGTGGACACTGTGGGAATTGAACCCACGACCTTTCACAAGCACGTTTAGATCAATGTGATCAATGCGAAGCGAAAATCATACCCCTAGACCAAGTGCCCTAAGCATCAGCTTTTGAAAAAAATTGCGAGAAAAGTAGGTTATATATTTACATAATTAATGTGTGGAAGGGTTTCCAGACGGCTTTTCGGCAAATTGCTGCACGAACAAAAACTCAAAAGTAAGCGAGACTTGCAAATTTTTTGGACGCTGCGGGGTCAAGCCAAGAACTCCATGGTGGCGCGATATTTAAGCAAGACATGGGACTTGATCTGGTGGGGTGCATGGGGAAGTGACATGGGAAATTGAGAACACCATCACAAAGGAAGAGCTAGACAAAATGCGTTTGAAACTTTCAGTAATGACGTATAGATCATGGATCATGTATCCTAGGCTCAAACATGTGTCTAAGCTACATAGTTAATGTTTCTCAGTCATTAGACATCAGAGACATGATAGCAGCAAGCAAATGACGTCAATTCATCATATGATTCATTCATTCTAATGCTCTCAATGCATGCATGCCCATCCTTCACAGGCATCATCAGAGCAATCATCTATAGAATATACATTGAAACCCTCCATGGTGTCACATTCATTGGGACATCACTCCCACCCATTCACCCGTGCAATGGCCGATCTCATTTCTTACTCGTCTTCTCCTCGGCAAACTTCTCGAGCGGGTGTGTCGGGTTCGAAGTCAGGTTCTTGGTCTGGTCGTCCTGGTTGGTACCAGCGCCTTGGTCGTTGACGTTCGAGGCGGGCGGCTGTTGTTGCTGGGCGCCCGTCTGGCGCTCTGGCTCGGGGGATTGACGGCCTGGATTTGGTGCGGACATTTTGATCTGAGGCGTTGCGTAAGTAAGGAATTCAGCTAGAAGACGAGAGGGTTACGGAGCGTAGAGCGGGGATCCGGGAATCGTACGGTTATGTTGGTGGAGTTGAGAAGGTCTGGTGGAGCGGTTAGCTGCGCGGAGCTCGGCGAGCATGGGAACGTCGAATACTACATACAATAGGTTTATTCGAAGACTGTAGGGTTCAATTGCTTTCTAGATGTGGATGAACGTCTCTGGTCTCGCGAGCCCCGCGCTTTTCATTCAGACGTGACCCTCATATACGTCATATGGCAAACAGTCTTGGCGGACCAGATCGGGCAGCATCGACGTCAAGTCAATCCGCGTCGCGCCATCTGCGCTGATTGCAGGCTGACGAATCGTGCTGAGAGAGCAATAAAATATGCGGAGCATGCGCATTCCCGGAGAAGTGGAGCAGATCGCTGCAAATGCGTTGGGTCTTGGTCTCTCTCACATGCTACGTCAAAACGCTCCTGGTGATCAAATGGTGCTTTAGTATCAGGATATGCTAAACAGTAGAAAAGGTACAATAAAAGTACACTAGTTAAACTTGCCCATCTCTACATCTCCATCTCCCAGATCATCATCATCGTCCCAGCCCTGCCCCTTTAACCTCTTCCCTGCCCATAGTCCAAATGCTGTCAAAGCACTGGCCAGCAGAAACCACCCCTCAAACCACCTCTCGGTGAAAGCAGGTTCTAGTGGCGCGCCCAAGGCATCGGAAATCGCGCTCTTCATTTCCACTGGCAGATTACTTCGCAGTAGAAGTGCAGAGCTGATGACATATGTCGCAGCAATCTGCGAGATTAGCAGAGCAAAGTTGGCGCGTGCATGATGCAGGACGCTCGGTAATATGCGTGCAAAGAGGAAAAAGGTCTGCACCACGCTGTTGAATGATGCGAGGAGCATGATGCCTGAGAGCAAAAAGGAGATTGTTCGACTCCAAGCTGCCCGGTCGATGTTTGGATCCCAGTGCTTTGCTAGGATCGCTAAGAAGTTGTTGATAGGATCGGTGTTGGAGAAACTTGTGTTCGGAGAGGAGAAACGGCGCAAAGTAGTAAAGGTTGTTGCCGTGATGCGGTAGAAGCAGTATATGGAGAAGATGAAGGAGAAGAGATTGAGTAGCCGACCATATGCGGTATGCGAGCGTAGCTGACTCTGTCGACGAGATTGAAGCACTGTTAGAGAGTTTTGGAGAGTGCCTCTCATGGTTTGGAGGCCTTGTATCTCCAAGTGAAGAGTGTTTCGTTCCTGAATTTCTGGGTTGCCTCGCAGACTGCCAACTACACGACTCATAAACCCTTCTTGCTGTTGAGTATCTGACATTTTTTGCTGCAGAGCTCGTAATCGACTCTCTTTTGCGAGGAGCATGTCATTAGTAGCAGCCAAGCCCGACTGCTTGCGCGCAATATCCGACTCGCTGACCTGTTTTATCGTCAGAATCATAGCTAAGGTCTCTTCGAAGTTCAATTCACTTACCGCTCGGTACTTCACACCAAAAGTCTGCCACAGCGAACTGACAGCAGCGAATCCTGCAAGCGATGCCATCAAGCTTATGCCAATAACCCCGATCCTCTCCAGACAGCCTTCGCTAAAAGAGTGCTTATGAATGTATGACTCCTCGTGCAGATATGTTCCTAGAAGGCCTTTCCCTAGGTACCAGAATCCCGCGAGCCATATTGTGAGACCAGAAAGCTCCAGCATCCAAGCCACTCTCCGTTGACCCTTCCGTGGCCCACCCAGGTCCCATCCCGCATCCGCAATCACCGAATGTATAATGAGCGCAGGCGTAGCGATAACCAACAAGAACAGAAGCGACGGGAGGGTAATCTTGAGCGCCCATGTTCGTGTGGCGGGGTTGATGGTATTGGAGATCTCGCATAAGATAAGCTCAACAAGCACGGCGGCGAGCCCGATGTTCGTGGAGAAGGTTGCGCTTGCAAGTGATCGCGCGGTTATGCGCAGCTTTCGTAGTCTCGAGGTCCGCTCGCGCCATTCGAACCCCGGTAAATGCGCGCCTTCGTGATTCTTGAGTTGCGCATGGCCCGATAGCAGCGGGAACAGCTTATGTGATACGGCGACGGCGACGATGAGGAAGGTGAGCACGAAAGGGAGCGCAGATATGGCTACAGCAGACGGTCGGCGTTTGACCGCCCAGTCGGGGGCGCACGCATCGCAGTCGTCTTCTGAAGGTAGCATAGGGTCGCGATGGAGGAATCCAGGTTGGAGCGAGGTTGGAGGTTGGAGGTGGCCGCGTCACTGCCACTTCGCTCAGTCGGAGCAGATAAGCACACTATCCACCGACTCAACATGTGCGCATTTGAGTTGATGGATCATTGGAACAATGACTGAGGCATGCGAGCAGCTTAGCCTTCAAGTTCAGAAGCCACAAGAGGCACACACGGGTTGCGTTTCGGCCTACGTTGCCAAGCTGGGCACCCCACGTCTTCCCAAAACGTCAACGTCATGCAAAGATCTCCACAAGGTTTGACTGGTGGAAGGGCGCATTCCCCAGGCACGCTCGTCCGATGCATACGATGTTTTATGCCCTGGGCTGCTGCATCCGGCATTTCCTCTGTGTTACCTTAGTTCGTCATCTTCGCGCTGGCGAAAATGCTGGACGTATGGATTCATGGTGTCGCCCTAGCCAAGCCAATACTATTAATTCCATCTCGAAAAAAAGATCCAGAATGTCCTCAGATACAAAATAACAGCAGATAACAGCTTGACAATGGTGAACGCTAGAGATTGAGCAGCTTACATCTGGTATTTTTGTCGCTGCTGGAGCTTCCCACTGGTCGGTATGTGCCCTGACTTTGAAATATTATAATGGAACATTTATGTGGAGCTAGGGTATTCTTAGATGTTCATAGCGCCTTAGAATCCCACAGAATGCTAGTTCGCAAGGCACTTCGTGTGTTTCACATGCTTTCAATTTAGCTCGTCAGTGAAGTGATGGTCATATCATTGTGAGATGAAATCGATCCATGGTTATCTGTCATTGTAATGACGTCGAAGAACCGACTGAGCATCTGGATCTCTAAAATCCCGGCCACGCCGGAAAGCCAATCGTTCTCAGCAATCCGAGCGTTGTTAGCTCACTGGTTCACTATCCGACCCATGCCAAGCAATAGGCCTGGCTGTAGGGCTGAAGTTCTTACGCACCGAACTGAGACACCCCCCGACCCAAAAGTTCTTCCGAGCTCACCCAGTGCGCCGCAATGGCCACTGAAATGCAAATCAACCCCCAGCGCGCAAAAGCGCTATCAGAAAATCTCGCCAGCATATCTTCACGCATCAGTGCCGCCTCGAAATCTGGAAAGCAGGTAGCTATCCCCACATTTTATTCCCCACTCCACAGCTAACGTTTACACAAGATACGACTCATAGCCGTATCCAAACTCAAACCCGCTACCGACGTCCTCGCACTTCACCAGTCCCCCACGCCTCTACAGACCCATTTCGGGGAAAATTACGTTCAAGAGCTTCTCGAAAAGTCCAAGCTCCTCCCGCGCTCGATCCGATGGCACTTCATTGGCGGGTTACAGTCGAACAAATGCAAACAGTTGGCGGAGCAAATACCCAATCTGTGGTGCGTAAGCAGCATAGACAGCGAGAAGAAGTGTAATGAGCTAGAGAAAGGGCGGAAGGCTCTGATAGCCTCCAACGGAGCCTCGGAACCCCTTCGAATAATGGTCCAGGTCAACACATCAGGCGAGGAAGCAAAGTCCGGTGTGGAGCCTGGGGATGCGCTCTCGCTGTGCAAATACGTGGTGGAAAAATGCCCAAGTCTACGTTTAACAGGGCTGATGACGATTGGCGCGATAGCCAGAAGCAAGGCTACGACGCCGGAGAATGAAAATGAGGATTTCATATGCTTGAGAGATATCAGGGATAAGGTCGCGGAGGGCTTGGGGTGGGAGAAAGAACGGTTGGAGTTGAGCATGGGTATGAGTGCGGATTTTGAGGGGGCAATTGCGATAGGGAGTGATGAGGTGAGGGTGGGGAGCGACATTTTCGGGGAGAGGCCTGCGAAGAAAGATGCAGTAATTGTGTAAAGGAGATGATGTACGATGGCGGTGTGAGGTGGCAGTGACGAAAGCAACCCACATTCTCGAAGTAAACATACTGCTGTATATCATGAATCTGAAGCTTATTGGAAGGGTCAAAATCTGCTAGAACAGAACATTATACCCGCAAAAAGGGATCTTAGGTCTTCGGATATGAATAAGAGCTTAACTTTCTAGGTAATCCCAATTTTGAGGAGATTGCAAACGGTACCGACAGAGATACTCGCATCTGGCCTTTTGGTAACCGCAAAGCGCTTCCATTCTTGGGATGAATATCCATTGACATATACTTGATCTATTCATGCGTGTAAATACTCTAAATGAACTCCTTGAGCGCTCGCCTATGGGTATCAAAACATGTCATCAAACAAATTCAAGCACATCATCTTATGACCTCCCACAAAGATTCAATCCGGCGATGATGCACCAGTTCCAGTTCCACCTGGTGGCGCTCACCAACTCATCCACATTTAGCATTCCCACGTCGTTCTCAGTCAACGTAAACCAGACCTTGTCCCGCAGCGAAATCGGCCATGAAGGTGTGCTCCAATATCGTGACTTCAGACCCTTATCCGTCGCAGCCTTGATTTGTTTCTTGATGGTGTCCACTTGGCTCGAAGTTAGATGGTTGAACCAGAGGTGTCCGATGGCTTTGCTCATTTGGACGCTGGCGTAGTACGAGTTCTCCTTAGTGTACGCGGTATTCGAGATGTCGTCTAAAGGCGCATCGAAGAAAATGAAACGATTGGTGTTGTTCTCTTTTACGAGGTCGAATGGGGTGTTGCCTGTCCCCACGACAGTAAGGGGTCCTTTGACAATCTGCTGGCCGTCAAAGTAGGTGAGCCATCCCTTTTCGCGCAATGGTCTGAGCTGCTCGACTACGATGGGCCAAATTTTATGACCATCGTTCTTGAAGTCAATGAGGAGGATTGTACTCTCGTTAGGATCTGCATCAAACATGCCAACTTCCTTGTCTCCAGTCGAAGCTACAGACACGTTTCGGTTCTCAAAGATATTGGTGAGAGGATCGAGATAGAGACTCTTCAGTGTCCGTTCTCGCTTCGTGGACTGCCAGGAGTGGCTAACAAGGAGCTCCTTGTCACTATTCAGCCACACATCTGCCTCAATTCCAACACAACCAGCGGCTAGAGCTTGATACAATGGAACAGAGCGCCAGTAGTCGTTGTGCGAGTGACAGTTTTTGGGTATAATGTCCCGACTGAAGTCATCTCGCCAATCGAATTTGTGCGCACCATCAGCGTCGGGTTCTTTCCAATTTTCGACAATGTGCTGGAGACCACTAATCGTCTTTGGTGGGTCAAGTCGACGTATCAATGCTGCTACAAGAGCGACATATGTCCTTCACACGATTAGTTCAAGCCCACAAAGCCAGCCAGTGGACTTACACTCCCGCAAGGATCCCCACGACCAACAAAACACCAAAAGCAAACCATAGCCATCGACAGCATCGTCTCCTCCTCGTTTTGCGCTCAGGATCACTATCCTTCCTCCATCGTGACCCAATCTCTCTGATCTTAAGGCAACCAGCCCAGCGCTTCGAACTGTCGCTCCTATACCACCGCGGCATCGTCTGTGGGGTCATCTCTCCACTTGAAGGTCCAATTTCTGAGCATTGACTTTCTACATCGTCCTCCTCTTCATCGCGAAAGGGCCTCGGAAAAGGCTTTACTGCTGGCATAATTGGTTGAGGTAGGTTCAAAGACACTGTGCCAGATGACGAACTCGTCTCAGTATTAAATTCCTGCTACAAATGTTAGCTTAAAAGGCTGAAACAGTCTTACACTTAAGTATCGGGGTCCGACCTGATATGGCATATGCTTACTAGAGTCCAGTCACCCCAAACGGTAGTGTTGCAGGAAAGTTACGCAAGGCGAGCACAATGAGTAAGAAAAAATGTCCGATTTCTATGTGAAAAATCATACGTCTACATGCGGCTCTTGCTCTGCTCTTGAATATCGAGTCCTTTCGAAATAAGCCTCGTCGGGCCTATGGGTTCACAGCCGTTACACGAAGGAGGGTACTAGCAGAAGCATGGCTAAAAAAAAGAGACGATCGGGTGGGGATTTAAGATCTAGCAGAAAGGCTTAGCATGAGATTAGGATGTAAAGGAAGCACCAGTGTAGCCAAAAGGATCGGGTTAAAGTATAAAAGGAAACACCGTGGCCCTCAGCATCGAAACAACCCTGTCGGTTGGCTTTGCCGAGTACCGCGACGGAAAAGGTAGTGCTAAACGAAGGAACCAGTATGGAGAACGGCCCTGACCGCCTGCGCTGGTGTATGTACCACTGCATTGGCCGATTTTACGCCATGCCTTAATGGAAAGCCGTCACGGCATCTGCAGCCTGCAGGGGCGTAGCCCATGAACGGACAGCTGAAGCGCCACGTTGGATGCGGCGCTGTGCCATGCTTGGATCAGCGGAGGATTCTAAACATGTAAGGACATGGATTTACGTTACGTAGCTCAGCCCTCAAAATCCCCGAAACTTTCGGAATAGTGGGACGATCGCCAGCGGAAGGCATTGTCGCACGAAAAGAGGATGGCGCAGATCCAAGCGGTGTTTTACGTTGATCGATAGTCAGTACCAGTGCAAGTCAGCCAGTCAGCCTAGGCGCTCACGGTAACAAGGAAGACGGATATAAGCAGCTTCGTCTCTGACATTTACTGACCAAAGGACCCTTGGAACTACAGTCATCTAGCGATATAAGCTCTTATAAACATCTAGAGGCCCCTTGGACGCCTTTTCATAAAATAAGGCTGATGTTGTCATGCAGCTTTGTTGTAGTTACGGTTAGGCAGCACTTCTGGCATGCCAGAAAGAGCTAGCGTGATTCCGTAGCTTGAGGCTTTGGAATAAAGTTAGGACCGCCAACGACTCGCCAAATCCTCCAGCATTCATCTACAAGATATGACGTATCCATCAGGCTATCTCTAGATGCCGGAGTCACATGAGATCGTGGCGCGGCTTCAAGTGCGGTTGTGTAACCCAACGCGGCGGCGCCGCAAAGGCCAACATGTCCTTGAGAGATTAAACATGAATTGGCCAAGCTGGCATTTTCACGCAACTTAGATACATAACGAGCAACCATCTTCTGACAATGTAAATCGATATCTCGTCATTACTTGCACGCATGTCTCCATTGCTTTCGTTGTTGACGAATCCACCATGCGCAAAGATAGTTCCTTTCGCCTCTGCATCGCCTTCCTTCTAACCATCCAAGTCTTCGTCTGGGCCCTTACCCTCCTCGACCTTGTCAGCCCCGGCAAACCACTTGCACTGCTCCGCAGCTCCACTGATCTTCTGTCCCGCCTTTCTAGTCTTCCTCACCCTTTCTCTCACCGAGGCATGCTGTCATACAAGGGTATGCCCAGACGCTTCTAAGAGAAGTTTTGGGTAATCGGATCGTTAGCCACGATGATCGCGGATCCTCTCTGAGCACTAATTACACTGCCTGCGTCAGAAATTGAAGTCATTATGCCATCGGCATCCGAGGCAGCATCGACGAAGATGTGACATACATTTCGACTTCGGCATCCGCCACGATGCTTCGCCGCGTCTTGGCGGTTTTCAAGACAGAATGACGATCACGCCCATTTCAATGTCAGAAATAAAGAATGCTGCCTTCTGGTCCCTTAAAGACGAGATTTAAATGGAAAAGACGACACCCTCATCCCGAGATCAACCTGTCACAGACACATGAGTTTCAGTAGCTCCCTAGTAGGAAAAGACAAAGTCTCTAAGGATTCCACGTCACACTTCAAGGGCGAAAGGAACATCTAGGCCATCCTGTCAAGGCAACATCGATGTTGTCGACTTGCGTAAATCTAGACTCGATACAATCTTCAAGTGGCCATTATACGGCGGCACATACGCCAATTCTGGGTCCCTGCACACTGCACACAACACAAAATTTGTTACTACATATGATCTACACCTTTGAGCAAGAAAGTTGGATCTAAAGGAGCTTCCGAAGACATGCTACGGGCAAATAACTCAAGCCTACAAGGATAAGAATGTAAGCAGATCATGTGTGTTGGCTTGAAGAGCAAATTCCAGCTGCTTTTGAAAGAGCTTGGTTCCACAAGAGAGTTCAAGATAAGAAGTAATTAGACAATATGGTCTTCTGTTCATTGTTCGAAGTTGGAATTGAGGTGGCTCACTGCACCGCCGGGCTGCAAGTATGGCGAAAGAACTCATGTGTGATGGATAACACCATTATTCATACAACAATATCAGACTTAGTCCTTCCGCAAAGTGCTCAAGAAAATTTCTATGGCTTAACCAAAAAGTTCAT
The DNA here is from genome assembly GCA_030378425.1 of Periconia sp. TS-2. Classification (NCBI taxonomy): domain Eukaryota; kingdom Fungi; phylum Ascomycota; class Dothideomycetes; order Pleosporales; family Periconiaceae; genus Periconia; species Periconia sp. TS-2. The sequence continues at coordinate 1,129,873 of JASNQO010000006.1, forward strand.
TGGCAAGTTCATACAACTTTGACCGAAGTTTCCTGTGTAGACGAAAGTCCACGGCTAATGACGGATCAAGCAAGGATCTAGTAAGCTTACCTTTGATGTCGTCAAAGAGTCATACTCTCCGTCTGCCCCGCCTACGTCATCCTCCAGGTCAATCAGAGAATAACACCCGTGTTTTTGATTTCAAAAGGTCAACAACTGATCCTCGACATACTACCATGGCTCAAGCTTCGGTCGAACTGCGTCATCTTAATACGAGGACTACAAATCATGACACTCTAGAGCATCCCCCACCAAGCAACGATTCCGAGCCTCAGGCCTCAAATGTCGAATTCTCATTGCCGCCCGTCGACACTGGAAAGCAAGCATGGCTTTTCCTTGCCGCTTGTTGGGGTGTAGAGGCTGTGACATTCGGTACGTACTGCCCAAAGCTTCAACGACACTAGACTTACTCAAGAGTAACCAGGGTTTGGCTTCTCATTTGGTGTCTTCCAAGACTATTATAGCACTCATGAGCCATTCGCAGGCTCAGGCAACATCGCCGCCATCGGCACAACCACAACAGTGCGCAGCCATGTTCAAAACTATCACTATCCCAATGCCTGATCCAACTACAGGGATTATTGTACACAGGCACGCCCTTTGTCGTCGCCCTCTGCCGCCTCTACCCTCGTCAAGCCCGCTACTTCACACTCGCTGGGCTATGTGTCGCCTCCTTAGCTCTAGCATTAAGTTCCTTCTGCACGTCGGTCCCCCAACTCATTAGCACCCAAGGCGTCATCTTCGGTATTGGAGGCTGCTTCGCTTTCTGTCCTTGCAACCTGTACATCGACGAATGGTTTGTTCGACGCAAAGGATTTGCATACGGCATCGTGTGGAGCGCTTCGGGCTTCGGGGGCACGATACTGCCGCTGGTCCTTGGAACTCTGCTGAATAAATTCGGGTTCGAGATGGCCACTAGGATTTGTGCGGGCATTCTATTTGCTTGCTCGGTGCCGTTGGCATTCTTCATCAAGCCGAGATTGCCGGTTGCAGCTGTTACGCAGAGGAGACCACTGAATATGCAGTTCGTTACGTCGAAACTGTTTGGACTACATCAATTGGCGAATGTGGTTGAAGCGACGGGATACTTTCTCCCAGCTATTTACTTACCTACCTATGCCCGCACGACCTTCGGGACTTCAACATTCATGTCAGCATTGACCGTCATGCTGGTCAACATAGCCGCGACTATCGGCCTGGCGGTAATGGGATCATTGAGCGACAAACTCCCCGTCACGACATGCATGATCATCTCAGCGACAGGCGTAACTATATCCGCCTTAGTGGTCTGGGGTCTCACAGCATCTCTGCCGGCCTTGTACATATTCTGCGTCCTATACGGCCTCTTCGCGGGATCCTGGGCATCGATATGGCCGGGGATCATGAGAGACGTCTCCCAGCGAGGCGAGAATGTCGACCCAGCCATGGTGCATGGCCATCTTTGCGTTGGCAGAGGAGTTGGGAACATCATCTCAGGACCGCTTAGCGAGTCGCTCATTAGGGGTATGCCGTGGCAAGGGAAAGTCATGGGAGGTTATGGGAGTGGGTTTGGCATTTTGATTTTGTATACGGGGTTGACGGGGCTTTTGAGCGGGATGAATTTCTTGTGGAAGGGGTTGAACTTATTATGAAGACTTGTATCTCAAACTAGGCTTTATGCTGAAGGATTCTGAAAGGTACATCAGGGAGCCTAGAGCAAAAACTGTATCAGGGTAGCAGGGTCTCTGGCGTTGCAGAAAATGCCGGCACTGAGGAACGTCAACCCCTTCAATGCGAACAAGACAGCATGAAATTATTGAGCTACACACTGACAAAGATCTTGAATAGCTGCATGCTACTGATTCCTTCAATATTAAACAAGTATTGAGAGGACCGCGGAAAGCTAGACAATATCAGTTGTTGTTGGTATTCCAGGCTTGTCGCCGGCTTTTGGTGCAATGCGAGAGAAAGCGACATTCACCAGATGACCGAGTGGAGGGGAACGTGGGGCTGGGAAACATGCTGGACCCAGCCGGGTCGCTCACCACGTGCAGTGCGGGCCAAGGGGAGCCCAGGGCCGGCTTCTAGACGACAACTCATCCACTTCATTCCGGGTGCGGACCGTGTATTTTGTTTTTGGAATATGTGTTCGCAGAAAATAAGCCAAGCGGGGCTCGCCAAAGGCCTGGTCAGCTCATCTGGTTCCTGGGAATACCGGGGTAAATTTCAGGCATATTAACTGCATATTGCGGCGTGCGGAACAGCACTTTGTTTCCCCAGCTTATAGAGCACTTTCGAATATGGAGCGTACAGAGAAATGAATCTAGTGCACCGGTGGACGGACCTGCTGTTCCTGGGTGAGTGTATAAAGAGGAATTGGGGACCTGATCATGGGCATTCAGCTCTGTGATCCCCTTGCCTACTCGTGAAGTCGAAGCTGGATTCAATATGAAGTACTCTTGTGCGCTTTTTGCGGCTGCTGCCTCTGCAGCGTACCTTCCTAAGCAGCCGCCAGCACCAGATGCGGATGGAAAGTATACGCTGACAGCTCCGGGAATCAAAGCTCAGGTACGCCGGATTTCATTGTACATGTTATAGGAAACCATCACGATGGAATTCTACCAATCTCGAACTATGAGATATATGCGCTCTAGCAATTGAGCCCGCTTTGTGTTGTCAACCTGCACGAGACTAAACTTGAAGTAGTTCATTCCGTATGCCGCTACATTGACCAATTTGTTCGTCAAAGGCAAGGACGGTGTCGAACGAGACGTTGTACTTGGCTATGACAATACGTCTTATTACCGTACGTCTTCAATCCTTTGACTATTCTTTTCTCATGATAATGTAGCTGTTGACCCCGGACACCCGGTCTACAATGCGATTCCCGGACGCTACGTCAACCGCATCGGAAAGGGTACCTTCAAAATTGACAACGTGACATACCACACCCAGCTCAATGATGGACCCAACACCCTACACGGTGGAACTAACAACTGGTCGTATCGCACATGGAACGTCAGCACGGTGACCAACAGCTCCATCACCTTCTCGATCTACGACCCTGCGAACTCAACGGGCATGCCAGGTCATGTTGAAGCCAGAGTGACTTACGCGGTCTCGGAGAACAAGTGGAGCATTTCAATGGATGCGGTCTCGCCAGACACCAAGACTCCTATCATGCTCACGCAGCACACCTACTTCCAGCTTGATGCTTTTGCGAACCCGGACAACAGGACCGTCTGGAACCACGACCTCTACATGCCCAGCGCAAAGCGTGTCATGAAGGCCGACCAAAACGCATTACCAACCGGTGTCATCGCAAATGTCTCCAAGGACGCCACTGACGATTTCTGGACGGCTCCACACAAGCTAGGCTTCGCAGCAAACCACAGCGACTTTGAAGACCACTGCGGCAGTGGCTGCCATGGATACAACGGCAACTGGGCTTTTGATTTGGACAGGGACAAGAAGGATGTAGCACTCACTCTAAGCAGCGCTTGGAGCGGCATCAAAGCGGAGCTTCGCACGAACCAGGACGCCGTGGTCTTGTACACGTGCAACTGGAACGATGGCAAGACCGAGTTTAAGAGCACACAGGGTGTCAAAGGCAACAAGGACAAGTTCATTCCTAGGGACGGCTGCATTGCCATCGAGGCCCAAGACTATGTTGACGGAATCAACCAGTAAGTGTGCCCAACCTGTATTCGACTAGAGATGGAACTAACGCCGTACGTAGCCCAGAGTGGGGCCGCCTCGACAAGCAGATTTTCGGGCCTGGACAGAAATACCACTGGGAATCATCCTGGACCTTTGGCACCGTCTAGAGTCGTGGAGTCGTGGTGGTTCAGTGCTAGTAGGGGAGATTGGCGTTTTTAGAACAAAAAGTAAATATGATAAGTGGTCGTGGAGGGCAATATGCTAGCAAAGCCGCGTGATGTGTACCCAATCAGACTGCAGATGAGAGGTGTCAAATCGTCGACGAATGGCACGGAGAGAAAAGGTACGCCGTGTCTGAATACCGGATTTAGGATGTGAGATGTTGTCTTGGACGGCTGCACATAGCCGGCGTGTGCAGGAAGTGCCTGCAGTGACATGGTTGCCACACCAGCTCTGTGGGACAAATCTCAGCCGGTGTGGCTCAATCTGCTCGGAACAGGCAACCTTGTCATCTTGTGAGAATTGCTGCGGTCAGGGCCCCATGCCTGGCGGCGGCTCGTTGGTGATGATGATGGATGGGTGAGAGAGACATGCCCCTGGGCATCGTGAGGCTTGTGTGGGGCCAAGCAGAACAAGCTCCAATCGCGGCGGCGTGGCGGTACGACAAAGCCTGTGGGCGTTCAGGGCCGAGAGCCTTTGCGCCGAAGCCGCGCTGCCGCTGGGCGGGCAGAACAGGTACTCGAGCAGTCTAGCAGTCTAGTGACGGCGACGGTGACGGCGCGCGGTGAGGGCTGACATGTGAGCTGGCCGCGCACTGGGCTGGCACTCTCCTCTCTTCCCCGCCCCAATTCGGCCCTACCGTCCATCCAAGACGTTTGCGATCTGCACCTCCCGCCAAGCGACTATGTCATCCACCATCAACGCCTCGTCTGCTTCCTACTCTCTGCAGCACACCCTCTCTGCCTCTCTCGCCGCATAATCGCCCCTTCAGTGCCCTGGCATCGGCTCATGCGACCCTCGCACACCTCTCCACCCGTGGCCCGCGCGGACCGCATTCTTAGGCAGATGGGCCGTAGCTGTCTGGTGTAAATCGCGTCTATCATGTCCTTGTGACACCAGCTATCTCTCGAACCCCTCCACCACCTCACATTTCCTCCCACCTCGCAGATAAGAAATTTGACCGCGTGCCTGTTGCGCCCGCACATTGTCGTCGCCGTTGTTGACAGCCCCGCCGTTGTTGTCCCACCACCTCGGCATCCGCCGCCTCCCTCCTTCAACACCAATCCGAAGCCCAACCAAGCTCCATCACCATGGGAAATAGTCAGGCAAAAGAGTCGCGCCCCGGTTCCTCGCGGGGACATGCGCGGCCGCCGGGTGCTCGCAATCCCAGCTCACCCACAACATCCGGTCCGGAAGAGGCCTCGCGGCACGGCCGATCTGGAAGCGGTGTATATGGTTCGCGCAGCGGTCGAGGGAGCAGACATGACCTCTCTTTCCTAGGCATTGGCGGAAACACAGAGCGGGATCCGGCGCTGGAGCCCCGACGGGAAACCAAGGCAGAGCGGGAGGCGCGGAAGTTGGAAAAAGAACGGCAGCTTCGGGTACAAGAACGAGAGAGGAGTCTTCGAGAAGAGGGCGTAGATGGCGGCTATCTAGTTACCCTTGGGACCTATACGGGGCCGGAAGACTTTAGCAAGCCCATTGTGCGGCAGCTACAGGTACGCATAAACTTTTCATGACTATGAACACCCCACTTACCGAGTCTAGATTGAGCGCAGACTGGCTCCGTTCTGGAAAGGACTCAATGATCACGAGAGTACCTGGACGGAACATCAGCTCGTCTCTGTCGTCAATGACAAGCCTCTCCCAGCGCCTGATGAGGTTCCAGAGGAGCCGCTTAGGCCGAATAATATCGACGCCGGAGGGAACCCACGCAGCTCGAATCAGAACATCAATAACCTTACAGTACCTATTACCGGTCGATCCATGTCACAAAATTCTGACCGTTCAGCGACTCTGTCCCCGTCTCACCCTGCTTTCTCACTCCCTTCGCCAACCTCACCAATTGCTGCATCGCCTTCCTCGTCGCCCTTTTTCCGTGGCCGGGCTAAGACACTTGCCGCTCTCACAACGGGCTCTCGTAACAATTCGCAAACTGAAATGACTCCGCAGGAAATACAGCTTCAAAAGGACCCATACGTCAATGGCCAGCGAATCGAGGTGTTTCTCTACAAAAACGCGTCCGAGTGTCCTATTTGCTTCCTGTACTATCCACCTTATCTCAACAAAACTCGCTGTTGCGATCAGCCCATTTGCTCGGAATGCTTTGTGCAGATTAAACGACCAGATCCTCATCCACCCGAGCACCACGATGAACCCAACAGTCCACCGCCCGAGCCCCAGGAAGACGGCATGTTGGTCTCAGAGCCAGCCTGTTGCCCTTTCTGTGTTCAGCCCGAATTCGGCATAACATATGACCCTCCACCCTTCCGGAGAGGCCTGGCATATGCTAACCAAGCTCTTGGAGTGGCCAACGCAGCATCTGCCATGTCATCCACCTCTTCTCTCAATTCACAAGGACTCACTTCTCCGGGGCGTAGAAGAGCGGCATCTCTTGCAGCGAATGACGCTTCTGTCATCACAACGGATCGCGTACGGCCAGACTGGGCAAAGAAATTAGCTGATGCGAGAGCGCATGCTCTGCGAAGAGCCGCTGCCGCAACCGCGCTACACAACGCTGCTTACATGATAGGCAATATTCAGTCGGACAGCCGAAGTTTTACTCTTGGAAGACGAAGGAGAACGTTGTTCGGCAATGATAATAGTACTAGTAGTAGTGGACACGGAACACCCCGTCGCGAGCCCGAAAGCAACACGCAAGGATCAGCGAGTGCTACCAACGATTTGACTGCAGGCCGAGAAAGCTCCAGGAGAGGCACGAGACTGGAAGACCTGGAAGAGCTTATGATGATAGAAGCTATTCGCCTAAGTCTTGCAGCTGAGGAGGAGCGCAAAAAGAAGGAAGAGAAAGAGGCAGCTAAAGAAGCTAAAAAGGAAGAGAAGAAAAAAGCGAAAGAGGCACGGAAAGCTGAGAAGTCTGCCCGTAAGAGCGGTTTCTTTCCAGCGCCGAATCAGGATGGTGCCGATGATGAAGGTGCTAGTAGCTCAGCAAACGGGAAAGGCAAGGCGGTGGACCGCTCTGGTGGATATGCTGGCTTTAACCCTCTGTCTGAACCAACATCGACGCTCAATGCTCCCTCGAAAAGCGATCCACAAAAGCATCTCGAAGTAAGCCGCGCACAAATTCAAAGGGAGGCATCAAATTCGGGCAATCCCGCGCCATTCGACCCGTTCGCCGAACAACCATCGCACAGGGCTACTCTCCGTAATTTATCCAACGCCTCTTCCTCTGCATCCTCCTTTGCCGAATCTCTTCAAGGGTCCCTTCGTCACGATAGCCAAGGGACTCTAGATGCCGCATCCTCATATGGCCCGAGCCCCAATGCTTCCGGTATAAGCCTGAGCGGGGAAGATGAGCCATCGTCAGGTACTTCAAGCAATGAGCCGATGTTCAACTTTAGAAGCCTGGCAGAGGTCATTACCAAAGAGGAGGAAAAGACCGAGGACAAGCCACAGCATATTGAGAACGTGAGTGGAGGTGCAACTACGAAGCTGGAGCTTGCCGAATCTGTCAATGGCAACAAAACGAGGACTCCGCCGGAGATCGCGGTACATTCCCCGGATGCTCCGCAGCTACCGGAGCTTGAACCAACATCACCCCTTGAGGCGAGCGTGACGACCATTAAGCCCACTCACCCTTCAGTCGTAGATGAAGAAGAAGAAGAAGAAGACGACGAGATTAGCCCCGCTCCGCCCGTTGAAGTGCTGCCGGACCACTCCAACCATATTGATCAGAAGCACATCGGTGATGTGAGCATGGTAGACTCAATAGGCCATCACCAAGCTACACAGTAATCTCTTTTGTTTGTCTGCTTCGGCATTCCGGCGTTACACTGGTGGAGGTGCTATTCATGTGTTCTCATAAAAAGGACACATTATTGCATTCTTTCTTTTCATCCTTTTTGTTTCCTTCTTAGATTTATTCGACCCCAGGATTTAGGAGCAAGCTCTGAGGCTTGCTAGCAATAAAGTATGCATAGGAGGTTTCTTTTGTACCCATTGATGTTAGATACTGGGACTTGTGGAGTAGGGCGCATACGGGAGGCAAAGTTCACGGCCGGTTGGCGTGAATGTGAGAGAAGTCGCGAGATTGATAATCTAGATGCTTTACGCAATTGAATAATCGAGTAACATGGCTATCAAGACAGTGCTGTCAAAATTGTACGGAAATTGCACCCAAGTCTATGCTGAAGGTGTCTAGGATTCAGTGTCGCAATGCCGAAGTTTAACTCGAAAATCTTTTTGAAGGTCATCCGGACGCCTGATCCTTCGCTTCTGACTGGACGAATCGTGATCATTGGGGTCGCAAAAGATGCACCTTTCCGTCGAGTGAGATGGCCGTCGATCTTGAGGCCGCCTACTGCGCCTTTCTATGCAGGATCCACGCCCTTATCATCTCCTTCCGTAATTTATATGTCCCAGTCCATGCTGCCTGGTTCCACTATGCTCCTTGACAGTTTGATCTGTTCTTATTCACGATGACTTTATGCACACTTTGCCAATCCATAGACTTCAACAATCTACCGGCGCTCCCAGCCCATTACGAGGGCTACCACAAAGCCTGGGATGGCCTAATCGCTTTCCTCAGCATACGACTAAGTCAAGCACGCAAAGCCGGCGAGGACGAAAAGGCGGGAGAGTTTGGCCAACCTTTGGGTGTAGCGCACCATCAATCGATTGACGAGTTGAAAGCAGCGGCCGAGCATTGCTCAATTTGTCGTGTCATTGAGCGAGGAGTGTCTGGGCATTTGGCCGCGCTTGCTGAAGCCGAGCAAGACAAAGTCTACACTTACTATCGGGACAAGAGAGGCAAGAAGGGGCCGGAATATCGGTTCTGGATTACGAAACGACGGGACAATTGCGATGGGTTTTTGGTCGTTTCTCCCACGATTGACGACTTGGTCGAAGTGTGGCACTTGGCTGCCGTTGGCTTTTGCGTCCAAGGTGAGCAGGATTACACGAGCCTCTTCGGGGGATGCAGACTAATGTCAGAAACTAGACGACGACCCTTTGAGCTCCGTCATCTCGGGTCGGACGATTCAAGAAGACTCAGCCTCGGAAAGGACACTTCAAAGGGCAGTCGGTTTCGTGCAGGAATGCGATGTGGATCATGCAGGCACGAGATGCACCGATGTCGATGCCGAACTTCCCTCTAGAGTGATCGATGTGCAATCTGACTCGTCGCCGACTCGACTGAGTCTGGTCGAGCCCCAGGGAGAGGTAGGCAGGTACATTGCTCTAAGTCATCGATGGACGGAGGAAAGCCAGTTTGCCACGACGCATTCGAAGCTGGAATCATACAAGAAAGGGATATCCCTTGATGATCTTCCAAAGACGTTTCAAGATGTCATCTACCTTGCTCGGAAGCTACAAGTACGCTATCTTTGGATTGATGCGCTCTGGTAAGTTGATTTGTCTTTTAATACACGAATGCATTTTAGCCCTAGACGGGCCGGGTATCAAATTTCTTGAAACTAAAGGCTACTAGTATCTGCCAGGACGATGGTCCCGAGTGGGAGCGAGAGTCATCCAAGATGGCTGCGATATACTCGAACGCGTATCTGGTCGTAGCCGCTACGGGAGCAAAGCAGGACAAGGAAGGACTTTTTCTGAAACGATCACCACCTCAGTTCGAGGCATTCGAATACACCCGGGATGGCATCCGCGGAACGGTACAAGCATTTTCTATTCCAAGGGAAGCAGCTGCACACCCCAACGGTTATTGTAACCTAACCGAGGAGCCCCTAAGCCATCGAGGATGGACACTACAAGAACGCATCCTAGCCTCTCGAACCCTACACTTTGCATCCCAGCAGATGTTCTTCGAGTGCTATGGGCATACCCGTAGTGAAGATGGCTTCAGGATGAGGGGTCGTGTGAACAGCATTCATAAAGACTCGCGACCGCAGCATATCCAGATCCCGAGCATCTCGACCGTGGATCCAGCGTTCCGAGGCTCCTCCTTCTGGTATCTCATGTTACAACAGTATAACGAGAGGGCACTAACCAAGAGTTCGGACAAGCTCCCAGCTCTGTCTGGTCTGGCTAGAATCACCGAGCAGCAACTAGGGGACCAGTACGTCGCTGGCCTCTGGCGCTCGACGTTGCTCGAAGGCCTTCTCTGGCAAGGCCTAGGATCACGCAAGGGCAAGTTGAATGCTACATCGGAGTATCGCGCGCCGTCGTGGTCTTGGGCTTCTATCGACGGACCCGTCGCACACGGAGGGTTGGGTAGGTAATATCACCAGATACCCATGGCATTCGCTGATTTGTATGCTTCGCGTTTTAGGCAAAGATCCAGGTTTCATTTCCCAAGATGCGCATTGGGTCGACATCGGCACGGTGCTGGATTGCCACGTTGAATTGAAAGGAGAGAACCCTTACGGCGAAGTGGCCGCGGGATGGGTCAAGATCAAAGCACCAGTCGAGCCATTGACACCCAGCGAAGAAACCGTGCCTGGCACCGAAGATGCGCCCATCAAGGGGTTTCCAAGAGTCAAAACGAGGAATGGCGCGTCTGTAGGGGCCTCCTGCATGTTCGACAACTCGCTTGAGGAGTCGAATTTGGAGCTGCCGCTGTCCGCCTTGGTTCTCGCTTCTATCCATCGAGAGAGCAGCAGCGCATATCAAGCTCTCATCATCACGCCGGTTGAAGGGAAAGAAGGCCACTACAAGCGACTGGGGAAGCTCATTTTCGACGATGAGGGTTTGGGGAAATGCGAGTGGATGGAGGATCAAGCGAAGATGGAAACAATCACGTTGCTTTGAGAAACCACGTTCTTTAGCACTGCCAAGTCGAGTGGATGTATACGTATTACGCTACAAACCGTTCCTTGACGTTGTACTCGTCTCCAATAGTTGTTCACCTGAAAGCGGCACTAGTGGTGGGGTGATATCCCCGGAAGGATCAAATAGATACGGGCTGCAGTTGCCTCATTATGCGCAAATAGCTGCGTTGAGCCTTCCATCTCACTCTACTACCGTGCGTGAAGAAATGCGCACGCCCACACAGACATTTTAAAACAGATCTACAATACCTCTTCGCCCTCTACATACATCTCTAGTCCTACCCTCACATCTCCTCAGGCTTTGGCACGCTTTCGAAGAAGCAGAGCAACAACATGGGTGTAATCGAGTTCCTGTGCGATCGACGATTTCACCAGACGATTACTCTGCCACCGAATCCAGATACTGGACGAGAGAAGCCCTTGAAGGTTTCCTACAGCGACTATGGTGACCGAGACAGCGACGCTGTCGTGCTCTTCTGCGGGCCTCTGATGGGAGTTCGCTTCAGCAACTCGCCGCTCGATCAGTTGGCGAAGAAGTACCGCGTTCGAATCATTCATGCTGATAGGCCTGGAATCGGTGGCAGCGATCCGGTGCAACTGCATGAACGAGTATCCACATGGCTCGGTTAGTCCTATTCAAGGCATCCTCAGATCTCTGTGAACTCATGCCATACAGAAATGGTTCCACAACTCCTGGCTCACCTCCACATCTCGCACGTCTCCGTTGCAAGCCATAGCGGAGGCGTCATTTATGCTCTAAACACAATACTCATGTACCCTAACTTGCTGCACCCACAAAACCCATACGTCTGCTTCTTTGCACCCTGGGTACACCACTCTCACACTGGAGTCGGTCAGATGAGAGCAGCTGGTTTTTTACCTGCGTCGATGGTTGGAAAATTCGCCTCAACTGCCCGTTTCTTCCATGAGAACGTCCTGCCGGTGGCTGGCCTCAGCGGTGGCCTGCTGCAAGGCACGAAGGCGATGCTGAGTAGTTCAACACCTGCTGCTGCGCCAGTTCCACTCGCTCCTTGTGCACCACATTCTCAAGACACACCCGAAATAGCCTCAAGGGAGGTCCAAGGACAGTCCGGTCTAGACTTGAACGATCCCCAGGTGGTCGAGGAACTAAAGAAACTCATCGTCACCTATCTCTTTGCAGAGCGGATCGACGGCATTTCAGCTGACGCGCAACTATTCCTAAAAAATCCTCGTAGTGTCTCCTGGTGCTCGCCAAGCATGATGTGGTCTGATATTGACTATTTCGTGCCATTGCTGTCAAAGACCATCGAGGAAGAAGGCCAATATGGCATGGGAAGTAGGAGATGGATGTTCGATGCCTTTCACGCCGAGGAGGACCACATGGTCGGAGAGAAGGGTAGGCAATGGTTTGATAGTTGTTGGACACCCAAGCCTCCGTCCACTGCCGATGACAGCAATGAGACCAACACCCCGGCGGAACAACAACGTAGCAAGAGCTTTGAATATAGGAGTGAGATTGTTATCGGGGGAGACCACGACTTCTTGATGGACCCTGCATTCGGGGCTACGGCAAAGTGGTTGGAGAGAGTCCGAGCGTCATTCCCAGGGCTCAAAGAGGTTTGAGCTCAAGACGCGTTCTCTGCGACATGGTTTTAGATACGTGTGCTAATGCGAGACTGAATACACCAGGTCAAGCTGGAGAACGTGTCACTCACATCCATCAGACCAATCGCGAAGCCAAGGAAGAAGGCTCAATTGACGCGTGTTGCAAGGAGGGCGAAGAATGGCGTACGAAAATTCTCGTGGCCATGGGCAAAGTCAATGACGGTGCATTCTACAGGCTCGTCGTCGTCATCCTGGAGAGCAGACGAGCCGAGGGTGGTTCTCAAGCAATTGCAGAGCGGAGTTTGAGGAGCATGTGAATAGACACTGAAAGTGTGGCTTAGCGGTGCTAGAATGCCACATCGCCGTTCCTTGACAGGGCCCACCAGATCCTCTAGGATTCTTCGATGCGAGCCTCTCTTCTCTGTTGACAACATGGCGACATGGAACCACTACCTAACGTGCTAAGCTCTTGTCTGGATCCCCAAACACGCCGTGCTGAAACGCGCTAAGGGGCGCCTCGGGCTGTTTCTCCAACTGCGGCGCGTGCCGCAACCAACGACATTGGGCCCTTGTGCGGAGAAGAGTCTTTCAAGAGTGCAGTCCAGACAATGAAATGAGAAGACGTGATGCAACGAGACCAATTGTTGGGATGCATGAGGCGTAATTATGTGCTAATTAGTGTACCGTCAGCTGTTGTGCGTTCGATGTGGAGACTGCGTGCGTGGAAATTTGACTGCTGGACCCGGCATCCCGTATCTTGGTATTGTCGGCTACGACTCGCCTGGCTTTGCTTGTGACACCCTCGTTGTCACCCTCGGGCGGGCTCCACGGCAGCGAGACCCTCTGAACAAGCGTTCACAGCTTCTCTCGAGCGCGTCGTGTGGGTATGGCGGACTTGTCTTGGAGGCGTAGTCGCTGCTGTGGACGCCCTGCACGCTTGTCGGCGCCGCGCCGTGGGCTGCCAACTCCGTCGGCTGGATGCTATCGATAAGGGTCCTGTGTCAGATTCCAGATCGGATTTGCTCAGGGGGCTCCGCTCATCAGAATTTTACCGGGGGAGGCGATCGATGAGGCAATTGGTGGTGGGGACACATCGCGATCGGTCGACGTCGACTGGCGACGAGTGGCAGCTCCGAAGCGACAGACTGGCGGCGGCGTGTACTTGCGTTCGGACGGAGCAAAAGAGCGACGAGGGACGCTGAAGGCGGCGCTGGCCAACGGCAGGACTGGGCCGTGATTGCTCGGGCTGTCCGGAGTAGCGCGTTTCAAAATAGCTTTGTGGCTGCTGTTCCTGCAGCGTGCCGGGGTAGCGCTGCTTGTCCTCCCACCGTCCACGCCGTCGTCGGCCTTGCTCCCTTAAAGACTCTGTCGCTCACTTACGCAATCCCCTCCCATCGCGTCCCTTTTCCTGCTGCTGTCTTCTGCTGGGGAGCTCCACACTCGTTGACCTCGGTTGCTGCTGTCTTTTAATTTCCATCTCTCAATTGACGGCAGGTCTTCGTCCAATTGCCCCTGCTACGTGCTACGAACATTCTACCCTGGTGCTCGACGCACCCTTCTTTTGCGTTTACAACTCCTGTCTCAGCTTGTTCCCTTGCTGCATTCCACACACCCGCCCGTTTGGCCGCGGTGACGACACGCGTTTGACCGCTACCACCACTCCACACCGGGCCCTTTATGACGAGCAACCCCCAAAAATCACCGTCTTTCCGACTCTCGCGCCAGGGCTTTCAGCCATTAGACGGAAACATGAACGGGAATACCACCGATATCCCCCTGCAGACTGTCGTCAGTCACACCCCCTCGCACACACCCACCGTCAAAGATGAGAAGGGCGGCCTCTTCCACCGCGGCAAGCGGAGGGTGCAGAAGACCGACTCCAAGGGGAACTCGTACAACTCCGCCGGCAAACCCGAGGAGGAGGATGACAGTACCGCCCTCAATCGTATGGGCAGAATCTACCTGAAGATTCTCAACTTCAGCATTGTCACTCGTTACATGATTTATGTCGCTCCACTGGCCCTCATCCTAGCCATCCCCATCATCCTCGCCGCGACCGGAACTATTATGAAGGGGAAGAAAATTGGAGGTACCAATGGCGCGGATCCCAAGCTCTTCTTCATCTGGATTGAAATTGGTATGTACTCGTACCTTGGCAATTGAGCCTTTACTAACTGGCTCAGTTTGGCTGAGCTTCTGGGGATGCAAAATCGTCGCCCACTTCCTACCCCGCATCTTCGAGTTCCTCGTCGGCGTCGTGAGTCCCGGAGTCAAGAAATACGTCCAGCTCCTCGGAGCCCTTGAAAAGCCCCTGTCCTTCGTCTTTTGGATGATCGTCAATCAGGTCACCTTCCAGGTGCTCATCGTCCGTAGCTCGAGCGGTAGTGAGCCCAATTGGATGAGCAAGGTCGGCTCTGTGCTGCTTGCCCTTCTCGTGTGCACATGTATTATTCTTGCTGAGCGTCTTCTCATCCAGCTCATCAGCATCAGCTACCATAGAAAGCAGTTTGACAGCAAGATCAAGGACTCGAAGCGCAACATATACCTCCTAGGACAGATGTATGACGCATCTCGCGCCCTGTTCCCGGCATATTGCAACGAATTCGCCGAGGAAGACTACATCATTCAGGATAACCTTACTTTTTCCCTGGGAAGCAAGACGACCACAGGAGGTCACAATCGCTCGGGCTCCAAGACTCCTATGCGACTGATCCAGAACGTTGGTCGCGTTGGAGACAAGGTCACTTCCGTTTTTGGAACCGTCGCCCAGGAAATCACGGGCAAGAAAGTCTTCGATCCTCATTCTGCTCATTCTATCGTTCTGGAGGCCTTGGACGACAATCGTTCTGCAGAGGCGCTAGCTAGACGAATCTGGCTGTCTTTCGTTGTCGAAGGCAAGAATGAACTGTACCAGGAAGATCTAGTTGAGGTCATGGGCCATAACCGATCGAAAGAGGCCGAGGAATGCTTTGGAGCGCTTGACCGTGACGGCAATGGCGACATCAGTCTTGACGAAATGATCCTCACCGTGACCGAGTTCGGAAGAGAGCGCAAGGCTATCAATTCCAGCATGCACGATGTCGATCAGGCTATCAATGCACTCGATGCTCTCCTCTTCGTCATCGTGTTCGTCATTTGCGTCTTCGTCATTAGTAAGTAGTTACAACGTTACCATTCAAAATGCCGTACTAACAGAGCATAGTCTGCTTCCTCAGCCCTAGCTTCACTACCACACTGGCTACATCTGCTACTGCTCTACTTTCGCTCTCTTTCGTCTTCGCTGCTACTTGCCAGGAAGTCCTCGGTTCCTGCATTTTCCTCTTCGTCAAGCATCCTTATGACATCGGCGACCGCGTCGACATTGGTACGGATCAGCTCACTGTTGACCACATTTCCCTTTTGTACACGGTCTTCAAGCGCATTAATAACGGCAAAATTGTACAAACTCCCAACATTGTCCTCAACAACTTGTGGGTTGAGAACATCACTCGTAGCAAGGCCATGAGAGAGCAAGTCACTATTCCCTGCGCTTTTGACACGACTTTCGAGGACATCAACACCCTGAAGCAGGAGATGATTGCCTTCGTACGAGACCCCCAAAACAGCCGTGATTTCCACTCCGATATCGAGATTGAGGTTGTCAGCATTGCCGAGATGAACAAGCTCGAGCTGCGCGTTGACATTCGGCATAAGAGCAATTGGTCTAACGAGAGCCTGCGTGCCGGACGACGATCTAAGTTCATGTGCGCTTTAGTTGTGGCTCTCCGCAAGGTCCCCATTGCTCCTCCTGGTGGAAACGATGCTGGTCTAGGTACCGTTGACAAGCCTTCTTGGTCCGTTGCCGTTTCGCCCTCAGAAGCAAGGGAGGCTCGTCAGAAGTATCTTGACGACAAGGACGCCGGCCGCCTGTATCCGACCAAGAAACCCGAGGCTGAGGACAAGGGCAAGTCATCTAGCACCGACTATCTCGGAGTAGGTGCTGAAGGACAAGCCATCAACCAACTGAACAACCGCAAGCCCGGCGTAGATGCTGTCCGTGACGACACGTGGGTTTCCCGTGACGATGCTAGTACCATCGGCCGTCCTAGCGTAGATGCCCGCCCGTCAGATCTCGAGGAGGTCCGAGGCCTTCTCCACAAAGCGAGCAGCGGCGGAAGACGCAAGCAATCCTCTCCTTTCGCTCCTACTTTCAGCAACGAGTCGTCCACCCGTCCAGGCATGCCTTCCATCCCAGCCGGCCAGCCTTACGTCCAACAGCCCCGTACTCCAGCTTCCCCGAGCTCTATCTCTACCGGCCACATTGAGGAGTATCAGTACCAAACCATGGTGCCCCCGCCACGTGCCCAGGCCCGTGAGCAACAACAACAACAACAACTCACACCCCAGGCCTCCGGCGCCATGAGGAGTCCCTCCACCGGCTCAAACAACCCATACCGCGCCGCCTCCCCAGAGGACAGGCACCCCTACAGGCCGTAAACCCACCCGCCTGAAAACAAAAAAATGACTACACAAGTCTACGAGAACGACACGACGGGCGCAACAATGCCCATGAATCTTTTCCTTGTTTTCCCCCCAGGTGCATAAAGGATCAATTGGCATTTTTCTTCCTTTTTCAGGATAATGTGTTTATTGCGGGATATTAGACGTGTGCGATCGGACATATTTTGCATTTGGCATTGGATCGGCATGAGCGTGCATCTCCCACCCCACCCTTAGATGAAATTCAAGGGATAGGAGCTTACTAGATGGAGGAAACTTTTGGTGGATGGATGGAACTGTAACAAGTAAAGGTCCCGTTGAGACTCTTGTAAGCTGTACTCCAACAAACATAAACTAGTCCAAAGAAAAACCGAAATTGAAAAATATTCTAATTCAAGATTTCTTTTGGTCGATCAGAAGAAATATGTGATTGCTGGATTGTGCTATTTCTTGGTGTCGCTCTTTCCTATTATCTTATTCATTTCTTCATCTTCAAGGTTGAGATTTCAAAAAGGTTCGAGGGTATCCTAGATAGTAAGTAGATGGTGGAGACGAAGCGGCTCCTGTTTGGCCTATTTTACCACCGCAAGAGACCAGTCCTACTACGAGCTCTACTAACGACACATACCCTTCTACCAGCCATGGCACATACCACGTGTCCTTTCCCCCTCCCGTTACTCCTGTTACTCCTGCTTCCTGCGCTCGCGCGAAAAGAAGACATCCCGCAACGTCCTAACCCACTTCTTCCCCCCGACAAGCACCCCAACCATCAACCCAACCAACGGCACCGACACGGCCCAAAAGACCCAAAACTGGCCGTCGCCCGGCCGGAAGCCGTCGGCCATGCTGAACAGCGCGGCGACAAACGTGCTCGGGAAGACGATGGAGGCGAAGACGGCGAGCCGCAGGTTGAAGGCGCTGTCGTCGAGGCTCTTGGCTGCGGCGCGCAGGTTGACTATCTCGTCGGTCGACGAGGCGAGCGTGTCGGCGCGCGTCTTGTAGAGTTTGAGGCGGGCGCTCAGGGCGCGAAAGTCCATGATTGCGCCTCGGAGGGCGTCTGGGAGATTGCGAGCAGCGTCGTCGTCATCCGAGGGATTCAGCGTTTCGAGCGCGAGGTCCATGTCGTCTTCGTAGTATGCGAGCCTCCGCCTGAAGATGTTGTAGAAGTAGATGCCTTGGTTGAGCAGGTCGATGTCTCGTTTCCACGTCTTGTAGTCTGTTGCGTTGAAGGCTTGTGGGTGGCGGCCCTCGTCGGCTACGAATTCCGCCTGGTTGATGGTCAGGAGGATAAGTTCCAGGAGATGGGTCCAGTTGTAGGCTACGATTTTCAGGACGTAGTTTGTCGTGTTGGCGGGGTGCTTTATGGCCGACTGGATCATGGCTGCGTTGTCCTTTTGTGTCCAGTAGAGGATTGCTTCGTCGAAGAGGGAGTGCTTTTTGCGGTAGACGGGCTTGCCTGTTCCGGAACCAGTGGCTGTGAATTTGAGGGCTCGGTCGGCAGATATAGGATCTGGATGACCGAAGTGAAAGGGCCGGCTAAGGTGGGTACACAATTTGTAGGGGCGATTGGGTCCGTTTGGTGAGTCGATAACGTAGTACGCTTTCGTGCCATTCTTGATCCCAGGGACATTTGCAGCTTCTAAGGTATTGACAGGCGGATCTACTAGGAGAAGTGCTGAATAACCACGATTAGCTCAATCTCAGCCATATGACGATCAAAGACCATACCGTTCCAGCCATCAGCGCTTTGCTGAGCATTATCCACCCAGAAAGACGCGCACCGCCGGACAATCGCCACCTCATCAGCAATGTCCATTCTTCCACCAGGAACAGAATACCATGGATCCATTTTGCGTCTGTTGGCCGCGAACGTCCATACCCAATGCTCTAATGGATCTTCAGAACATCTCAATTCGGGGTAGCGAAGAGTGAATGACCGTGACGGATCGCGGAGTGATGGTAGCGTCCGCTGACCGACCGTCTTTGTATTCAGAAACCTCCACGTATTCATCTGGCCTGCAAAGACCAACGGGTCGACGAGGAGATGTCGTCCCAGAAGCTCGACATACTCGGGCGTCATATCCTCGAGAACATACAAGCGATGACGACAACTGCTGGGAACCGCATCGCCTTGCAACGGGCTGTGAAGTTCAAGGTAGTCCTGAATCTCGGACGCATTTTGAAGGTACACGGGCTTCACGCGCGAATCATGTCCAGAATCGTAAAACTCCAAGACGCAGCAACGACCCGGTGGGCAAGGGTTGCCATCTTGATCAACAGAGTACTGCTCCACAAGACGGCGACCTCCCTCGTTCTTATTCGATATCTGACCAACAACTCGGCCAAGTGCTGGGTAACTGAATTTGAGCTTATCGGCGAGATTGAGGTATGGGTAGACGTTGGCATCGAAGCCTCTTTTCTCAGCCATGATGGAGGCGCTTGACAATCAAATTCATATACGATGCAGGCCCGCGATGGAAGTTGAACGATGGGAAATCGATGTCGTGAATGCGCTTGTCGACATCATGGTCCTGACAGCATTGCTATCATGTATGGTATTTCTCTATATTTCGGCTGCAGCTGCGAGGGAATCTTGCTGAAAGTGTCTAGCTTGCATAAGCGGGGGCGTTTCAGGCGTAGCCTTGCATTCAACCACAGCAGCGACCAGCACTGACGGCATAGGAGAATGCCTACAGAGTTGTGAGGATGAATTTTGTGATGAAATAGGTGAGTTGCTGCCCTCGAAGTCGTGCTGGCCATGCCGTGAATGAGGTACAGATAGGAACTATGAGTCTGACGAGATTGTTGTCAATGATCACGTGCAGGCCGAGTCCTTGGTCGCGATTCGATTTTTATATTTCATCATTGCAGTGTTCTGAATATTGACAAGTATACAGCAATTCGGCTTTCTCAAAGCGATTTGCGAGATCGGAAGAGGCCTGCATGCAGAATGAAACTCGAACCGAGAAGTATCAACACACTTTAGTCGAGCTCTAAACTAGGCTCATTCCAGATCTAGCACTTCATCTGCTTAGTTGAAGATGAACCCCACAACCTTGGAAGCCTTGGCTTTGAGGCCGGTCTTCTTGGCCTTCTCGATATCCGTATCGACGTAGAACCTCCTGCTAGCGTCCAAATCGATTGTACTGATCTTCACCCACCAAGAACCCCGATAGTAAAGTCTCGCGCCCAAATAACACACAAGAATCAAAATGACCGACACATAATTTGCGAAGAAATTCTCTGCTGAAGTGGGTTTTCCCAAGGGCCACACACTAAGATAGAATTCAACGCCGATGAGAAGAATGCACCAGCTGAGTCCCCACCATGCAGCATATGGATATGTCCAGGATTTCCAGGGGAGATCGGCGACATCGCGACCTTGAAGCTTCCAAGCGTGACGCATACGGATATGGCTCAGGCAGATCATACCCCAGCCAAACAACGTGAATAGAGATGTAAGGTTGGATAGCCAGGTAAAGACGTCCGCAGCGCTATTCCCTACATTGAGGTAGGCAAGACCACCCCCGATTATGAGAGTACTGACTAGACCTAACCAAGGGCGACCCGTGTTGTCTGCACGCTTGAAAGCTGCGGGGGCCATTCCGAGATGTGCGAGGCCCATTGTCGTGCGGCTGCCTGCATATGCTGAGATACTTCCTGTCGAAAGGACCGAAATAAAGATGACAGCATTCATCATATGAGCTAGTGGTGGCAGGCCCGCTTCTCTGTAGGCAATGACGAAGGGAGATGCGTTCGTGCCCGACTGGCCGAAGATATTTTGGTTGTTAGGATCCACATTTATGGTGACCATCAATGCTCCCAACAGGTAAAAAAGCGAGAGGCGGAGCCAAATGGAACCTACGGCTCGAGGAACTGCTTTTCTAGGGTTTCCTGTTTCAGCAGCAACGAGGCCAGAGTTTTCGGAGCCAGACATAGCGAAGATACAGGTCGGCCTGTTATCGTGAAGGAATGATTAGCGACTGTCGCAGTATTGATTGTGTTCCTTAATACATACATGACGGAAAGAAAGCCCTTGAATCCATTTGTGAATGGTTCAGAGTTCCAATAGCGAAAGCCTATCGCACCATGGCCAGGGGCGCCGCCGGCAGAGATAGCTATTATAGGACTGTCTTAGCGACTGACTGCTTATGCAAACGTGTCTGACTTACCTATCATCGAGAAGATGACTACGAATATCCAGCCGAACTTGATAGTCGAACAGATGACTTCAACTTCGCCGAACACGTTGACACCAAACACATTCACCAGAACTATGACTAGCCAGAAGATCGTGATCCAAGCCGCGATTGGAACCTTGTCTGTCCAGAAGCCAAGAACAGTACAGACGGCTTGAAGCTCGTTTGCAATCGTGATCACGAAACTGAACCAGTACGCCCAGCCGAGAGCAAATGCGGCAGATGGGCAAACAAACTTTCCGGTCTGTATCTTTTATCAATATCCCATCGCGATTCAACGGCTCTTGAGATGTCTTACCCATTGAACAAAAGCCGAAGGAAGAGGATACATAACGGCCATTTCTCCGATAGAATGTGAGACGGACCAGATCATGCTTCCCGCGAGGAGGTAGCCCAGAAAGATACCGGCAGGACCACCAGAAGCCAGAGACGTTCCTGAGCCTAGCCACAATCCCATACCGATACTAGAGCCAAGGGCAATCATGGTGACGTGACGCGTCGATAGACGTCGTTGCAGCTCCGTTTCTGCGCCATAGTCGCCGCTGTGCGCTTCTCCAGCGATTGGAGAAGTCGGAGGAGACTTCTCCCCCGAATGCGCATACTGTGTTTTGTCCTCCATATCCAAGAAAAATGGCCTCCAAAACCTAGAGAATACTCACTGGAAAGATGGCAGAGTCGTGAAAGAGAGAGGCAAGGTTATGGCCAGGGTAGAGGAATGCCCAGCGGATATATCTGCAAGCAATTCTTGCACAAATGAGCCCACTTGCAAGTACACATGGTAGTATCCCGTCCCTGCATCGAATTAAACCCATAGACATGGTATCTACTTGCGTTTGCGCCAAGCTGATAACGCTCGAAACACCGCTGCTCCATGCTCGTATCCGGGATTGGTTGATCCCAATCATGGGGGCGCCTATTCGTCTGCGACCTTCTGAAAAGGATTGCGGCGACATGCATGCCAGTTTCCACAATCAGTCTGTTGCAGGCCTGAGTACGAGTCTGTCGGCCTGGCGGCTTCTATCACCTGTGCAACTTCCCAGTTCAAAGCCAGTCTCCACAATTAGGCTGTTGCAGTTTGAGCTCGTAACGGTCAGCCTGGCAGCTTCTACCACCTGCGCTCCTTTCAAGTCCAAACTTTGACAGAATGAAGTGTTTGTACAACACTGTACAGAGGCCTTAATGGAGGCAATGCGTGGCCCGACGGCTGATATCGGTCTCCGTGACATGCATGGTGCATGGGGGCCCATTGTACGCGGTGTTCGAGCGACCGTCTATCAATGGCCCATGTACCCGAGCGCAGGGCACCTTCCTCGAAAACCTGCCGTGCCACATAATATTACGGAAGAGCGCCAATCTAGAACGAGACCTGGAGAAAGAGAGAGAGGATGGAGATGACCTCTTGCCTCGTACTGCTAGGTCCAGATGGCTGCTCAGACTTCTATAGGGTGGCGTCTCGTTCTGATAACAGCGATAGAGCTGCGACGCAACCCACAGAATGCATTGGCCCTGGCACGCACGCTTAGCTCGGCCTGGCAATATCAGGGAGTTGGTTCAATTAGCTATCGCACGCAGGGGTCCTGCTAACGCGGGGTCGGCAGATGCCTGCTTCGATAACGCGTTCTCGTGCGAAGACCGACAGCACGGCGTATAAGCCACGTTCGCTCTGCAGCAATCTTATTCCAGAACATGTGCTCGGAGGGCCAAAAAAACCATGCTACGTTAACCGACTCCAGGATCTCGGTTGCGGTATCCGGGCTGTGGTCCTGTAGAGCGAGGCATGCAGTAGTGATCAGCTCTTTGGTGTCTGCAACGGCACGACGGAATCCAAGTCGAGTTAAAGGAGGGTTACACTACGCCCAGTGCTATCGGAGGAAGGACACAAAGTAGGAAGACTTGCCGTGAGGATCTGACTTGAAATCAGCATAAACGTGAGATAGGATCCGGTCGCCCCGTGTGATCCGAGAGGGAAGGTACACAATATTACCAACGAAACGAGAGATTACTCTTCCTCGACCCGTCGAACATCTTGTCCAGTAACTTGAAATAAGACCCCTCAGATCAGGCAACGGCCTAGATGCGCCTCGTGAGCCTGCAAAACGATCGCGAACTGTGCGGGCATATCTGATTGGTGTTGTGTTCCCCAACGCAGAGCATGCATATCGCGGCGGACACGATGGTGTCGAGTTTTACAAACCACAATCGAGAGAGCTGGTGAATGCTGAAAAACCGGTAAGCATCGAATGGGACTCCTTTGAGTATTTATTCAGAGATGATGGCTCCACTTGATGAATAATAGAAACTACGTAGGGCGCAATAGAAGGTACATAGGGCGTGATCATGCTGATTTCGGAATAGTGAGTGATGCCGGGGTTTGCAATGTGTTACCTAAAGTTTTACCACAACATACCAAGAAATCGACATGACGAAGAACGGATGAATTAGCGTCCACGGCTCGTTACTACGGAGAAGCTTCACATATCGACTGCGCTTTGAAAAGCTAATAAAGCGGTAGAAAGACCCATCATTGGTATCATAAACGAGATCTTAAACAAGAAAATCATCCAACATGCCACCGGTATATTCAGACACTAGGGTTCATCTCGACATCAAAGATAAAATCATTCATTACATGGTTTGATCCTGGAAGAGTAGGGCAGCCATTGTCTTTGTTGCGACAAACAGCCCATTACTCCGAACAAGCGAATCAAAGGTCTCGGGTATCTTTTTGAAGCTACTATTGATGTCGGCCTCGATCCCTATTCGCAAGTCAGAAAGCTTTTTACGATCGAAGAGGTTTTGTTCGCTACACTTACACACATGAGGCACAGCGTGCTCAATAGATATCTGGGATCCAGCTTCTCCAGTCCAGTCAAATTCAATCGACCAGCTAACTTTTAGCATAACATGCCGATCCTCC
The DNA here is from genome assembly GCA_030378425.1 of Periconia sp. TS-2. Classification (NCBI taxonomy): domain Eukaryota; kingdom Fungi; phylum Ascomycota; class Dothideomycetes; order Pleosporales; family Periconiaceae; genus Periconia; species Periconia sp. TS-2. Next base: position 1,153,701 of record JASNQO010000006.1, read on the forward strand.
AGCACCAGTGTGTCGCGACCGAGATAGCGACCGAGATTTCTCCTGGATATAGTTTTCTGGGGATGGAGCTGTGAGATATTCTCCGTGTCGTCACTAGCGCGGCCAGGAATGAGATAGCCAAACGACGTCTCACACCTGTGCCAATACTCTGCACGTTTCTTAGCTATCTCCCAATATGAACTAATTGCCCAACAAGCATTGCCAAGGTCCTTGTCTTGCGCCTCCTTCCGTAGAAAGGCACCCAACTCGCGCTCGGCCCACGAAGATAGATGGACTATTTTGAGGTCACTTATCGTGTTTGTTAGAGTGTCAATAATTATCGAGAGGGAAGCCGCGAGGAGCTTTTGGGGACCGGTGATCTCGATGAGGTGCTTTTGGAGGACCTTGTTCGAGTTTAGGGAAAATTTGTCTTGCAGAAAATTTAGCTGGGTAGTGAATTTGAAAGCTGTAAACATTTCCAGATAAGGTTGTGGGTCTTCGAGATCGAGTGGTTGATGAGATGCTAGGAACTGTGGTTGAGTTTGCCGTGATTTTGGAGAAAGAATTGATCGCATCGAGTAAGGCAGAAACGAGCACAAGAGACTGGAGACAGCTGGAGCCTCTTCTTCAGCTTCTGTACTAGCCTTGGCAATTTGATTCACGAAGGTGATCAGATCCTCCCTTTCCGCTGGCTGCAAAACATGTATAGCAGACTGCTTCTGGATGTTCACAATTTCCTCCGCACATTTTGCGACTTGATCTTCCAAATCATTCAGCTCTCGCATGAGTTGTGCTTGTTCCTGTTTTTTCTTCTCTATTTCAGAGTCAGGGGGCTCTTTCTCCTTCTCTTCAATGGCTTGGGCTTCTTTTACTTCAACCAAACCATCTTCAATTTCTTTGAATTTATCTTCCTGCGCATTGTGTGCCTTTCGTCGTAAAGGCGACTGTTGCGCCGCGTCTTTTAGCTTCTTGGGTCGCTTGCTCGGAGAAGAGTATAGGATGCCCCGACGGGGAGTATCGACTTCATCCGAGTTCAGTTGCGCAGATGATGTAGGCAGATCCGCATCCTCTTCATAAACATTACCCATCGCAATGATTCCTGTCTTGCCCGTCGTCCTCCGAGCCCGAGGGGTGACATCGTGACGTCTCGATTTGCGCCGCTGTCCTTTATCTTCCGATATATCTTCTTGCGCAGGATATGATTGTGTGTTCTGATCACCCTGAGCATTAGCTCGTGCCTGCTTCCCTAGCGCGAGTACGTCTCCACGAGCGCTTGGCTTTGAAGCCGCCGAATCTGAGGAAGAGGGTCGCGGTGGAAGAAGGTTCGGATAACTGCGCGCGAGGCTAGCTTTTGTTGGCGACACAAATGAAGGTCTTCGCGGAGGTTCTTTGAGAGGACTCGATGCTCTGTTGAACGAGCTCTTGGTGGGCGAAACGGATGGGCGCCGAGGAGGAACTTTGAGTGGGCTTGTATGCCTTGAATGGGATGCAAAAGAAAGTCGGCGTGGTGGTTGCTTCAAGGGACTGCTCGCTCTGTTGCCAAGCTCTGGCGAAGCAGTCTTCCGTCTTTTTCGCGCTGGCTCGTCCATGGCTGCGTGAAGGTATGTGGACGACGGTGGTTTTATGGATGTCTCTGTACCGTGGATAACGCGTTCTTGTGGGATGATTGACCTAGTAATTAGCCTAGGAATACATGATCCTGTAAATAAACGCGTCTTTGGCTATCGTCGAGGCCAGTGAAGGTCGCTCAACGCGCCGTTTCGCGTGGTGTTGATGCGATGGCGGCGTTCGGTTGTCGGGGAAGGTTTAGCCGAATTTTCGGAACGCGGGCAGAATGACTTCATGGCCGAGCTCCAACTCTTCGCCATCCGACTTGCTGTGCCCTTCACTTCTCTAGCCTCGACCCGTAATAGTGTTCACTTCGCAAACATGATATAAAATTCGCATAGTTTCATAACTTCGCCAGATCAGTTGTGCATGGACGTCCTGAACGGTTCACGAAATGGAGCTGTTTGCACACTCGACCAGCTCGCTGGTAATGCGCCGCAACCTCTGCGCTTCTTGTGCTCGAATATGGGGCGGAACTATAATTCCAGGCCGCTCGAAGAGAATAGGCTTACAAAATAGCGATCGGATACAGCGCCGTTTTAAAGGTTACATAGCACCTGCTGGTCAGCAAGCCAAGCCATTGGAAGGGTTTTATGCGGGTATGTCGAACCTAGACAACTACCCCTCTCCATTACTCACATGAAACTCCCAGAATTACTCTCGAAACCCTTATCAAAAACACAAGCAGCGACTCGGACTGCCCCTACCCCACCGCCACCAGAATCGCTCCCAAGGACGGGCGAGGAAGAGACATTAGCAAAGGCACGCGTAGTTTTTGGATCGCGATTGGCAGGCCCAGTAGAGCGCAAGAAGGAAATAGAGGCAGCTTCAAAGGAAATCGCAGGCGTTTTAGTTCCCCCTCGTCCCACAGAACCCGACAACTGCTGTATGTCTGGCTGTGTGAATTGCGTATGGGATTTGTACCGTGATGAGATGGAAGAATGGGCAGCAAAGAGTGCAGAGGCGCGAGCTCGGATACATGCAAACAGAGAAAGTGGCCATACTGCTGCGAGTATGCTCACAGCAAAGGGCACACCTACGCATGCAGCCACTAGTATGGACGATGATGGTGGGGGAAGCGAGACGAATTGGGAAGCAGGCATGCCAAAGGCTGATCTATTTGACGACATCCCTGTTGGCATAAGAGAGTTTATGAAGACGGAGAAGAAGCTTCGACAGAGACATAGTGCAGAACAAGTTGCAACAGCATAGAATATATTCCTAGGTACCCGCCAGTATTCCTGTTCATACCAATAGGCCTAGTGATTCTTCTATCGTTTCGCTTCCATAGCACGCCACCGTATACGCCTCCATATGCTCCGCAAAGGCGGTCGTCGTACATCTGCTGGTATCGCGTCTAGTCCTCGCCCACATCCACTCCCTTGGTGCGGAGCTCGGCTCTTGCCTGCTGTATCTCCGCCATCAATTCCTTGTGTGCTTGGGGAACATCATTGAAGGTAAAAACTCCCCAACCGAGTTTGAAGAGGAGGTATGCGCCGAAGGAAACGAGGGCCCAGAAAGGGAGCTGCACACCAACACGTCAGCTGCCATCACTTCACGCCGGCTTTCTGCACTTACCACAGGGACTATGTCCTTCTGGATCTTTTCAGGAAAAGATACTATTTCCATAAAGACGGCCAAATAAAGCTGTAACTATTAGAGCTGGCTCAAGATGTAGTAGCCGAGGGGCCTTCGCCTACAGAGGTCAAGAGCATAGCAATTGATATGGTCTGCTGAGCACGCGTCATCCTGGCGGGTCTATCTCTCACAGAGTCGGTCAGGGTATTGGCAGAAAGCTGAGCAAGTGTCTTGGGCGGCATGTGGGAAGCGCGTTGAGGTCACTTGCGCCAGATCTCAATAATTCGCGCCAAGGTTCCTGACCAGCAGGCGATCCACCCCTGTGCACGTGACTGCAGTACAGCCCAATCTAGAAATGCGAAGGCAAGTAATTGGACCCTCTACATTCGACAACTTGATGATCCTTTCAGCATCCGCCAATTCCAAGGAGAACTCTCAAAGGCTTTAGCTTGAATACTCTTCTTCGATTCTGTGATAAAGCACTATATCTTGTTCTTTCAAAATTATTTTCGCTTGAAGCGCACAAATGCATTGGAGCTTGAGCACCGACTTATTCTAGGCCGCCATTCCGCCAGCTCCGGATTTCATAATTTACATGGATCATGCGGCCATGAGCTTCTAGGCCTCAACAAACTCCAGATTCACCGTACTTTGCTGTCATCTACTTTTATCTCAAGAACTTCATTCAATATGCTTTCATTTAGCGATCAACCTCAGCAGTTCTTAGTAGAGCTAGAAGAGTACCTGGGAAAGGGCCCTGAGGGCGATACAAAGAGACTTAAGGATATTCCCGTGTGGTTGGCGGAATCTGAACGGAAGCACAGTGCCCAAGCTGCTAAGAATGCTGTTGAATTGCTAGGAACAGCGGTAGGAAAACAGCGTGCGCTACACTACACAAATACCAACATCGTCCTACTAACGTAGAATAGATTCATGGCAAGACTCTTTTCGAGAATCCGGGATTCTTGGACATGTAGTCCAAAATCTCGACTCTACGACACCAGTGGCATTGTCTAAGCAGTACCTAAGAGTCATTGGAAATTGCGTTGCTGATAACGATGAGAACCGTGAAGTCATCTCCGAAGACTTCGTTAAGCTGGTTGCGTGTCTTGAAGATGACACGTTGAGAACAACAGCTCTGGCCGTATTGTTCAATCTCGGCAACGACTATGGTATGTTCGGATCAACCTGGGGAGGGTTCGCAACTAACTAGTTCAGAGCCTGCACATGACCAAGCAGCAAAATTAAGACTAGACGAAACTCTTGTGGGATACCTTGCTGCTAACAGAATCTCGGAAGACGCCATAGATTACGTCGTGGACCTGTTGACCTGGACTACTGAAAAGCTTAGTCCTGTTCAATTGGGAGACAGCTCATCCCTAAAAGTGTTCGACAATTTATTGAAAGTTACTTCCCAATACGATGAAGACCATTACCAAGAGTATCTCGCCATCTTGGCCCACTACCTGCAAGACCCGGAATTCCAGCAAAAGGTCACTACGCCGAATACTCTTGACAAGCTATTCAATATTATAGTAGATCTAGAGTCACGATTGCCACCTGAGGAGAATCAGTACGTGCTTCAAGAACTCGCCACTCATATCGACCCTAACAAGGTTGCATCTGATGATACAAATGTCATACTGTTAGTCCGACTGATCAACTCACTCTCTGCCATGTCTGCTGCGGACGCTTTTGTTCACAGCTTCAAGCCGGGTAGTATATTCGTAACGAAAGTCAAGTCTAGAATGCTCTCGCAAGCAAAGTCTCCCTCGACTGTGTGCGCCTGTGTCATTCTGGGAAACCTTGCGACTTCTGATCAAGTGTGCATCGACATGGTCAAGGACACGGATTTACACATGATCTTGATTAAAATTCTATCATCAGAAAAGGAACCTGCGATTCTATATGCTGCTGCTGGCTTTATGCGCCATCTTACCTTTCCAGAAGTCAACCGAAAGATTCTCGGGGAAGCTGGCCTCATCGAGGCCTGCTGCCACCTTCTTACCAGCCATAATCCTTCGACTCGAGGCGAAGCAGCCGCGATTCTATGCAAGTTAGTCTCCAACAACTTCGGCAACATCGATAAGGTCGTTAACAAAGCGTTACCGGAAACCGTTGTTCTTGCCCAACTTTCTGGTGTTGAAAACCCTGATCAACCTACAATAATCTATCATATTGTAACACAGGCATTGGCCCCTTCAGAACCGTTGCCAAGCACAACAATGAAGAATCCCATGATCGAACTTGGTCGGACAATCATCGCCATGTTGCGGTATCTCAGACGTTCTGGTGTTGGGAAGGAAGAGGCTGCAGTCGCTTGCCAGATGTTCAACACGCCAGCAGTTGCCCGGCCGGTTGCCCGCCTTGTAAGACAACGCTTTTATGTGGATGCTAGGTCAGAAGGGCTTTTAGGCCTCGGTCTCATGGCTCAGTCGCAAGAAGGCGCTGTCTGCGTAGTGGAAGAATTGAAGGTGGACAGCGGCTTGCTTGAAGCTATCAAAGAATTTGCAGTAGACTCGAAGGGGGAGCATCAAGATAACACAACTGCAGGGAGGGACTATCAGAACGCAGTGGTCTTTCTGCATGGACTGGCAACAAATGGAGTAGGCCACCAATCCACACAATTACATTACCACTTGACACTAATATCGTACCAGGTGAACGCGATGGACGCTTCGCTAAAGACAAACGTACATGCTTTACAGGCGGAGCTGAGTAGACTAATGGTTTAATAGGCTGGCGCAGGTGTAGTCGGGTGTTAGACAAATTTGGAACACTACAGTAGATACCATGTCTCATGTCCGCATACAGGGTGCATTATATGATTGTTTGAAAATGCCAGATATTATCTATTGGATAATGTGTTCTCGATCACACGACTCTCGCTCCACTTTTTGGGCAACATTGTTCTTACATAGCCGGCTATTTAGAACTTGGTGTTGCAGCGTTACCGCTTATCGCACCTCTCAATGAAACATAATAATTATTAAAACTGCCCGCAAGCAGCAAATGAAATGCCTGTAGATTCTGGTGAATCAGCAGTGGCGATTTTTAACGACACACAAATCGGCGGGAGGGTTCATGCAACAAACAAAGAGTAATCAAGTCGACGCTGATTGGTGGGGCAAGCTGCTAAGTCGCAGGTTACGCTCGGGTCTCAGGCCACGGCAGCTCGCGCGCCTGTCTGACCATGTAACCGGAGAATGTTTAAATACCTGGACTGGGAGCTTCAAAAGCTTTCTACTTCACTCTCCATATTCTTACTTCTTTACCACAATCGACTATATATAGACAACGAGCCGTGAAATCACGAAATATATCACCTTATCAACGACTCTTAACAGCTTCCGAAAGCTATCACCATGACCTGCTGCGGACGTAATAACGGCGAATGCGTGTGCGCCAGGGAGGCTACTTGCTCTTGCGGCAAGCAGCCAGCCCTCCAGTGCAGTATGTTTGAAGATTTCAATTCCTCTCGGGATGGGTTCTATGTATACCATGACGTATGCTAAACTTCAAACCATAGCTTGCGAGAAGGCCGCTGCCGAGAATAAGCTTCCCACAAGCACATGCGTGTGTGGCAAGCGTGCAGAAGGTATGGATCCCTTCCATATGTATGCAGGATTCCCAAAACGAAGAGCTAATTGTTGACATAGGATCCTGCACTTGCGGCCGCGGCGCGTCCGGCTCAACCTCCGCTCTCGAGACCGACTTCACTACCAAGAAATAAGCTGCTTGTCCATTAGGCAACTGACTGATATGCATTTGGGGCTCATTGTGGGTGTTCAGGCGTTGGAGGTAGACTTTTGAGCTTTTCGGCGGACGGTGATACCTTGTTCGGAGTTGGAGATGTGCCTACGAGACTGCTATAGCATTGAAGCATAAAAGTTTGCTCCTTGATCCTTTTACGATTGCCTAATTGTGACCACTATCGCATTTCACGATATATCTAACGAAGTCAAAGACTTTTTTGGTGCAAAAGATTGCTCTTTCTAGCCAGATTTTAGCCAGATTTGAGTGAGAATACTTCGTAAAGATAACTTCACTAGGTAAAAAGGTGTTTTATTAGAGTCCGATAGTTGGTGTGAATCTCAAGTCTACAAGTATGCTCGAGTAAACGCTCTCCAGCTCATCGATGAATAGAGTTTAGACGGACGCTTTGACCGCCGCCCGCCAAGTCGTGCGGTAGAACCTCCACCACGATCCCGCACTTCGCGCATCAAGCATACAGCTGCATCGCGGCAACCTGCAGCCTCGTTTGCCCGGGCCCCAACTCTTTGCAGTTTTTGTGCTCGTCATGCCCCTCGCTCGCTTGCGCAACTACCCGTAGTTATTCCACCAACTTCCGACCCCTTTCACGACCGCTCGCCCCCACGACACCGCTACCTCGTCCTCGAGAATTCCACCGCCGTATCGAGTATTCTAAGCACGGACTCCGGACAATCTCTATTTAACAACAAGCTGTTTTGTCGGGATATCTACCAGGCGGGAATCGTCCCGCGCCGGGGCTCGCGCCGGGGCTCAAAATGGCGTCCGGATCTGGAGGCGGGAGTCTGTTCAGTCGGAACAACTCGGGCAATGTTCCTACTATGCGAGGTGCGCATGGTTCCACAATGCGGCGTAATGTTTCGAGGCTTATGTTCAATATGCAGGCTTGGTCTCGTTCATCGCTGACCTGCGTAATGCTCGAGCTCGAGAACTTGAGGAGAAGAGGATAAACAAGGAATTGGCCAACATACGGTGTGTATACACATACACGATACAATTGAAAATTGCGTGCTAACAGTAATTTCCAGGCAGAAGTTCAGAGGTATGAATTGTCTCATCTCTCCCAATTGATTTATCAGTCCCGATACTGACTCCTCTAGATGGTGGTCTCAACGGATACCAAAGGAAGAAATATGTTTGCAAGGTACTATACCAAAACCTTTTCTCCTTACTTTGCTAATCTTTGGAGCTCCTCTACATATACATACTCGGCTGGAACGTCGATTTCGGACATCTCGAAGCAGTGAACCTCATCTCAGCGACGAAATACTCGGAGAAACAGATCGGATACCTCGCCGTTACACTATTTTTACACGAACAGCATGAGCTATTACATCTTGTCGTCAATAGTATCAGGAAAGACTTATTGAATCACAATGAACTCAATAATTGCTTAGCGTTGCATGCTATAGCGAACGTGGGTGGAAAGGAAATGGGGGAGGCGTTGAGTTCGGATGTCCATAGGTTGCTGATATCACCGTCAGTCTAAAGCCTCAACGATGGAAAAGTAGTTCCTAACTAGAAATAGGGCATCGAAAGCATTCGTCAAGAAGAAGGCGGCGCTTACTCTCCTCCGGTTGTACCGGAAATACCCCAACATCGTACAAAATGAGTGGGCCGAAAGGATAATATCTCTCATGGATGATCCCGATATGGGCGTTGCGCTCTCCGTCACTTCCCTCGTCATGGCCCTCGTCCAGGATAACCAGGAGCAGTACAAAGGAAGCTGCGTAAAGGCTGCCAATAGGCTCAAGAGGATACTCGTCGACAACGAGTGTGCGGAAGGCTATTACTACTACAAGGTCCCATGTCCGTGGATACAGGTCAAACTTTTGAGACTGCTACAGTACTATCCGCCTCCTGGTGTGTTTCCCCGTTGAGCTACTAAAAGTAATCACTTAACTCACATTATTACAGAGGACTCGCATGTACGAAAACTCATCCGCGAAGCGTTGCAGAAGATCATGGACTCCGCGCTCGAAATGCCGAAGAACGTACAGCAGAACAACGCGCAGAATGCAGTCCTCTTCGAAGCTATCAACCTCGTCATTCACCTGGACACAGAACATGATATCATGGTGCAGATATCAACGCGATTGGGGAAATTCATTGCATCGCGGGAGACAAACGTGCGCTATTTAGGTTTAGAGGCCATGACGCATCTAGCGGCACGAGCAGAAACCCTGGATCCCATCAAAAAACACCAGTCAATCATTATCGGATCGCTAAGAGACAGAGATATTAGCGTGAGGAGACAGGGTCTAGATCTACTGTACAGCATGTGCGACCCATCCAACGCCCAGACCATTGTTTCGGAGCTACTGAGGTATCTACAATCGGCTGATTACGCTATAAGAGAGGAGATGGTACTCAAAATCGCGATTCTGACCGAAAAGTATGCTACAGATGTGCAATGGTATGTTGACATCTCACTCCGATTGATTGCAATGGCCGGAGACCACGTTAGCGATGAAGTATGGCAACGAGTCATCCAAATCGTAACGAACAATGAAGAGCTCCAGATATATGCCGCTCAGAATATCCTACAATACGTCAAGTCGGATTGCCATGAGACGCTCGTCAAGATAGGAGGGTACTTGCTTGGAGAGTTCGGGCATCTGATTGCCGACAACAAGGGCTGCAGTCCGATCGAACAGTATATGGCCTTGAATGGCAAGATGCGGGGGTGCTCCTCAAGCACAAGGGCGATCATTCTCTCTTGTTTGGTCAAGTTTGTGAATCTATTTCCCGAAATCAAACCGCAACTCCTCCAGACCTTCCGCGCGTACAGCCACTCGTTGGATTCCGAACTACAGCAAAGAGCGTGCGAATACCTCGCTCTCGCCACTATGCCGACGGACGATTTGCTACGGACCGTTTGCGACGAAATGCCACCGTTCCCAGAAAGAACTTCGGCTTTGCTATCTAGGTTACACCAGAAACACGCCACCACAAGCGATAAGAGGACGTGGGTAGTAGGAGGCAAAGATGCAAATACAGACCCGAAAGAGTTCAACCTTGTGAATCAGCCGACCGGATTGAAGCGAAGCTTTACGACCCCGGCGAGGAATGATAGCGCCCCTAGTACTACTAACGGGACTAATGGTGTCAATTCTTTGTCCAGAGATCTCGCTGGCCTTGACATGAACATCGATACCAACAAGGTCTTGAAGGCTCCAAACCTTGCAAGTGCGGCGCATTTGAGTCCGGATTGGGACATTGGTTACTACCGTCTTTTGCTCCGGACCGAGGGCGTCTTGTACGAGGATGCTCAGATTCAGGTTGGACTACGCACAGAGTACCGGGGTCAGCTCGGTTGTCTCATTTTTTATTTCACCAACCGGTCTTCCTTCCCGATGGGCTCATTTACTACCACGCTCGATAACAGGTCATCAGAACAACTCAAGACAGATATCAAAGGCCTACCAGATACCTCCATCCAACCTGAAAGCCAGACACAGCAGACTATCATGTTCGAAGCCAAGAATGTCTTTGCTGACCCCCCAACTATCCGTATATCCTACCTTGCCGGAGCCTTGCAGGCTCTCACGCTGCAACTCCCCGTCTACCTTCACAAGTACATGGACGCTACCGAGCTTTCTGTTGAGGATTTCTTTAAGAGGTGGAAGCAGATTGGTGGTGCGCCCCGGGAAGCACAACGCATATTCGGCCTGGTCAATAAAAATCGGACGATGAATCTAGAATTTGTGAAGAAAGTGGTCCAAGGCTTCAGGTGGGGCTTATTGGATGGCCTCGATCCAAATGGGAAGAATATAGTGGGAGCGACGGTGCTCCATACAACTGAAGGGAAATTTGGGTGTCTGCTGAGGTTGGAGCCGAATTTTGATACCCAGGTAAGTTATTCTACTTTTTTAAGAATGCCGAGAGAAATCAACAGCGCTAATATGTTCTTGTGCAGATGTACCGCATCACTATACGCGCGACAGATGAGGCTGTACCACCTATTCTTATCAAAGCAATGGAGGAGAGGCTTGCGCAAGGTGTTGAAGGGATGATTTGATCCTCTCATTCATTACAACTGAAAATGACACCATTCTTTACACCGTTAACATTCTTGGCATGCGTATAGTTGGGCGGGCATTTTCATGTAACCTTTTAGGGAAAGAAAGCTATTGCAGCTGGATACGCTTTGTTGATAGGTAATGATTGCTTGAGCGACGTGCGCTTTGGTCTTGCATCTAGTAGAGTGGCAAAGAGCTCGTAAGACAGGGGAAAACATACCCATGGGAACAGATCATGAAGCGTTTTCGAGAGCTTGGAATCTATTCTGTGTGCTTGTGTTCATGTTCGTGCTTGCATTTGTTGATGCGGATATGTGATTAAGAGGCTACTAGACAGCCGTCGACACAAAGATGGCACTGACTGCACGCTCAGGCCTGTCACGTTAAATCTGTGTAAACTGCCACTATCGACAGGATACGTCTGCGTTTTAGAAGGCGTGCCCGAAGAACGCGACACGCTTGAGTGGAAGCAGATTGACGGTAAGAAAAGTGGTATCCATTAAAAGTCTATACCCCCTATCCTGTGCTGGAGGTGATCCCTCCATCCACTACCAACTTCTGGCCGGTGATATATCTACTTTGTGACGAGGACAAAAATGCCGCCGCGTACGCAACGTCGAAGCTATCACCCATCTTGCCCATCGGCACCGCCTTATTTCGCTTTGCGATGAACCCTTCAAGATCACCGCCAGCATATTTGTCCGCCAGCATGCCAACGAGAGGGGTGTGCATTAAGCCCGGAACAACAACGTTCATCCTGACGCCCTTTGCTGCATAGATTACCGCTGTTGCCTTAGTGAACTGAATTACTGCAGCTTTGGTGGCGGAGTATGCTACTTGAGGCTTCCCGATGTATCGGAGTCCAGCGATCGAGGCAACGTTGACTACTGCACCAGATCCTTGAGCTTCCATAAGGGGTAGGACGTAGTGGCAGCAGAGGTAGACGGATTTAAGATTGACGTTGGTTTGCGCGTCCCATACCTTCTCGGTCATCTCAGCGGGGCCTCCAGGCTCTGATCGCCCGACATTGCTACTCGTCATTAGTCCACGTCCTTGGATGATTGTCAAGTCTGTCGTTTCAACTTACTTCACGAGAATATCTATCCTCCCGTACTTGGCCACACACGCATCCACCAATTCCTTCACGCTCGAATCGCTCGTGACATCTGCGGCCATGACCGTAACTTCGGCACCTTCCGCTCGCAGGCGCTTTGCTGTATGCTCCGCAGATTCGACGTACAGATCGCATCCGAAGATCTTAGCACCATTTTGTGCCAACACTCGAGCTGTAGCCGCACCATTCCCCCACATTGACTGGTCACCAGTCTGACCGATACCCGTGAGAAGCACGACTTTGTCTTTCAGGTCTGGATATGAGGCCTGCGCATCTTGAGCGGGGCTCGAGCCGTTGGGGGCGACACCGTTGTTACCGTTGGTTGTCATTTTCTATGATTAGAATGAGAAGAGTGAGACAATGGAACTAGAGCAGGGTAGTTTGAGATAAATGTAGAAGGGATGCTTGTACACTTTGAAATCTTTAAAATGTTTCGAAATAACGTTGCTCCAAGACGTAATGATAGGCCGAGGCCCCGCGACGGAATTGCCTACCTCGGAAAGTCGGAAATGGTGTAGTCGGAGATAGGTAGTCCCCAGATTTCCGACATGCACAGATCGGACGAAACACCGATAGTATCGGATTGGCCATCGGGTAGTACGTGCTTGCGTGGCTCAGTCACTCTGACAAATTATTCCCAGCGAAGATAGAGACTGAATGGTGAGTTCTCTCGTTTGAATAGTATCATGTTCATACTCATGTGGCACTCATTCCTATACTGCTAGGGATAGTAGTGCCCCCTTACTACTATCTTAGACTACAACAATAGAAATATGATAGATTCATCGAAAGAGCTTGGACTTTAAGAGGAATTAGAGCTTTAATAATTTCTTGCAGGGTAGCTCGTAAAAGCTTATACTTCATGCTGTGCAGCTTCATTACGCGCCCGGACTATAGTTTCATCGACCAGGCTTTGACGGAGCTTGATTCCCGATATGAGCCAGCCTCGTCAAAGTCCTTCGCCTAACTACAATACTGTAGAAACTGTTTACTTAGGGCAGGGTTAAAGCTATATAGTGCACGTCTTACTTGAAGACCTTTTCTTTGATTCGAGAATGAAGCTTGCAGTGTTAGAGGGGTTAAATGCGCGTATCAAGGCCTGCTGACATCTAGAAAATTCGCTCAGTCGAGAGCCAGGAACATGTTTGCAAAGCGCTTAGCTACGCGTCCCCTTTCATCGTCCTCTCTATATTCAATGACACTAGTCCCCATACCAACCGTGGATTCACATCTAGCCTCGCACCTGTTGTCCCTCTCGCAGACGTTGATTCTTGCTGTTCCCTTTGTTCAACATGAGCGCCGCTGTCACATCTGTTCCAAGTTTGTTGTCTGTCTTTTCAGCCTCGCAGAGATGCTTCTCTACGGCAACAGTCTCTGACAATGGGGCATTTCGACTTGGGCCTGAACCATCAGAGACAGAGTCCTCTTGCTACCCGCCTCAGTTCACACCAGCAACCTCATTCTTTTATTCTCCCGCGCGAGACTGTCCATCTGGATGGACAGTGGCTACATCTACAGAGAGCGTCTTTTCCGGCTCTGAGACTGAGACTCGAATGGTTTGTTGTCCAACTAGGTACAAGATAATTTGACCTCACCAGAAGTGCATAGCATGATCAAACTGACGTTTAGGCAGATCCTATGTGATCCAGACGAGAACTGATTACGATTATTATGAAACCCTAGGCTGTACAATTACTGAGCACTCTTATACAACTAAGCTTCACGTGGAACCTGCGGGCACGAGTCGGAATGCTGGGGCTGGCATGAATGCATACAGCATTCAAATCCGATACAAAGCTGAAGACTTTCGAACCACACCTTCATCTGTTTCTCAAGTAAGTGCTTCAAAAGCCACTTAACGTGGCTATATTACATGTGGATGTAAGAATTGTAAGTTGAATGCTAATCGAATCTAGCCGCCGTCACTCACCTCCCTTGTTGCGACATCTACGGTCTATACTACCCCAAGCAATCTACGTCAATCCGGAGGTCTATCCGCCGCCGCAAACGCAGGTATCGGTATTGGTATCGCAGTCGGCATACTAGTCCTTGTAGGATTGCTGGGCTTCACCTATCGGTTCGGCAAAAAACGCGGTCGTACATCGGCGGAGAACACTTCAAGGTCTGCGAGTGGGACAAGTAGAGCTGAGTTATCGTCGCATGCTATGGAAATCGAGCTGGCATCACCACAGGAATTGAGTGCAGGTGCTAATCGACACGAGCTCCCTGGCTCTGCGGGGAGATACAGGATTTAGCTATCTATGGCGAAATGTACGAGACCGTGGGATGGAAGTGATGTAAGATTAGAGAAGATACTTGTATTATTTTAGATTTAGAAAATGCCCTTCAAATGATATTATTCTGAATAATTAACGGTCAAATGAAGCTCCGGGATGGAAGGCCCACTCTAACGTCGGAAAAGGTGGAGTCGGAAATAGTACTAAAGTTTCCGAACACACAGCGAATGAGACACCAATAATATTGAAACTGTCGGATTGTCTATACTTGAAAGGATTCAAGTATCTTGACGGAATTCTTATTCCTGAAATTGCGCCTCAATACAGACTCTTTCAAAGAATACTCTCACTAGGAGAGGCTAGATGTCCGCATTCATATGAGCTGCTACTCTAGAAGAATTGAGCAGGAACTGTTTAACAAACTGAATTGCCGCATAACTTGATTGTGATCCTGCTCGGAATTGTCCTCTTCAAGTGTCTTGCATATTGTTCTGTTTCGTTTGTGCAATCTTCATAATGTTCGGCAAACATTTCATCACAGGAGACTCGGTGTCTTCACTGGTCGGTGATGCACTTGAAAGTATTCTTTATCAGCATCCCGATCTAGCTTTGGATCGAGAAAACAAGGGTAATGGAGAAACTATTCGCTTCATCGTCGCTTGTACTTACACAATATGCAGTCATCTTTCATCAATCCTTGAAACCAAATCATGTCGCCATCATCTCTGGCGGAGGAGCTGGACACGAACCCGCGCATGCGTTATATGTCGGCAATGGCATGCTTTCTGCTGCTGTGTCTGGAAACACGTTCGCATCGCCGAGTGTTCCTCAGATAGTCTCAGCGCTACGCCGAGTGACTGGCCCAGCCGGTGCAATTCTCATCGTGAAGAATTACACCGGTGATATCTTCCACTTCTATCAGGCCGCCGAGAAGGCACGAGCGAGCTACGGTCTTCGAGTGGAGGTTCTTGCCGTAGGGGATGATGCGGCGGTTGGTAGGAAGAAGGGAGGCAAGGTCGGAAGGAGAGGCCTTGCCGGTACTATCTTGGTGCACAAAGTTGTCGGTGCATTGGCAGCGTCAGGGAAGAGCATTGAAGAGTGCTTGAGGGTAGGGAGGGAAGTAGTAATGAACTTGGTCACAGTCGGCATTTCATTGGATCATGTGCATGTCCCTGGTCAGCCCGAGAGCTCGAACCAGAACCTGGGCCGAGATGAGGTTGAGCTAGGCATGGGTATCCACAATGAGCCAGGAGTGAAGAGGTTAAGCCCACAACCACGGCTACAGGAATTGCTGGATATCGTACTGAAGTATTCGTTGGATGAGAACGACGCTGACCGCAGGTTCGTTCAATTCCAGCCAACTGACGATGTTATACTTCTGGTCAACCATTTGGGTGGTCTTTCGGTCCTCGAGCTTTCAGCGATCACTATACACGTTATACGAAGCCTAGGTATGCTTTCGCCACCTAAGAAATATTAATTTTGTGTTAATCAACAAATCACAGAAGCGCGAAATGTGCGATTGGCGAAAGTGTACAGTGGCACGTTCATGACTAGCTTGAATGGCGAGGGCTTCAGTATCACACTGCTTCGCTCTAGTCTAGAAATGCTAAGTTTGCTTGAAAGTTCAACGGACGCACTAGCATGGAAGTCACAAAGCTGCCAAATTAAAGCTTCGACTCCTTCATCACGACTCCTGGAGACTTTATCCATTCAGGACGACAATGTGCAGCAGTCAACCTCGGGTCCACAAGGTAACGAATGATGAGCGATTGGCATGGCGGCCGCTAACAGAGGCTCAGTGGATTTCAAAACACTTTCAAATGCATTTCGGTATGCATGCAAGAGCGCGATCGAGGCGGAGCCTTCAATCACAAAGGCAGATACAACGGTGGGCGATGGTGACTGTGGCACAACGTTGAAAAGAGGCGCAGAAGCAGTGCTCCAATACTTCGAATGCGCACCCGGGGTTGAGAATACGCACGTGCTTCATCATTTGCTTCATATTGCAGAGATAATAGAGAAGAATATGGATGGGACATCTGGAGCGATCTACGCCCTTTTCTTCAACGGCCTCTGCTCAAGTCTGCGGAAGTACTCTTCAGACGAGACAATGTCCGCAGCATTATGGACAAGCATTGCAAAGGAGGCTTTGGCTATCGTTCAAAACGTCACACCAGCGAGAACGGGGGATCGTACTTTGATGGATGCTTTAGAGCCTTTCATTGGATGCTTACAGGAAGGTCTAGATGCGGCTGTGAGTGCCTCAGAACAGGGTATGCAGAAGACGAAAGGAATGAGTCCGGCTTTTGGAAGAGCGGTATACGTAAATGAGGAAGGTTGGGAGACCGTGCCTGACCCTGGGGCCATGTCTGTCGTCGCTTTAGTGAAAGGATTGCAGGATGCAGTTGTATTCAGAAATTAATTCTGATAAGTCGTTTTAGCGACTTTATGAATCATGATCCTCATGAGTCTGCTTTCTTTCAAGCCAGGCTTGAGTATAGCACCACAGAAAACTCGTTAAAGTACCAAAGATGTAGGATGTAGCGACCCACTCACAAGCAGCTTGTTCTATTCCGTCACTTCACATAGGTGCGAGATCTTGAAATTACCTGTAACGTTCGGCAGTCAAGGATAGCAATTCGACCTAAGTAATAATACGTGCCGCCACTTTCGGCGCAATCAACCCTCCCTCCATCGAAGAGCGTTTAGCTCTGACCAGACTGTTCAGATCTTATTCTCGATAGACTTGAAATACGATGACCAGACCATGAGAACATTCTTAGAGAGTGTACCGGAACAGAGGAGAGCGATCACCCATAGCCTCAAGCTCCTCTTCTGTATACTTTGCTCTAACCTCTGCCTCAGACATCTTAGCACGAGCCTTGTTCTTGCTCCAGTAGAGGTACTCCAGCAATAAACAAGTCACGACACCTAGCGCCGCAAACGCGAACGACGAACCAAATCCGGTAGGATACTTCGGCTTCTCCTTTTCAATGTAGATGTAGCTACCGATAATACCGCCGATGTTTCCCATGCATATCATGTAAGCAATGCCTTGTGCGCGCTTTGTCTGGCCGGCGAGGTTATTGAGTGTCCATGCTTGACCGCCAGGGTTGATAGGATAGAAGCCGACACAGGCTAGGACGATTGCAAAATAGCATGTACCAATATTGGAAGCAATATTCTCGGCCTTGGCAAATAGAATTGCGAAGGATATCACAATCAGTGTTTGAGCACCCACGATGAAGGGCATGCGCCATTTGTACTTGTCCGAGAAATAGGCAGATGCGAATGCCGATATAGCACCGACAATGTATGGCGGAACAGTGAGCAGCTGCGCATTTGCGGATGTATAACCCATGTTCTTGATGATTTGCGGCATCGTAAATTTGAGGCCATAGTTGGGAACGGTGTTGGACCAGTACACAAGTACCTGGAGGTATAATTGCCAATCTAAAAGAACGCATCGCACGATCTGCCACTTGCGGGACTTTTCGGCGTCACGCGCTTGCATGCTCATTCCTTTTTGTGCCAACTGACGGAGCTCCAGATACCGGATTTCATCGGGTTCGAGCCAGGATGAGGAGGACGGGGAGTCGATTAGGCAGAAAAAGCAGAGGACTCCAGCAACGACAGAAGCAATACCTTCAACAAGTCAGCATCTAATCGACAAGCGAATCTCCGGCACGCTTACCTTCGATGATGAAAATCCATCGCCAGCCCTCAAGACCCGCCAGTCCATCCATCTTCGCAATGGCGAACGCAAGCAGGCCTGAGAAGGCGCCGGACAGTGCCGACGCACTGTAGAAAAGAGCGAGACGAACTTGGGTTTCATTTGGCAGATACCATCTCGACACAAGAAAGACTGCCCCTGGAAAGAACCCAGCCCTGCCCTGGGTTAGTTTCATGGGATGCTTGAGATCTATGCATCCCGCCGGCTTACTCTGTCACTCCCAGCATGAAACGCGCCGCTACTAAGCCACCGAAGTTCTTGACAACCCCGTGCAATGTCATGACGGTACCAAACGAGACTATCAAAAATGCCATATATCTTGAAGGACGCTGAACGCGGACTAAGATCGAATTGCTCGGCACCTCTACTCCTTGTTAGAGACCGTTTGAGACTGATATTGCTCTACTTACCGAGCAAGACGTATGGGACGAAGAAGATGCTCAGAGCAATATTGTACTGTGTGCCAGAGAGGCTCAAGTCTTCCATAAGACCCTCAATCTTTGCGTTTCCAATATTGGCACGATCGATGTAAGACATAAGGTAGAGAAGGGCAAGAAGAGGAACGAGACGCCAATCAACCTGCAAAGTTTAAGTGATAGGGACATCAGATTGGACGGCATACTGACCTTTCGAAGGACTTTTCGACGGCGATCATCGTCAAAACCTGCAAGAAATGCTTCATCTTCTGCACTGATTCCGAAGCGATCTGGAGTCTCCTCATAGCGGATTGAATCCTCAATGTCTTTGATAGGAAGGGTCATTTTGAGACAGAGAAAGACAGTACAAAATATGATTTGACTGTGGGGTCCCCAGATCTGGGGTTGCAAGGAGCAGATATACTGCTTAGTCTGGGTACCGTTGTGGTTGGTCCAGTTCAATTCTTAGGCACCTCGGTTAGGCCTGCTTGTCGTCGGAAATATCTTCTTTTCCGATCGCGGAGATGTCGGAATTTCAAAGCCGCCATGAATTCGAACAGGTTTATGAATGGTATCACTTCGGCAGCCCTCGCGAGCTAGTACGTGGACAAAGCTGTCTTCACATACAATTCCTTAGCCCAGCCAAGCATCCCACGTCCCGCAAGTCCACATCCCAATATGGCTCCCTCTGTCTCTCAACTCGAGCTTGCGGTTGAGCAACCAAAAACCAAGCCTGTAACAACGACCGCCAGCTCAGACCGGGTCGAAAGCCCCCCTCAAACACAGGTGCTGGGAAAGACCAAAAGTGGCAAGCAATTAAAGATCCGCCAATACCCCAAGTACGACAATCTTGAAGATGAACGTCTATACAGGAAGCAGCATCTAGCTGCTGCCTTCCGCATATTTGCTGACCGTGGCTTCGACGAGGGTGTTGCAGGTCACATCTCCGTGCGCGATCCTATCCTCACAGACCACTTCTGTAAGCTTTCACATCTCTAATGCGTTGGCATATATTAATTTTGTAGGGCTGAACCCTCTTTCAATGCACTTCTCCCTGATCAAGGTATCTGACCTTATCCTCGTGGATGAAGAAGGCAATGTTGTCGAAGGCGACGAACCCATCAACACTGCGGCATTCGCTATTCACTCAGAGATCCACAAGGCAAGGCCAGATGTGCATGCCGCATGCCATGCTCATAGTGTTCATGGCAAAGCATTCGCAGCTTTTGGCCGCGAGCTCGACATGATTACACAAGACAGTCTTCGTTTCTACAACAGCCACGCTGTGTACAAAGACTTCAAAGGTGTTGTCACAGATTCCGAGGAAGGGAAACGTATCGCAAGAGCACTTGGGGATGGCAAAGCAGCCATTCTGCAGAACCATGGGTTGCTCACGGTTGGTGGAAGTGTCGATGAGGCTGCCTTTTGGTTCATCAGCTTGGACAAAACATGCCATGCGCAATTGCTTGCAGACGCGGCTTCCGCCGCGGGCTACAAGAAAATCATCATCGATGATGACGAAGCCGCGTATACGGCACTACAAGTTGGGGGGCCAGAGAAGGGATGGTTGGCTTTTCAGCCATATTACGACGAGCAGGTTGCGAAGACCAAGGGCGACTTCCTCAACTAGCTGTTTCTGTAGAGAATGAGCCAAAGTAATTCAGACATCGTTGAGGATCTAAACAAGGTACGACTCGAAGTAGTTGTAATGTGTTGAGCATGATGAAAATAATGCCTTCAACCGCAAGCGCCTAGGTTAGGCCCATCCATCCAGGATTCAGAGTGTTCTTGTTGGCATACCAAATTAAACAGCGTGTGAGAAGCCAATTCTCAACGCAGATCAGGCGAGAGATAGCTTGGGTAAACGGCATGTTGAAAACTTTGTCGCCTTTTTCGGCGCGGACACTGCACCGCGTCGTTGTACTCCATATCCGTGGAGAAAAGCGGCAGGCGAGCTAGTCCCCGCTACCACCCTCGCGTGACCCCAGATGTTGTCGGGATTTCATCAAAGTGCGGAGGAGCTCAATTCCGATCGGGGGTGGAGAAGAGTCTCCGAGTCCCCACTTCCTGGTCACTTGATTTTGGCTAGGTGCGCGGAATCTTGCATGCCAGGGTTCCGCTACACATAAAATTAATGGGGTATAAGTCATCTTCAATAGCAGAACCAAGCATTGCTGTTATTATCCCACAAGCGCTACACAATGTCAGCCGACTACCCCGCTGACAATCGCACCTGGCAGATTATCCACAATGCCCGAAAGGGTGGATATGCTGTGGGAGGATTCTGCGTGTATGAGAACCCCCACGTAGTGAGAGCTACGATCTCGATTGACAAATTTCAGGTACAACACAGAGGGCGTCCTTGCTGTCATCAAGGCAGCAGAAAGATGCCGTTCGCCGGCTTTGATCCAGTTTTTCCCTTGGACACTGCACTTTCAGGGTCCTGCATTCATCAAATTCGTGTCAGAACGAGCACGTGCGGCGTCCGTGCCTATCGCGGTACACCTTGACCACTGCTTGAAACCATCTGACGCAGACATTGCACTTGAATGCGCATTCGACTCTATTATGGTCGATGGCTCTATGTTTGAAGAGGCCGAGAACATCAGATATGTCAAGTCCGTTGTCGAACGGGCTAAAGCGAAAGGTATCACGATTGAGGCGGAGCTTGGCCGGATGGAGGGCGGCGAAGATGGTTTGCCAAACATCGATCTAGAGAGTGTCTGGACAGATCCAGAGGTGGCAAAGCAATTCGTCCGCGAAACAGGGGTTCATTTCCTCGCGCCGAGCTTTGGTAACGTTCATGGCCCGTACCCGCCTGGTGGAGCTGAAAAACATTGGCAACTCGAGCGGCTCAGAAAGATTCGACAAGCTCTTGGAGATGAGACACCATTGGTATTGCATGGAACGCACCCTCTGTCGGATGATATGGTGCGTGTGGGAATGGACCACGGTATGGTGAAGATCAACCAGAACCGCAACGTTCGAAATGGATACCACGAGTTCTTGGCCGAGAATGTATCGAAGCTTGAGCTCACTACTTTGCAGGAGAAGGGTGTCGAAGTCTACTCTCAAGGTGTCGAAAGGTTGATGACGGAAGTCTTTGGTTCAGCTGGAAAGGCTTGATGTAGAATATGATACCGCTAATACTACCCTTCCTCGAGCTAGAAGTCGATGCCGTAGTTGTCGAGATTAAACATAGAATTATCGAACCCGAGATCCATGATAAGATCTAGGGCGTTTCCATCTGGTAAAGGCCCAAGGCCCATCTATAACACGCGTTAGTGACCATCCTGACCTCATGATATGGTCGAACGTACGATGTCGTTGGTGAAGTCTTCTCCGCCAGCATTGAAAGTTAAATCACTCGACCCATTAAAATCACCCACCACTATCGGTGGTTGCTCGTTTGGCGTCGTGTTAGTCAAATCACTCGTTTCGACGACTGAGACTCGCGGTCCCTGGGCGGTACGACTGGCAGGACTGGTTCCAGCTACCGACTCTGCGCGAACATTCTCAGCAATAACTTTTGACTCCTGGAGCACATGGTCAGTATTCTATATCGCGCTCACGAGTGGATTGTCGTACCTCTAACAGCTTCTGCGAAGTCAAGCCCCTACTATTGTCTAAGCGTTTATGTCCCTCCATCGCCTTTTCAATAATTGCTGCAGTCGACGACTGATCGTGCGCATGTGGGTAGAGGGTGAGATAAACAACGAGAATCGAGATAGCACAGAAGATGAAATAGGATGTTGTCCAGTATACGCCGTTGTACTTTTCGTCCAATGCGATATCTCCGGCAAAGCGCGCCATGCGGAGTGCCGCGTCTACACATCTGAGTATGTTGTACGAAGGAGGGCCAGTAGGAGGCGTTTTGAAATTAGTGCTGAGTAGCTCGTCTAGTAAGTAGCCCCGGTATGCCAGCATTACGGTAAAATTATACGCAGCCCGAATGGTGCGCTGTTGACGGCGGAATATCCAAGGTATGTCGTAGAAAGAGTCTTCGGTTGCATGATTACTTTCTGTCTCGGGATGGAAGAAGGAAGGGGTCTCTTCCAGCCATTCCTGGAGTTCTCTTTCCACTTGCGCTACAACGACGTCTCTTGTTTCTAATCCGTGATTGACCGCAGGGTACAGTCGAGCCATGATGCGACCGACAATTTTCGTTAGCTTTATATGTGCTACAACACCTGCAGCAATCTTTGATTCCTGTACCCCAAGCTCAGGTTGAAGGTGGACATCTTTTGGAACTTCTGGGTAAGGGATTGTAATGTCAGTTTCCTTTATGATAGTTGGACGGCCAAGCACGACCGAAAGATAGCGATCGATCATGAATAACGCCCAAAAGACTCCTCTCCTGGAATACTCGTCTTGCTCACGATACCCTTTTGAGGCCCGTTGAAATCCAATGATCTGCCCGAGCCGCACTGCAGAGCCTACAGACATCCAGGCCCTATTGAACATATTCATCGCAAGTTCAATCTGGCACCGTAGCACTGAGGCCTGGAGTACCTTGATTGTAGGTGGGTAGACAGCAGATGCCTCTTCAAGTAATGACTTTCCTGCTTGGTAGAGTCGACTAGCTTTGACTCTGTACTCATCTACGTTTTTACTCTTCCAGGATGCGGACCATATACACCTAGATACTCTCGTTAGCCATAGTACTGTGACAAAGATCTGATACCCCTTTACCCAAGGCTTAGAGCTAGGAGGATCACAGCCATATTATTCGAATCGTCAATGACTGCAGGATCTTGGTGGTATAGTCCTTCGAGCATATCATACGTTTGCCTCAACGGAAGGTAGCGATAAGTAGCGTTAGAATGCTCGAACACACAGTCCAGATATAGTTTCCCGACATCTTTGGGCGGTAGCACAAATGTTGCCCCTCCAGATACTGCATCTAGGGTATGTTCTGCGGGACGAGATAGATTTCGCGGCATTGCCTGTCCCATGGTACCAAGATGACTATAGACGTTTCTCAGAAATGCGTGAACACTAGCGTCATCATAACCCTCCTCTTGCACTGCAGTGGGGACTGAGGCCCCAAATTGACCACTACGTCTCTCTATATTGGCTTGAAATAATTCAGTCGTTGCTGACTCTATGACCCGTTGCGGAGTTCCTTCTACAGTAGGGTGTTCCGACTAATTTGAATATTAGCTGGAATAAAGACAAGATTTGAAGAAACCTACCAATTTACGTCTTTTCACTCGATTGTACGACGACTTATACGCACACTCGATACATGATGCAACGCAACGTGAGCAGGGCTGCAATTGTCAGGCGATGCATCATATTCTAATGTGGATGGGTTCACCTCGCCGCCATCGCATTTTGATTTTCTCCGCTTACACGCATCGCATGCCCTAGTCACATATTTCTTCTTACTTGCATCCTGCTGGGCCATGTTGCATTTCCTAGGGGTGGGTCGTGGAGTCGGAAAAACCATCAGGGCACGCACAGAGCGGAAATAGTGCCAATCAGGGACCTCGGCATTACTACTAACCAATCAGATAAATCTTGCTTGTATATACCATATCTTACACGTTATTTCACTCTTGGTCTTTCGTAATTGCTCGTTATAGTAGGCTATTCCTACTAAAATGCATCGGAATACTCTAGCATTGAAGCGATCTACCCGTGGAAAAGACTCCCAAGCGCTCCCAGGCTACTACGGTAGATGTGACTCAATACCTAACTCATGGGTCAGTCTAACGTAATTTATCTAGCCTACTACAAATCGACACTGTCGTTTCCAGGTCCATATACATGCGCCCTCAATCTAGAAAAGGGCGGAGCTTCTGTGGAGTTGCGATGACTCTCAGCTAGCTGTGGCTGAGCAGCAGCCACATCTCGGACTACCTTCGTACCTCGTATTTACAGCGAGCATATAGCAGCAAGTCTCAGGGTCTGAACCCTGGGTTCAATCTGTTTCTCCCATTACCTTTTTTAGATCCACTTTCGATTTGCAAGCTTCAAGTAAGGATATCGGACATTCTGCGAAGTCGAAAGAAAAGAAGGGTGAACTGCTGCCTAGTTGGATTGACTTCAATCGGAAGACCATCCCCCATGCCTCCTAAAAGTCGAATTACAAGGTCAAAGTCTACGCGGAAAAGTGCAAGAGCTACATCTGTCCCTACCCGTATGAAGGCAGCATCCACCAAACCTTCTCGTAAAGCAGCAGCAGTCAACATGCCCGAGATCATCAATGCAGCATCCAGCTCCGATGAGCAGCAAACAAACAGGGGTCCCGTGTATTTCTGGAAACCGGACCAGGGACATGGATACCTTGGGCAGTGGTATCCGTCCCCTCTATCCGTTGACGGGGAGACATATGCGACAGCCGAGATGTGGATGATGGTGCAGAAGGCGCGGCTTTTCGGCGACGAAGTATGGACCCCTCTGGAATGACCAACGGAACATGAAGCGGGACTGACAAGCTACAGGACATCGCAAAATCCATGCTCTCAACCCTCGATCCAAAACGGCACAAAGCCCTTGGAAGACAAGTATCCAACTTTGATCCGAAGACATGGGATGATAGTACGTCCCCTGAGATCTCCAGCGTAGAAACGTTCACGTGCTTGTATTGACCCCGTGTTCCGCAGACAAAATGCGGATTGTGACCGAGGGAAACATGCACAAATTTACGATATCTGAAGATGCAGAGAATTTGCGAGCCCAGCTGTTGGCAACTGGTGACCGAGAGCTCGTCGAGGCGAGCCCGTTAGATCGTATTTGGGGCATTGGTTTTGCGGAAAAGAATGCTGGTTTCAATAGGCATAAATGGGGGCAGAATTTGCTGGGAAAGGTGCTGATGGATGTTAGAGCGCGACTCATGGAAGAAGCAAAGGAGAAAGCATGAAGACATCGAGAAGTGTTAGATGTCACGGAAGCAAGGTGGAAGACCGAAATAAGAACAGATTGGAGGCACGCGAATGAATGGAGTATTTTCAAAGTACTTTTAGATGGTCTATAGATTGATATTTGTATGTTCTCACGTTCCTAGTTAGAGTTCTGGCTTGATTATGCTTATACTGAAGTAAGGACTCTTGATCAAAGAGATAGAACTGCTATCGAGGTGAATCAGAGTCACTCAAAGTCGATGCTGGATCTAAACCGTGCTTCGTCTCATTAGCATCGAGCCAATACAAACCTTAGATTGAAATGAGCGTTGAAATGCTCACTTCATGTAAAAAAACATTGAGACGGACGAACCGTTGATTTGTGAAGGCGAATCTTCGTCGCCTCGAGACTGAAGAGCAGGTCCGGAGGTCGCCCGCGAGCTTCGCTACGACGACTTCCCATCCTCACATTGGGTCCCAAGATCAGGCAGAGAACAAACTACCAGCACCTGCCATATGCATGCATTCTCCGAGGTGACATGGTGCTCAAACCACAACCGCCCCTCCATGCTCAACTTGGAATTGTTCTTTGTGATCTGCTTAAGCACGGCCGCACGCTGTCACTTGTGTGACTCTATTTGTTTGGATGAGGCAGACAGCGGCGACGGTGGCACCGATGCAGTGAACGGCCTCTGCGTCGAATGCTGACCACAACCCGCATGGATTCAGGTGATTCCTCTTGACATTGTCAGACAGCCTGTTTTCCCCATGCCGATGTTACCTCTGCCAGTGTGGCGGAGCATCAGATGACGCAGTGTTGTTCAGCATATCGGGCCTCGACTTCGGTGTCATATCGCAGTACCGCTCGACGAAGGGGACTCATCCCCGCACGGGGACTGTGAGACGGGGGTTCGACGCGTCGCGATAAGCTCAATGGTGGAGGATGGACTGTCTCGATGGTCCCGAAGCCGGCCAAACACCATGGGAGCGTGTAGATAGCTGTTCACGGGGTCTCGTCGCGTGTGGAAGTTGAAGTGGTGCTGTCCACACGGGAGATGTGGCTAATTGGGCGGCGGAGGTTCCATCAACGCAGGCGCGCCAGTACCGCGAAACGCAGCGGCAGGCGGAATTCAGAGGAATCTGGTCGCCAAGCAGTCGAACACGAGCCGGACGATATCAATAGACGGGTCGGGGGTGGAGGAAAGCGGAGAAGCCTGTCGGGTTGTGCTGTCGCGGGCCCGAGAGTTGCCCGATGGCAGGGCTGCAATCAGGCTGGAGGGTTGATAGATTGACGACCACACACGGTAGCAAGCTGGAGCGAGGAGGCTGCAGGGTGAGAGGCAGTGTCGGTGGATAAGAGGGCTCAATATATGGGGAGGATGAAATCCCCGTCTGCACTGCGGGCCGCGGCCAATCAGGCCCCCCTCGCGGGGAAAAGTGCGGAGGCGGGAAGCAGCGGCCATCACGTGGAGAAAGCGCAGGTCGTGGCCGTCGCAGTTCCTCATCCAACCTCATATCACCAGAGATCCCAGGCCTGCGAATGCGCCGCATAACAAAGCCCGAGGGCAGCCCCAGTGTCCGAAAAAGCCGTCAGCGCGCGCCCCAAGCACAATGTCGACCATGATCACGTTTGCTGCCAACAACGAGTTCTTCAGGAAGCGCAAGCGTGCGTGGCCCGTTTTTCATGTGTCTCGCCAGCCGAGCTTCATTCCACGGTTTCAGCCTTGCTAACCCAGCCCACAGGCGTCCACCGCGCATGTGAATCGTGCAAGAAGCGACGGGTAAGCCAGCCCTGCGGCGCGCCGCAGGTAGAAAAGTGGCGGTTCTCTAACAGCCAGTAGAAGCGCTGCAGCCATACCTTCGACGACGACACGGATGCCGGAAGCTCTACCAAAAACGGACAGCCCGCACCCCATCCTCCCTCTGACCATCATGCCTACCAGCTCAACCATCAACATGATCCGCGAGTGCACAGAGCCGACGCGCAGAATCATGGGCATGCCCACTCCGCCATGGCGCCCTATAGCCCGGACGACGACGCACTCGCCGCCACGCCCCCCAATTTCCTGGGCTACCTCAACCCCGAGGCCGTCTTGAGAGAGCAGCTCAATTCGGAGCGAGGCAAGTCGACTCACTCGCCCATCATCCCGTCCATCGGCCAGTGGATCGAGGGCGAAAACCAGCGGCCGTCGACCAGCCAGCCCGGCTCGGCGACTTCGCGACCAGACGATATCAGTCCCACTTCCACCCAGGAAGTCAAGGTACAGAGAGCACTTCAGCTGTATCTGGACGCGGTAGGCGTTCGCATTCTCCCGCCGCGCAAGTGTCAAGATGCCCTCCTCGACCTATACTTCGCATATGTTCATCCACTGTTGCCGCTCATCGATAGGTCCGTCTTTTCAGAACAGTATAGCCAGAACGCAGAATCTCGGATACTAATGCAAGCTATCTGTATTGTGGCATCCAAGCACGCTGATGCTATGCCCTACTTATGCCTGGGCGACGACGCGCGGAAGATGGGGCCTCGAGAGTTCTCTCACCGACTATACAATGCAGTCATCGCGGGCATTGAAGCGAAATTAGAGAAGAACCGCGTAGTCCTGATCCAGGTTTTAGCTCTTATCTCATTACACTGCGAGGGCCCGGACGGCGCTGAACAAGCGTCGATGCACCTTGCCCAGGCCATTCACCACGCTCACACCTTCGGTCTACAGTTCGGACATCAGTGGAAGAACCAAAAGTCCGAGGATCAGGAAAACCTAGAGGACCTCTTCTGGTGTCTGTGGAGCCTCGACAAGATAAACGCATGTATGAATGGAAGACCACTCATTATGCATGACCGCGACAGTAGCTTGACAAAGCTCCCCACCGATCCGGAGAAGAGGTCAAGTCCTTTCGGAGTGTGGCTTCAGATCTCGGAGATGCTCGATAAGGTGATTGATTACTACAGACCAGGACGCTCGGCTGAAGAGACGGGGTGGGAAGGAGACGACTTTCTAGGGTTCGAGGAGATGGTCGGCGACGGAGAAGATAAGCTGGAAGGCCCTATCATGAGTAGGTCTTGACGAAAGCAAGGTGAACCCGTACACTAATCAACTCAGGTCTTCTATCACTTTTCCATCATACCATGTGTATGGCGTCACACAAATCCCTCTCTATCAACGCACCCGTCAAGTCAACCCCATCCTACGTCCGCCAGAGTCTTTCGGCGACCCGAGTAATTCACTTACTCAATGCTGAGCCCCCAGAGCGCCTACCACCTGTCCCACTTGTGCCCTATGCGCTCTCTGTCGCACTAAGTGTTGTATACCGACACTTCCGCTCTCGACGATTAAAGGTACACATCAACCGCGCAACGGAGGAGCTTAAACAATGCGTTGTTCTCCTCAATAGGTTACGAGGTGCATGGTGGTCCGCTGGGACAATGGCCGATTTAGGCATGGCTGTGTTAAATAACGCGGACCGCAACACACGCACCGCCAACACACCGGCCACGGTCACCGAACCACTACTCCGTCCCGACTCTAAACAGGACCTCGCTAAGATGCCGCAACAACCCTCGGGCCCCAGTAACTGGCAGACCCTGGATAATACCACGCCCATCGATCCCCGCCTCCAACAAGCGCCAACACCAACAATGACGAATTTGCTGAATCCCCTTCCTCCCGCTGCAACACCCGGACAGCATCCGACGAGCAGTGAACGCGCAGATCGTACTCAGCAGCAAGCTACTGCTCCATCGCTTGCTGCACCTGCGGCATTTGACTTCTCTGAAGCCAGTCCCGACTGGTTGAACTTTGACATGGCGTTTGAGAAATTAGAGGGGCTCCTAGGAAGTAGTGGGGCGGATCTAAGTAATGAGTTATTCAAGCCCTTGAATTACGAGAGCTTAGATGGGTTTCTGGATCCTACTACCTAAGCTTAGGGGCACATGAACAAAGGCGAAAGAACACGGCTACAGATGGTCATGTGGCTAACGCCATGATAGTGGTACGGGTAGCAGAGGGAGCAACATGTTGAGAGGGCAAGATGTTGTTCCGTAAGCCCTTGATATTAGTGATTTGCTTTTCTGCGGTGTCATGGGACGCGCGTGTGCTCTCCTCTGTACTCATTATTTCTTTAGGTTTTATTGCCTGAGTTTTGGCTAGCATATAGGCGTCATCATCGGCACCTATGTTCTCAGGTCTTAGGAAAAACGGGTATCGATATATGATGGGTTTACGAGCTAGCGCGCTTTTGTCACTTGAACTCTTCTTTAGAGAGATGTACATTTCGTCTGCACATATTTTCCGTTGAGAAGACCCTAATCCACAAAAATGTTGAGAGTCCTTGGCCCCTTAGTAATCGCTGCCGTAGCAGGAGTGGTGGACGTAAACGTGGACATAACTGCTCAGGTTTTGTGGTTCGGAGGTAAATCCCGATACTTTTAAAGTAGGGAAGGTAGAGCTAGACCGTTGATGTATATCTACACACATAACCTGTAGTAAACTCGTGAGACGATCTCTGAAGCTATAGTAGTTGCTAGACACAATTTCAAGACTCTTATTCGCATTCCAATCATTCTTGAATGTTTCAGTACTCTATCCGCCTCCTCAACGGTGTGTCTCAAGTGCAAGACATACTGCTTTGTTGATATCATCGTAATAGTGACAAAGCTTCATTAAATTGTTTGACATTCACTGGTTCACTATGTCTCTATACGCTTTGAACGATGGGATCAAACAGCCTAGGTCAACACCAAACAAAAACAATCAATAGTTCCTTCCCTACAAGAAGCAATGAAGGGATCCGTCATGTCCTTCCTTATATGATACCACACACACAACGAAACATGCAGTTCACAGGATCGCACACTACGATGGCGAACAACCAGTTTGAGCCGTCTCCCCTGAAGCACGCACTCGGCGCTCCAAGCCCAATCACCAACATTATTACTCAGTGGAACCCATATGCACCAAACCAGAGAGCCTTCGATGACCCTGCGTCTCTCTTTCCCCCAAAGTTCATAAACCCGAACGACCTTCACAAGAACGCCCAAGAATCCCATCGCATCAGCTCACCCACCCGCTTTCGCGAGGATCCGTTCTGCAGCATCTCTCTTACCGCCTACACCCAATTCACCACCCCTTTTCAGATAATCTGCGCGCACTGCACGCTCAGGATCGAGCGAGGCACGGAAATGCAGATGAAGATGGAACAGCCGGGTGAGACATGTTACAGCATACCGGTTTACCACATATGGCTCGATTGTCTGCGGTGCAAGCGCGAGATGATGGTTGAGATGCATGCTATGCGAGGCTTCGTATGCAAGATTGGGGTTATCAGAGCGGGAAGTGCGCTGATTGGGGAGATTGCAGGGTGGCAGAGGAAGTTCTTTGATGAGAGGGGGGAGAAGTGGCTTCGGTACAAGGCGAAGAGAATAAGGAGGAAGTTATTGTTAGAGAAGATGCGGAACCTGGAGGTCAAGGCGGTCGTTGAGAATGATGATGTGGAAGGAGACGTTAAATAGGAAGTGGGTGGTTCGGAAGGTTGAAAGGGGTGCAGGGAGTTGAGGCGTTCACTTTGACTTGACTTTAGGGATCGTCGTCAGGAAGTGCTTAGGGAATAGACCTGATGAGCTAGGAAACAGGATAGAATCGTGAGGAACCAGGGAAGAGATGGAAATCGCACATTGCCTGACAATTCATAGCTCCCCCAGATGAAGGATATCGGTTGACTGCCTCTTCTCGGATCAATCTAATGTGTACCCGTTGGAGCTCATCACGTTCATGTCTGTGAAACAAATGGACTGGCCCACTCCAAGTATTTTGCGGAAAAATTCTATCTGTATACATGCTTGTCACATGCCCGCAATACCATGCGGCGAAGATACCCAAATATTGAGAGTCTCCCTTGCTTGACTACCGTATCATGCTGTTGCAATGCGTGAGGACCATCGTGTAAATGCCATTGATATGAGCATTACCAATTGACATTCCTACTGATGACGATCCGGTGCTTGCAACCCAAATATGTGACTCATCCGGCCTGTTGGGCAGCACTCCTTGAGATCAATGTGAGGGAGGGAGGTCTACTGCATGTGAAGGACGTTGGAGTTACGAAGCCCTCCGTAAGGGTCTGAACTCATTGTCTGTGTTTCTGAACACAAGGTAAGCCGCTAGAAATGTGAATGTCAGCGCGATTTCGGAGGGCAAAGCAGCGGTGAACGGTGGCAAAAGTGCGCTTTGAAGTTGTACACAGCCTAGATGTGATTTACGTATATACAAAGATATCGACACTTTGCGTGTGGATACCGATACTCAGAGCCGTGTTGTTCTCAAACGTAATCCGAACGAAAATAGACGCATGCTTATTTCGTATCCATCTCTTTCATGTACCGGGATGGCATATGACTTGAGCCTCGTGGCAGCGACCTTTCATGTTGTGACACCGTTGCCTAGCATACGTAGTGAAAGATAGAAGGATATGGAGAAAGGGAGGATAGGCGGGGTGATTGGTTTCAAATTCTCCGATGCTTGCTCTGGGGTGGCACAAGACTTGGTGGAGTCGGACACCCATAGTAGGGTGAACGACCGCACACCCGTCTACGAGCACTCGGAACGCTTACTGATGTTGTGGGCCTGGAACGAGCGGCTGTACTGCAGATTTCTTGCATCACAGATGAGTGTAGTTTCGCCCGAGGTTGGTGGTTTGGTCACCGGTCCCGCTAGTAGGTGTTTGATAGATGTAGTCTTGACCGATATTGGAGACTTATCGTTGGTCTAGAGACTATGTAGACCATGAGAATAGAAGAGATAGTGGATAAAAGTGTATTCATAGCTCTTCAAGACCAGAGGGAAACCATCGTTCAGCCTCTATGCAGCATATTGCCAAATTGCTATGAAGAACATGCTAGCTGCTAGTCCGGACTCGGGTCGCCGCCGGCAGTAGGAAGCTCAGCAAACAACTGGTTTCTCTCATCAAAATGTTCAACATCGCACGACTGTAGGAGTGGGGTGGAGAGACAAGAGCTAGACTCTGATATTGCTGCAAGATTCCGTACCCAGGAATGATCCTCGTAACCACGATAGGTAGCTATGCGGCACATCTGGCGTGGCCACGACACCTGTGGACTCGGAACGGAGCATTCTGGTAGTGGAGCAACTGAATTCTTCCCTCGTCACGCAATGGCAGTAGTTCAATGCACGTCTAGCGGCAGGGTGCGACAATGAAGGACGGCAAATTTGACGCCGGTTCTCATGGAGTGTAATGAAATGGGGAAGAAAGGGATGGTAGTCGGAAAGTCGTTGATGTTCATGCTATTAAGTCATACTTCGGGTGATGCACCACGGTCGTAGCTGCTCCATCGACAAGAGGGAAGTACGACCGGACGACCACTCGCTTGCTGGCCCGTTCGTCCAGATGAGATCCTGCATACTAACGTAGGCAACCTTGTTACATTGCACTACGTGATCATGAGGGTGAGTCCTCCGGGACACTGTGTAGTGATTCACTAACAGCTCGTAGCTCTTTTCTACCTGTCAGAGTCACCAGAGACAAAAGTGTGAACACAACGGCTGAGCTGTGAAGTGCACAGGTGGCAGTCACGTTTCTCACTCATACAATCGCCACAGCTCCCCGCTGTCAAACCCACATTCTCACACAGACATATCTAGGTGCGTCAATATGCGCGGCTTTTCGAGACGTTGTCGTAGTCGGAGCGCTGGCTACATGCATAGCAAGCCATAGCCTCCTGGTCAGTCACACGCAGCGCCAGTGCGGAGTCAACGGAATCATTCCTCGTGTAGCCGCAGCGGTCGAGCAAGCATCGGGATACAAAAGGAGGACCGGAGCGTATGCCTAGCCGCCCGCCTGCACAGAATCACATTGGGGAAGAGTCTGTACGACTCGGATAGACAAATGCGCGCTCTTGCAGATGGTCGTCCATGGCTGAGAGTCCAGGCGAGTACAAGTTGACAGATGGCGCGTCGTGCCATGTGTGGGGGAATACGTCCGCGGGTGGAGCAACCATCTCAGCATGTCGTGTGAGGTGCTCCAAGGGGGTGCTGCAGCACCAGAGGTCGAACATGTTTGCCGAGGCGTGTGACTACAAGAGGCCTTTCCAAGACCGCACACGAGACCTCTGCGTTACCGCGGGGCCTGCCGATTCCGAAGTGGGTGAGGCGTGCGGAGATGCTCGCCGGAATGAGGATTCTGGCATTTTCTGGCACAGCCGAAGGTGAGTTACTCAACTCACAGATCTGTGGCTCTAGAGCTGAGTCGACAGTGGTACGAATGAGCTGGCCAAGTCACGCATGTCGTCGGTTTAGCCTGAGGTTTTGGGGTCCATCCCATGTTTGGAAGCAGTATGCGTAGAACGCCACTCTCTTCTGCCTAGTGGCGTGAAGGTAGGCTGTTTGACAGGTCAGTCTTGCGGCGATGCTCAAGACAAACGAGCGACTGTTTCCAGAACTGTCAAGCCGCGTCAACTGAGGAGACATGGGAACCGCATCTTGTCTCGAAGTAGCGTGAAGCCGATGTAGACTGACTCGAAACCGTGACAGAAAAGGAAACAACCGCAGCTCCGGTTCATGGCATGAACAGCATACCGTGAAGAGCTGGTGATCGGTAGGGCTGAGAAAAGGAAATCGGCGGCGAGCATGGATACCGTCACAAACGCAGCGCCGCAGACAGCAGTGTGACATGAGGATGCCGCCACCAAGCTTGCCGACCGTCCGTCTCTGCCACGATCTGCAATTCAGCCTTCACCACCACGTATGCGGCTGCGTGTGAATAAGTTCCATTATGCGCAGCGTCCGATCACTGCCTGATCAAAGCACACGGGCGACATCTCGTGCCAGCGAAAGCGGGAATCTGCGCGAAATGTGTGGCTTGTGTAGGACGGTACTGGCCACATATAGGCTGCAAGCCGTCGCTCGGAGGAAACACAATGGCGCAGAATCTGCACATGGCCGCTTGCGTATCGCGATTCAGCCTCCCGGTGAAGGAGTAAGGAGCGAGCCAGGGTGTGCAAAGCGAATCCGGTGGCTCCTAGAGTATAGCACGGCAACCTTCAATCTAGAGCTGTCTGGGATTCGTGCTGTAGAGACGGATTTGTTGAGCAACATGAACTCATCACCCTATCGTACCGCAATATCAATCGAATACGCTGGTTGCGGCGGTCAGCTTAGATGCCTGCAGCAGCTAGCGAATAGCGAGAGCATCCATCGACATGGCAATATATTCGCGGAGTACAAAACCAGGTCACGAAGCGGAATTCAGGTGTCAGAAGTCGCCACTTGCGCGTGCCCAAGGGCCCCGATAAGGTTTCAATCAATCTCAATAATTAGCTGCGGACCAGACGCGAGCGAGCGCAACCGTCGCGTCGGGATGCAGTAGCAGAAACTGTGTTGAGGGAATTATCCTTGTGGTTGAGAGCGGGTGAGCAGGCTGCTACGAGTGCCTCACCAGCGCCGAAGGAGAAAGTCTTGGCCGCCATCATGATACTGCGACGCCATCGCTAAATGTACATGCAGTCATTGTACTAACACTGCCATTCGTGAGCTGACCGAGACGTTTTACTTTTTGATAATGGTGGCTTGGTCAGATGACCTAGGATTCGACGCCTCCAAACGCTCTCTGCAACACGGCCAACGGTGCATCGAGATTCCGGTGACGCCCCCTCGTCTGCATGTATCTTTCCTGTTTTTGCTCACGACCAGTACCGGTATTGGGCGCACGCAAGGCTCGTCCGATATGTAGCTGAGCAGTGGTGTGTGGACGAAGGACAAGTCCAGCCTGTAAATTCAGCCCACTACGCAGGCGGATTAACCAGAATCTGCGCCCTGCCAGACCATTTTGTCGGTGCTGTGTATGTCATGCCATGCGATGCCCTGCACCCAACAGACGACAAACAATAGCATGAGTCCCTCAGGAATGACTGTTTGACTGCAAATCAATATCTAGTCTCCTGTAACCCGCATACGCGAACATGGCTATGCTATAGCATACCATAGACACCAAAGCGCCCACAATATTGCCAGCCACGCCCGACCATCCACTCATCAGCCCCCTCAACCCTCGCATCCAGCCCACAACATACATACAGATAGACATGGTACTCTCGATCGTGCATTCACCATCCATCCATCCACATCCATCATTTCCCCATCGGCTGCCAGCCCCTCTAAGCGAGCCTATCCGTATCCAGCATAGGTCCGAGCAAAACGTAAGGCAGAAGCAGCCAGTCACCATGGGACGGCCCAGCCGGGGGGTGCGCTCGCAACAAAAAAAAATCCTTTCCCACATGGGGGGTCCGCCCCGTCAAATCAGTCTACTGCACGCTACACCATCAGCACTGCATGCGGCATATGCACGCCGAGGAACCCGCAAAGCCCACCCTTCATTTGCGCAACTTGCCATTTGCTTGTATGCCATGTACTGTAGACCCGTCAGCGGTGTGCTGCCGCCGCCGAGCTGCACGCCCGTAGAGCCAAGTGGGAGAGTCTGGGTCCTCGCTCCCTTCCCTTCCCTGCTGCCCTCCTCTCCTCCTCTGCCAAAAGCCTGTCCTGCAATGAGCTTGTGGCCTGCAGTGGGCTGTGGGCTGTAGGCCTGGCCTGGCTTTGGGGCCTAGTCCCGGGGGGCCATCCAGCCTATCCAGCCTATCCAGCCATTCATCCATCCATCCATCCAAGCCCAACTTTCTGCTTGGTCCCTTGTGAAATGGGTTACCTAATTGGCTGCTTCACTTCACCTTGTGTTGCGTTGCGTTGCTTTGCTTTGCGTGCCAGCCCCAAGATGGCGGGGAGGGCTGGGTGGGCCACACACACGCACACGAGGAGGGGAGGGGAGACGGGGGAAAAAACGGTTTTGGGAGGGTTGCTTTTTGGGAGGAGGACGCCCCAAAAGAGAGGAGCAGTAGCAGGGATTGTAGCTTGCCGTGTGTGTGTGTGATGTGCAACAGTTATGTAGTATGTAGTAGTATGGTAGCTGGTTCGGTGTGTGGGCCTGTGCGTTTCGCGGGTTTTGTGTCACGTACTCGTAGTTTTTTTGGACCGTTGGCCGTTGGGGAAGGACGTTGTCCCGAGGGCAATTGGGCGGATACGAGGGTTGGAATGAAGAGCGTCATTCCATCCCCCCGAAGGGATGAGGTGCATACGGGGAGAAATGCAGCCTGTGGCCAGTAGGCAGCAGAACAATACCTAACGAGATGGGTAAGACGACACGGCGTAATTGGGAAAAGTAGTTTGTTCTGCGGGCACGCAGCGGGTGTTTGCATCCCAGCCCGGAATATCTCTGTTGTTGGAGAGCCATGCCTATCGAGGGCTAAGGCCTATTTCCTCCTTTCTTTCTAGATGGACTACCGTACAGTGTGTTTGAGTTTAAAGGTTTTTGTAACCCTACTCTGGTATCTTTGAACAAAAAGGAAACTTGAAAATGACTGTAAATGACAATGGACAAATTTTATGTCCATGTCCTCCAGAATGTAGACGTAAAAACTCCGTGTAAATGCGTCAGGAAAATACTTTCCACTCCCAATGGTCGTTGTAATCGTGCAGCGACTGTAACATGAAGAATAAAAAAGACCGAGTTATCCACACTTTGAAACGAATAAAAAAAATAAAGCAACCTCGCCGTCTAGGCTTTGGCCCCCCATAGTTAAAACGTAGTACGACACCATCGTGGACAAAAGGTTCTAAATCCGAAGCCGGGCGGTCCCGAAGGGTAAAAATTTGGGGGATCCGTGGCCTATTTGGAAGATTCGATGCCTGGGTCTATTTTGGAAACGCCGTATATCCGATTCGCAACACCGTGCAATAACACCGCTGTAGAGCATCATCTCATCATAACTTTTCGACTGGGAAGGAAATATAAACACATCGTAGAAAGCGTATCCGGGTGACGGGTCCATGTGGCCACGACCTAGTAAACATGAACAGGAGCAGTCATCATTGGTGGCTGGAACGATACATGCTTGACCAGGTTGGCGGCATTGATGAATGGCTGGAACCACGTGTTGGCCGGAGGAGAAACGTATATTTGAGCAGCTCGGGTAGGAAACTCCTGAGCTGGAGAAGAAACGTGGGTGAAAGAGCCTGTGGAGGAGTTGGACGAGACTGATGAACATGCAGAGAACATAGACTCATTGTCCGAGTTGGAGCTTCCGGAAGAAGTTGAGTATTGGGGATAGGGTAGATCTAGGGTAGGAGGGTAGAGTGGGCCAGGTAGAGGAGCGACCTGAGGAACAGCGGGCGACTGGTAGCAACCATTGAACACGGCCTCCTGGGCATAGTCCACTGGGGTGAACGGCGGGGAAGGCAGAGGCGTGGGAGCCGCTGACTTGGAAGCTGTGAACCTTGGGCATCTCATAATCAGATCACGGAGCTCGGGGATCGTAGCCCTCTTGGCAGGGTTGAATTCAAAGACGCGCCTGAGGATCGAATCCAGTTCATCGGAGATGGGGAGAATGGACCTGAGGAACTTGGGATCCTTCATGTAGCCACGGAAGGTGCTGTCGTCAAAAGACGCCCGCTTCCACGGGTTGCGTCCGCAGGTAAGGTTAACCAGGATGACTCCGAGGCCCCACACATCGTTGGGCGCGGAGGAGTAGCAAGCATAGGGCTTGGGTGCCGGTGTCTGGCATTCTACTAGTAGTTAGCACGTGATGTTCGGGTAATCGTCGGGTCTACATACCAGGCGACATGTAGAAGGTGGAGCCGCATCCAAAGTCGGAGGTGATGGCATCGTTGGTGGCAAGGCCAAAGTCGGCGAGCTTGCAGGTCATGCCTTGGTCAGTTACCAGAACGTTCTCCGGCTTCAGGTCCCGGTGGTAAATTCCAATGGAGTGGCAGTACTCTACGGCATCCAGGATTTGGAGAAAAGCCCTCTTGGCGAGAGCATCATTACCAACGTACTTGCCCTGCTCGGTGATGTTGGAGAACAAGTCACCTTCGGGGCAGTACTCAATGACAACGTATGTGCAGTCTGGGGCGTCCATGATCTTGACCAAGGAAACAACATTGGGATGAGCGCTGGCCTCGTGGTGGAGCTGGATCTCACGCTGCTGAAACTTCCTCTGCCGAGGCTCTAGGCCTAGCTTGTTGAGGGCTTTGACAGCATAGGGCGTGTTGGTCTGAATGTCCACGGCAGTGTAGACGACTCCATAGGCTCCTACTCCGAGGATACCGGTCAATTGCAGTGTTCCGGCAAGAATCTGACCTAGGCGGTCTTCGGGCGCACAGAATCCATTGAGGGTTGGGGATGCTGGTGGCGTCTGCAACATGCTGTGGGTGAAGAGGGTTGGGGGGAAGAGTCCTCGCAGGTCCAGCGAAGGCCTCAAGGAAGATCAAGTACTCCTGGGGGGGGAAGAAAGGATTGGCCTGGATGGGTCGAAGAGTCCAATACGGGGTCCCGTGGAGCAGCTGTGAAGGAAAGGAACAACAGCGAATTAAATAAACAGAGAACCCAGGGACATCAAGAGCAGGGCGGTGGCGTGTAGCTGAGGAGGAAGGGTGTGCCCAAGAGGATGACTGGCCAGAGAACAAGGCAGGCAGCAGCGTTGGAAGGAGTGTCAGAGATGTCAGAGAGAGGAGGGAGGGAGGGTTAGGTGGGAGTATATGGATATGAAGAGGTGGTGAGATGGAGGTGTGAGGCGGGATATGATGTATGATGTATGTAGGGTTATGAGCACGGCTGGGCAGCACGAGTGATAAGTGCTAGCAGACTGGGCGGCCCCTGCAGGCTATTGAGTGGAGCACGCCCCGGTTTCTGTAAATATAGGGAAGGATGGGCCTAGCAGCGGCGCCATGACGAAGACGGGAGAGCAGGCAGGCAGGCGGGCAGTGGACAGGCAGGCACACCTGGGCCAGCCGGGGGGGGAGAAGGACCCACAGGCAAGCGCAGGGCCAGCCGCGGGCCATGGTCGGTGCGCATCTGCTGCTGCTGCTGGAGGAGCTGGGGGGTGCTGCTGTAGGAGGAGGAGGAGGTGGTGGTGGTGCCGGGCGTGTCTTGGTGGAGGGCAGGGCCACGCTGGTGGGCGGCGCTAGAACCGCGCTAGCTGGCCTCATGCAACCACCCTGGCGTCCAACCACGCCCGCTACGCCCGCGTCGAGCAGGAGGCGACATGCTGCCAAAGTGAGGGATTAGCGCCACTGGCCCGCCGATGCTGGGCGGTAGCGTCAGTCCAACAAAGCCGTCGTGCAGCTACCGAGCCCGGCCCTGATTCATGCCGTGCGGCCGTCCATCCTTGTCTGCTGTAGCCCTTGCCAGTTGCCCCCCAGCCGGCCCCTGCCACTCGGCCCTCTCACGCACTCTCGCACTCACGCACTCTCGCTCGCACCCAACTCCTGCTGGCGTCGCTCCGCCGCTGGCCGGGCGGCTGTGTCTGCTGGCCAATCACGCGCGGGTGGCCCGTCAGCACCTCCCCCGGCCACCCTCGCATGCATCCCGGGCAAGAGTCGGTGACACAGCCAGACAGTCAGAGAGAGAGAGAGAACGTGAGTGAGGGAAAAAAAAAACATTCTCGACTGTCTGCGTGCAGCCAGCGGACCCGAGCAATGTGGCGTTGGCTGCTCCGACTGGCTGCCCGTTGCTCTCCACCAGGCGCTCGCCCAACTGGCGGCTGCTCTGGCTGTTCTGGCGGCTTTGCCAAAGCGTTGCTGCTGCACCCATCTCAGACAGAAGCCAGAGGCAAATCCACCTTCTCTTGCCATCCGTCCTCGCAGTCACCGGCCGCATGCACTCTGGCAAGCGTCGGAAACAGGCCGCGCCTCGCCCCAGCTCGAAGGCTGAAAGCCAAGTCCAGAGCCCATGGCGGCTAGCGTCGTCGAGCAGCCCGCAAAGCCTGCCAAAGCTTACGACGTCTCGTACATTCGGCGCGCACGGGCGGGTTCGATGGCCTTCGCTCGTTGTCGAGCCCTGACGAAACCAGCCGCCAGACGGCGATCTTGCAACGCCTGCGGCACTCTTCTGACCCTACCGCCGTCATGCCGCCAGCAGACTCTTCACCCTGCCAGACGCTGCTGTTGCGCCTGCCTGAACGTCACGTTTCGGTTTCGCGTCGGTGGAGTCGCTGGCGCTGTCGCTGGCCGCCCGCTCTCGCGCTGCTCTCGCCACCGGCCCTGGTCCCTCTCCGACTCACTCACGCAGAGAGGGCTGTCCGCGGATGCCTCACTTGGCCGACGTGCTGCCGCCTTGCACTCGCTGGGCGAGCTGTCTCGAACAGTTTGCGCGCCAAAAGAGCGTTGGCCATGACACATGGCCTCTCTGCCGCCCGATGGGACCCGACTGTCGTCGCCGCTGCCACTGCGTGCGCCCCGTTGGTGCGCCCGTCCGCCCTGTCGTGAGTCCCGCGGCTGATTGGCTGCCTGGCCCTATTGACAATCTGAGCCCGTCCACGAGCGACGCCTGCGCTGACTAACCCTGCCACGCCGTCGCCGCCCCACACCCAAAGCATCCGCGCTGCCATTCCTCACCACACTACCGCCCGCCCCTGTGCATACGTGCAGCCAATCTTCCCTTCGATTAGCCCCCCTCGACCAGTGACACGCCGCGCCTCGCTAGAATTTTCGACAATAGACTGGCGGCCCAGCAAATGGCGTCGGAGATTATTCTCTGCATTATTGCCAATCGTTATTTCTGACTCACGGATTCGCCGTTTCACCCACCCTAACAGTGACTGCCTACCGTGTCGGGTGACCCGCCCATTCAATGAAAATCCCCATGGCTCATCAGCACTCAGGCTAGCGGCCCTCAGCCATTGGCAACGTGGCCGGTTGCGCAAGACGCCTCAGCGGCGAACAGAGACCAAATGGCAATTCCAGAGGCGAACCACCGCCTCGCAACTAGCGAACCATATGGTAAAGGGGCGTCCAGTGCCGCTTCGCTCCCAGATGGCACTAGCCGCATGCAACGCTCGCATTTTACCGGCAGCAACATTTGCTTTTGATTCGTATCCTCGCCCGTTGGAAATCATTTCGATGACCCGCGCCTGTCCTTTGTGGACAATCTGGGCCGGCTTGCGACCGGGGGCCTCGATGCTGGAAACGAGCTGCTCGCACAAAGAAAGGTGCAGGTTTTTCCTTTTCCTCGCTCCCTGCCGGCGTCATCCGTGCAGCCATTTGGTGCCAGCCAAGCGCCGCTTCCCGTTGCCTAAACTCTATCGACCTTGCTTGCCCAGCGGGAGTCTGTGAGCGGAGGCATGCTGATCGTGTCCGAGCGAAATTGCTATCTGCTATCCCCCCCCCCCCCCCAGCATGTTCTGTCACGCCCGTCGTACCGCCGATACCATGCCCAGTGCTCTTCTTTGGGACTTTGGAAATAGTATAGGGCGCTCCCAAGGGCATGGCTGCGGTATGCTTCCTACGTGCTTGCTGCAGTTGGCAATATATTGTTGAGCGGACATTCCTCTCTTGGGTCTGTCGGACTTTGCGCTCAATTCTGTATATTTTTACCCCTGAGTTTGGAACCGACGCGGTGAGAATCAGCATCGAGCAAATTGTTCTCTCATCAAAGCTGCGTTGCTGAAGGCCAACCAGGGCCTTCGTCGGCCAATCCGGTGGCTTGAAAGTACCG
This sequence comes from Periconia sp. TS-2, assembly GCA_030378425.1. NCBI lineage: Eukaryota > Fungi > Ascomycota > Dothideomycetes > Pleosporales > Periconiaceae > Periconia > Periconia sp. TS-2. The sequence goes on from JASNQO010000006.1 coordinate 1,195,561, forward strand.
GTGGCTTCGTAGATAGTCGCGCCATCATTCAAGCTCTTGCATGTCCGTTGCCAGACGGACATCGAGATTGCCAACTCCACAGCTGGAGCGTCTCGGCGTGACTCTGATGGACTCACCGCCGCTTGAGCCCTCATCAGGCTGGCATGATCCTAGCGCCCCAGTAGGCTTAGCGCGAGAGCTTTCGCGATCCTGGAACGTTGACGTTACGAAGGTAATCGAAGACGAGGACATGTTATCGATACGAAATCGACCCCGCCACCTTCGACGGGCTCCTCAACCTTCTGCACGTCTAGAAGCCCCTAAGCAGCGCTATCCTACCGCGGGGGCAGGGTACGACTCCAATAAGCACCGTGCAAAGCTTCCGGCGGCTTTCCGGTGACCTGACGACTGCGCAACGTGGCTGGCGCGAGGTGCACAACGGTAGCTTCACGACTTGCTGAGCAGCCAGCAGTGACGCCGAATTGCGACGACGATCATCCGCAGGGCCTCAAAAGACCCACAATCCTCCGGTCAAGACATTCCAGACTCGCGCATCGAAGCTCTAGTTGGCAGGTGATGGGAGCCTATGACACAGCCCAGCCCCATTGGTGTTGCGTTGTTGAGCGACAATCACTGTGTTGAGCGCACCATGCCTGCCACCCTTTGATCGCTCCCTTGCCTCTCCAAACATGCAGCATTGGATGGTCCAACTGCCGAGCGCAAGGTCTCACAGACTGCCTACTAACCGCTCCACAGCCGCTCCATCTCATGCCCTGCAAGACCGTGCTACTGATTGGGCGGCAGCCGGGACATCCCAGAGACCCGTCACACCGCCTACTGGCCGCCAGAACCAAGACATGATCTCCAGGCATCGACGTTTCGTTGCTATGGAAGGACCGAGTTCCGGAAACATTCTATTCTAGCACCCTTTATGCGCTCGATGCACTCTCCTCCATGGATGTTCGCTTTTAGCTGTGCTGGCGTGGCTAGTCAGATCTCCCGGACGTTGTTACCATATTAATTCTCGCTGATCAAACAGTGGTAATGGGGGGATACACCTGCGAGGCGTCCAGCCAACATCCTTCCTACCGCCAACCAGCGAAGACGAAATACGGAGGATGTGGCAGGCAAGTGCTGAGCTGTGCACCCCACACGGGGTGCTGACGCCCGCAAAGCTGAGCGGTTGTCGAGGTGATCATAGTGATAGATCGATGATGCAAGAGCCATCCGTTTCACCTTTGTGAGGTCAGATCTTTAATCTAGCAGGATGCTGTCCACTATCTGAGCCGCTCGACTAATTGTGGGATCCGCGTGCGAGCACCCAATCGCTACAGCCGTACCATTGCTCGCTGACCAGTAGCTTCACTTGCCTCACCACCATGAATACTTTTGCAGGAATGCAATTGAGCCCTCAGGCCGCAGCTCCGGCAGAGAATGCCTTAAGATGATCCCCACTGTTGTTATGCCATGCCAAAACGGCAGACTGATCCAGAATGACCGCACCCATGTCTATACGGTCTCGTCATATGACTCTCGCCAATCTGAGCATCCCACTGGATAGGCATCTGTACATTCGATCATCTCTGCAGAGCGGTTGCTTCATCTGGATGTTTGACCAGCCTGCGCTGTCCGGCTGTGCACCGTGGATCACGCACTTCAAGTTGATCATCCATCCGATAAACGACTCTTCATCGGTCGGAACTTCGCAAAGCCTCACGTCATGATCGACTCTTTGCTTGCGTGGGGAACACCGTCCGTGAAACCGCTTGCGCATAATCGGCAGAGCCATCTGCTATCTAAAGCGACATCCGTGGTTACGACCCAGTGGTCCTCACCGGACCGCTCGGAGCCGTATCAAGCTTACGACCAGCTTACCATAGTATACTCAAATCGGCTGCACCATCCAACAGCACTTATCCAAGATTTAGCATGAATACCTTGATCAGCGATTGAAGAATTTGTCCACGCTTGAATTTCCAGCTGAAATGCATGGCCAGAGCTGAAGACTTGAACGCCATTGCGTTTCCAAAGTGCATCCATCTGCAGGCGTACAGCATGTGCTCCCAAGTCAGCCTACCATGAAGGGCTTATTCGCGTAATCAACATGCACACTATAGACACTGAAGGACTTTAGCGCTTCTCCGCTCTAAAGCGATTAAAGGCAACTGTACCGAAGCGAGCGCCAACCATGTACCTCACGCATCACGTCTGAGAAAGTCGCACTTCAGTTCGGAAGCCGTAAAGACGTATCAGCTACCGCTCAGGTCTTTGCAAGGCTTGTACGTAGGATGTAGGCCGTCTTTTCGGCCAAAGGATCACTACCTGCGTGCTAGAGTCCTTCCATACATGTCCTCTAAATGTCGCAAATGGTGCCAACCCGCTCGCGTAAACCCGACACCTGCAGCAGCAATCCTTCACAACTCGCCAATCTCCTTCAGCAGGCCCATTTGGCGGCCTGAATAGGTACTTGCGTGCTACAACCTGCAAGGCTGGCGGTAATCAAGCGTTGTTTGCGTACGTTGTGGCTCGGTCAGCGAAACTCCGTGTCAGCATTACGGTTCGGGGTCACGATGAATGTTTACCACTGTCCGCATCGAGCTGCTGCCGTGTGAGCACCCAACATGGCAAAAGCACTGGAAATTTTTCAAACTCGTGGATGCATCATCGAAATTGCGATGGAAACCTTGACGCTTACGCTCGTCTTGCCGACCTTCCTGTTCTGCTGCCGGATACCTGCAGACACAGCCCCGGTATACAGCTACTCTTGTACGTAACCGCTGGGCTGGGTTGGCTCATTGTATGTGTGCAGCCACCAGGCCTTCCACGAGACCAAAACGCAAAAAGCAGTTGTGCGGCGCAGTCGTCGTAGAGTCCATCCATCCATCCAGCTGATGAGAAACCGTAACCCTAACCGCGCGAAAGTGAAATTAATCGTAAAGGTGAGGTTTCTCATGTGCTAGACTCAGCGAATTGATGCAGTTTGCGCAGTGATACGTACGCGCCTCCACCAACGCGTAACGCCTTGCGAGCTGTTTCCTCGCTTTCGAATAGATTATCGGACTTTGAAGGACAGACCCTAGGAATCTCATCCTGCGTGCTTGCCTATCTCAAGCCTCAGGCGTACATCTGCAAAGAAGACGCATCTGCGAGGCGCTGAGAAACTTTGCGCCACAAAAATATGTCTGCGACAGACCGATGAACCGGCTAGCCTGAAGACCGACCCGGCATCACGTTTAATGTTTGACAGCAGTCACTGTGAATAGCATCTCCGCAACCGAGGATGTTGTTGCGGCTGACGCTGCATCTTTGCAAGCTTCCAGCCCGGTCGGTCTCGTTGGTGCGGCGTCTGTCGTCGGTCAGGCCTGCATACACATTCTAGTTGAAACACCGTTAAACAGCGGGGGAGAGAGCGACAACGGAAATAGCAACGCCAAAGCGGTCAGGTGCAGGCGGGTCACGTTTACGAAACGAACAAAAAAAGAGCATTGTGGATTCGCACGCAATCGCCCTCGACGTCAATCCGCGAGCGGTAAATAGATGAGGGCGGAAACCGAAAGGTTTGGTATGTGCATGTGTGAGAATTGGGCGCTTTCGGGTGGTCAAGAAGCCGTGCTATTTTTTTTTTCCCCTTCCAAAGGATCGACCGAGTCATCCACAACATGCTTTTTTTACGACTTTGGCGTCGTCGAGGCGGAAGAGATGCAGCGTGTCTAGCCCTCACATCGCGGTTGCCTATCACATACCGTTCATCGAAAGCAGGCGCTTCCACTGATCGGTCGCACCGGCGTATCTTCCCTCGTGTCGTTCTCACGGAAGACATCACGTCTCGCACGGAGGATTTCATGTGATAAGCATCCCGCGCCAAACGTCGACGCCTCGTCACCCTCATCCCCACAATCCTACTATCCATCTGTCTTGCAGCGCAGCCGCCGACAGGCCAGCCAACCGATGCCGCCGCCGAACGCCTGAAAACCGTTCGGACGGAGCAAAGGGTCCTGAGTTCGTATTCCAGCGGGCGCGTATGTGTTGTGCGGAACGGAGGGTAGGCCTGAGAATAGCCTTGGAAGGGTTGTGTGGGGCGTGCGTTTGGTATGCTGATGTGCAGATGTTTGTATGTCGCTGATATGCATCCGCCCGGCTTAGGAACCAGCACTTGTCCGAGTCTCTGGTAGAGTGATGTGATGTGTGCGGTGGCGTTGTGATCCAGGCGTTCCGGAGGTAGAGACGGAGCAGGCGCAGTTTGGAGACAGCATCAAGGCGCGGTGAGTTATCCTTTTGATCCTTGAGAGATTCCTCTGGGGCTTTCAGGTGTGTCGTGGTTCGGCGGAGGCCCCGTTTGCCTTTGAGGAAAAATACGGGCAGCCCCAGACAAAAGAACTGATGGCATGCTCGAACTTGATACCGTCAAAGCCTGGCCCATGATTCCCACTGCCTTTTGACCGAACAATTCCACGTCTCTAGGAAAAATACTTTTCACACGAGTTGTACAAGTCTCTCTCTCTCTCGTCCGTTCTGACCAATTTTTTTTTACACTCAGAGTGGTCACCAGCCCGCAAAGAATATAACTTCTTCACCGTGTTTGTGATCATCTATGCGAACTTGAACTTTTGGTCAAGGAGAGAAACCTTCTCTCTCTCTCTGCAAGCTAGAAAACTACCACTACGAGCAAATCACCGTGATGTCCTTTTCTTTCCTCCTTTCCATCTAACACCTACTCTTTCAAACTACCCCTCTCAATCATGCCCGTTCCTCGTCAGATCACTTGAATATTCGCCGTGTTATCACTATGTCTAGCCTTCATGCCCCTATATCCCCTTGGGGGCACACACAACATTCTCCATCAAGAATAGCCACCATGTCCGAGTACAAAATTCTTTTCAACGTAGAAACTTGCTCTCTCGTTGTTGTTGTCGTCGTCTGCACTCGAACGAGCATTGTTAGAGGTTGAAGAAGCTAGAAGATCGACGACTCGAGACTTGGGCTCAATATTCTCGAGACTTGTAGGTTCAAAAGCGTAGTCTATCTGCCAACGTGCTTCCTCCCCCCTTTTTTTTTGGCCTTGGTCGAAGGATTTGCATTCGATGAAGGGCGTATGAGGAGATGGGAGTTAGCTGGGGAGACTTTTCTTTTACCTTCAACGCTGGACTCACTGGGACAACTAGAGAAAGAAAGAAATGTTGTTTTACCAAAACATCTTTCTCTACAAAAGAAAGCAAACTACATCAGCAAGCAAGCAAAACGTACTGAGTATCTATCTACTATAGAGAGTCCTTCTATATGCTTCTCATGCGTCCTGCTCTCCGTCCACACGCCACCTCCACCTCCATCCCTTCCTCATCCTCTCGCCATAGCGGTAGAAAAGATACGGCACGGGACACAACGCTAGAGCAACGAAGCCCAGGATCGAAAAGGCCCATCCGACGTCGAACCTCGCGTACAGCTTGTTCGAGAAGAGCGGCACCACGCCGCCGAGGACGCTCCTGAGCACGAGGCTGGCTGCGGTGCCGGATGCGGAGTGCGTCGTGTAGGCGTCGATGATGTAGATGCCGCAGAAGAACTGTGCTGAGTCTTAGCAATGAGGTCACGATGGCAAAGGGGCATCGGGGATAGGTAGGGATTGGGGAGTTGTTGGAGAGGGGAATGGAACAAAAGGGGGAAGAAAAGGACGGGAGAAGTACGTACAATGGCACTCATGCTGCCGACGCCAAAAATTGCACTGCCCACCAGCGGCACAAAGTAATTCACCTCCTTCTCGCTCCCCCACGCATACACCAACAACCCGATTCCGGCAAACGGCCACAGCACAATCAGCGGCACAAGTCGATTCTCGGGCCGGGCGTCGCCTTGCGCAGCGCGCCGCCTCGCGATGGCGTTGGTCATGCCGCCGCCTGCAACCATGGCGACGAGGTTGCCCGTGGCGATGCCGAGATAGGCGTAGCCGACGTTTTCGGGCGCCCAGTCGTACCTGTACAGCAGCGTGCGGGGAAGCGTGGTGTAGAGAATGTACATGAAGCCGTAGCCTACGGCAGCGAGGACGGAGGTTACGAGGATGGGTGGGCAGAAGAGCAGCATTCTGAGGGGCATCGTCATTGCGGTCCAGAAGCGCCTTGCAGGCGTCTTGTCGGTGCCGACGTCGAGCTTGGAGCGTAGGTGCCGGCTGTGCTGTTCGCGCTGGAGCCGTGCTGCTTTGCGGTGGAGGAGCACCGGCTCGTATGTTTCGGAGAGAAGGGGGAGGGCTGCCAGCGTGCAGAAAGCGCCCATGATGGCCGTGACCCAGAAGATCCATCGCCAGCCCCAGCGGGAGTTGATGTGGCTTCCTGCCATGGGACTCACCGCCGGACCCAGATTGTACGCGAAGCCGATGAGAGCCAGCACGCCTCCTCTTTTCTCCTCTCGCACCATGTCTGCCACGCTGCTCAGTGCCAGGGCGTACACGCTGCTGCCTCCCACGCCGGCTACGAAGCGCGCGACCGCCAGCGTCTGAAAGCTGTGCGTCGAAGCGCACCAGCAGTTTCCGCCGACGAAGACGAGGTTGCACATGTGGTAGAGGGGAACGCGGCCGTAGATTTCGGACAAGGGGGAGATGAGCAGTGGGCCAGCAGCGTAGCCGAGGAGGAAGACGGAGACGACAAAGGCGCTGAGGTAGCTGTCTACCGAGTGGAATTCGAGCTGGAGGTCTAGCGTTGCAGGCGCGAAGACGGAGGATGCGAAGGGGCTGCATAGTCATGGTCAGCAGTCTTCTGGTGGAGAAGTTTGTTTGGAGACGTACGACACGACACACATCATGAAGATGACCATGATGTTGATGGTCTTCTTACTTCTTGACCAATTCAATGGATTCGAGGGATCCTCGTCGCTGTCCCAGTCCACAAACTCAAACTCTGCCTTTTCATCATCGACACTAGACATGTCTATGACTTGAGCAGCAGCCCTCGAGTCACCTTCTGGGCACACGGTACGAGTGCTGGCTTCGGCGTCTTTTTCACAGCTGCTTGAGACGGCGCGGTTGTACAGGCGCAATACATCTCTCCGAATCTTCGTGTCTGTAGTCTGACTACTATCCGTGGAGGTTGACGACTGCGGCGTCTCGGTCCGCGATTGCGAGCTCTTGGGGCTGGACAAAAGGAAAGAATGACTATTCATGGCTGTCGAGCCCTGTTTACAAAATTAATGTTGCCTCTCCTTCAAATCGCCAGGACGTAGAGATTATGAGTCGCAGGACAGATTTACACAGCATAGCTAGGAAGCGGTTCCCGAGAATGACCTTCCATTTGACGACAACCCCGGTTACTTTGCGTTCAGGGCATTCACGTTTAGTCCACGTGGGAAATATGTGTTTGAGCGGTGTACCTTGCGTCGTTTGTCGCATTGGTCAACGGTTGGCTGGTATTCACATGCCGACCTATACAAAGACAGTGGACACGCACGTACCGTGAACGTGACGTGTTCTGCAGACGTAGCTCGGGAGTTAACGTATTGTATTGCAAACGCTAGAAACGGGGAAACGTAGGGCACAAGGTAGCGTGACATGAATGATATATATTATTGGGTATACAGCTTTTGTGTGGCCTGGTAATCGCCGACGATGAAGTGATTAAATGCAGTGACGTGGTTCCCATGCATATTAAGCGTCCTCAAAACATGGTTCCTCATAATGACTTTTGCGAAGGGATGCCTTTGGCTGGTGAGCGGTAGGACAAGACAGTGTAGACCCGCTACACTTGTGCAATATGTACACCCCGCGCTGAGAGCTTGCAGCGAAAGAAGAGTGAAAATGATTACTGGGACGAATTCGCGGCTCCTGGATTGTTTTCAACACTTTCAGTTGAGCTGTCGCTGAATTCTACCGGAGACTTGTTGATTTCCACAGGATGCTTTTCAAGACTCTCGTACCACTGAATGACACTACCAATTAGGAAAGCCCAGCTACCCCAGAACGTACTCAGAGAAGACTGGTAAACCGCCCAGCTATCCTCATCATAACCGAATGCAGGGCATATTGTGAATCCGATACCGCCGATTAGATTGAAGGCGCCAATCCACCAGCCAAGGGTCTGAAAAGCTGGCTTGTACCAGCGCGATTGCGTTTCCAGCATGAATAGCGTGCCAGATATTATAAAACCAGAACCACCGATGACTTGTGGTGTCCAAAATAGTACAATCTTCACTACAGACGACATCTTGTCATAGATGCCAGGCAAGGCAGTGAATCCAGAGATCCAGAAGATAATTGCGCCGATCAATTGGAAGAAAGATGCCAGAAAACCTAGTTCACGAATGTAGTGTGTGCGGATTTCTTCTCGCGTCGGAAACCATATCCAGGATTGTTGGTTTGCCGTAAGATTCGATCTCGGCAGTGATGAAGCGCCAGTACTGCTTCCCTTACCGACGAGATTAGCTCTATTGAAGTGGTGGTGCGTGCAATCAGACTCGGACGGTTGGATTTGATATCCGTTGCCAAGATCTTGCTCACTGTTGTGGGATAAAGCGCGTTCCAGTGCCCAACCGAAGCAGCTCGTCCGATTCTCATTCACAGCTTCAGCCATGAGGAGGAAAGAGCCTCCAACGAAGATAGTCGCGCCAATGAAGGCTGTTATTCCACCTCCGTAAAGCTCCTCGTTGTCAAACTCGGTATCCGGCCGCACTAACGGGAGCCAGACGAAGAAAGAGTTTATAACCCATACGACGCTTCCAATGGTGAAGATCGTAGCGACGTCATAAGATATGTCCCAGACGGGGAAATAGGTGAACATCCTCCAAATCCCGGATGCTATCTTTCGTAGCGAGTTTGTTGGAGCAGGTGCGACATACTTCGACTCGGCAGGCACGCGATTGGGATCAATTGATATCGCGTGTCGTCCTTTACGATTATTGCGTGATGTCCATTTGTATGTTATGGCTGGGGCAGCTGGCTTCTTTTGTTTGTGGCCTGCAGCTAGAGAGGATGGAACAGCATCGTGAGACTTTCTGGGTGTGCTCGAGGGTACGAGATGTGCGCGGGTAGGATTGATATAGGGCAGGGCAGCAGTTACATGATGGTAGCCGGCATCGCGTACGGCGTTGTGGTTTCGAGGCATGGCTTTGTCGCGTCTTGTTAGGAACTACACACGGTCAATGGCAATATTAACGACTAGAGTTGCTGCATTCTGAGATGATGATGTGAAAGAGACAAAGCATTCCATGCTTGCTCGTAGGATGTGGCTAGAAATGGTACTCCTTTGTGGTTATGGGAGCTATGTGCGTACTGCATGTATTTGGCGACGACAATTACGTCAGCGTCACATGACCCTCTGTCCAAGGAACTCCAGGCAGCCACACGGCTTCGAACTTCGATTTTGAACTAAAAGCATCCCTAGTTTGACACCAGACCCCACCTTTTGATTTAGCTTAGCGTGAAACAGCATGCAGCATTCAACGAGCTCTGCATCAGACGCGGCAACGGTAGCAGAGCATACTGTAGCAGAGCATGGAGAATCTTCGCTGGACCATGCGAGGAAGCATATGACTGACAGATACATGCTTGTCCAGTCGTCTGTTGGGGATCTTTTGCCAGAGAGAGAGGGGAAGTACAAGTTCAGATTCGCGAAAGAGTGGCCAGTATGTGCCAGCAGAAAAGTACACCAGTATGGCTCATCTACTCATGCGCTTGCAGATTCGGATCAGCACAACATGGGAGGCATCTTGGAAAAAGACTCGTGAAACAATGAGCTTCCTCGATCTGCCCAAGGAAATTAGAGACATGATCTATCGCGAGGTGTGTGACCAAATTCCCCGATATGGGCAAGCCTTGCCCCGAGCAGATACCGGCGGGAAGGCGCAGGTCGAGGTTGAACTCGAACAGTGTTCCGAGTGGAAAAAGGAAGAAGAAAGATGGCGGGAGCATCTTAAAAGTGACGCGGTGCGCAAGACGATGGTTACCAAACTCTCCCTCCTGCGCACTTGTCACCAGATACACGCAGAATTTGCCGAGATGCTCTATGCACTCCCGCTTCAAATCAAGGCCCGACGGAGCTACCAAATGCGTATCCTCGAATTGACCAGCACGTACGCCCACTTCGTGAAAAACGTCTTCGTGCTGATGGCTGGCCAACATTCATGTGCACCCCAGGAAAGCTGGCGCCGAGTCCTCCAAATCACAACCTCCCTCTCCCCCATGTTTCCCAACCTAAGCATCCTGCGCGTTGCCTGGGATCACGACTTCGGCGGCAGATTCCGCGCAAGGAGACATCTGCGTTCAGAGAATGTGTACAAGTGGGCGCCGTTCGACCTGCGGGCGCCCCACTTCCAAGAATCCGACGTAGAGCGCTGCGAGGTGGCCATGAGGGGATACTGCGAGCTCATGGACATAGACCCTGCGGTACCGCCCTACTTCGAGTTGATCCGCATAGTGGGAGACAATCGCAGGGTCGAGACTACTTTTACTCAGGCTGCGCGAAGGTTCCGCTCCAAGCCACCGTCGACTTAGAAGGAAATCGGAACATCATGCTGCAATTATCAAACGGTAAGCGTACGCCAACCTTCTTCATATTGCCTTTGTGTGGTCAATACCTTTTAACATTTCGTTTCTTCTCGGATGGAGATTGGAGCTTTTTGGACGCGGACAGACAGAATATTTCCTAATTAACTTTAGATGATTGATCGCATGTTGACAGGAAGGTTGGCATGCCTCAAGAGTAGAGCTCCTGCTTTGAAGCTCGGCTATATGGAGGTTGGTAGGCCTATATGCATGGGGAGATTAGGGTTAGGGTACGGGTTAGGATTAGTAGCAGAAGGAGGAATGAACAGCCACTACACAGCAGGAACATTTGCGGATATACCTTGTATACATTCTAACTAACGATGGTAACGATGCATATTGAACAGAAAAATACACATTGTCTACTCGCCAGTTCTATCCCTCAAGATGATGTATGCCCTATGCCATTCAGTGCCCATCGCCTTTTGTACCCCAAATATTCAAAAAGGACCAAAATGCCCATCAAACCCGCATAAAGAACACCGTATACCAATGTACAATTCCAAACATCAAAAGCGTAACATCATCATCACTTATTTCATTACCAGTCGTGTGGGCCGAATGTCTGGCCTTCTTTGACAGTCTTGTACGAGCAGGCTCGCCAGTCGCAGCCCTGTGGTGATGTAAGTATTGCGTGCAACGTAGATGTAGGGTTTGGGGAGGCTTACTTGCTTATAAACTTCTGTACCCCACCATTTGAAGCCTTCCATCCATCCAGGGAACACGATTCCAAAGAAGATTACTACAACTCCAACTGCGAGACCCGAGTCGAGTGCTGCACTCAGGGTCATGTTATACTTCTTCCACCACTCCTTCCTGCGCTTTCTGACCTCAAAGTTGAAGATGTAGCATACGATAGCCCAGACGGAGAAATTTAGGCCAGTGGCGGGCGGTATCCAACTGAGAGACCCAAAGACAACTGCAAGATTGACCTTGCGGAGGATCGACTTACGATTCTTACGCGCAGGGAAATAGATGATAATTGGAGCAATGAACCCGAAGAGGAAGGCCCAAACCAAAGGCCGATAGAGAGCCCCCGGGCCGAAGAAGCGTTGGGGACCAACAACACCCCAGAGGATGGAGCCGTTGAAGTGAACGCGGGCAATAGGACAGGTAAACCCATTGATAGCTTGGGGGGTACAAATGTTTGGGATGAATGAGAGCATCCAGTTCAACACACCAATCTGGGTCAAGCTCGAAATGATGGTAGCCGAGAGTTGCAGATTGAACAGAATCTTCGGAGGAATTTTCATATAATGCCCAAGCTTGAGGTCCGAGGCGAATTTGAGCCCTTGGGTCGAGGTAATGTAGCCGTAGGTAGTGAATACCATATTCGCAACGGGGCGACCGGGGAAGGCGACACCACAGATAAGTTGGCAGATGAGGTAGAGACTGCTTTGCTGGTTCGTGATGGCCATGACAATGCCGATGGGAATGAAAAGGATAGCGCCAATGCCGAGAGCGAGTAGTAGACCATACCACGGTAAATGGACAGGGTAGTATTCTACCACGAACATCCCGATAGCAGTCATGCTGACCCCTGTTAAGATGTACCACCATATTGGCACGTCATCATATTTTCTCATGAGTCGGTTGTGAACGTCCTCGACGTTCAGTAGATCCTCAAGTTCGGGTTCAGATGTGGTACTTGATCGGTATAAAGTTGGTGAGCTTGGTCGACCGTTTACTGGGCTGAGGTCTGGGAGTGGCTCATAGTCCGGCCCCTGTTTCCTTCTAATCTCGGCCCATGACCGACGCCATTGCCGCAATATGTCTTTACCATGCCAGAGTGCAGTGTGGGAAATCAAGGCTGTGAGAGCGGCAAATTGCAAGGCATAGCTCAAGACATATGTGATGGGGAGGAATACGCGACTGTAGTTCTCATACGCCTCCTTATCGAATAGGAAGTTGTCGGTGAGGATCTTGCTCACATCGTACGGCTTCCCTCGATTGTCGAATACGGCAGCCGATAGAATTGGCATGTATGATGAATACATCACATTAGCATAATCTGAGACAAATATCAGTACTGTACGGAACGTGGGAACGAAGAATACGTACACATCAGAGGAGCCGCGATCCACATGACTACAACAAGGCCACCAAGAATATTCAGGGCTGCCCAAAAGGGGGTTACAAGCGGAGATCCAATATATGCAATCTGAGCCCAATCAAATGTCAAAGGAAACAACCCAAGACCAGAGGCGATTCCAAACTACACATGTTAGGATATGACGGTCCGAGCAGTGGAAGGACAGCAGACTTACAAGATTAGCTACGACAACATTCTTCGGAGCAAACCAGGTTATGACGCTGAAGTAACTCAATGCAGGCATGAGAAGACCGGGAAGAAAGTAGAAAGCGACGGCACCAATGAACACACGCACGAAGAACTTGGAAGGCGAGATTTTCCACCCGTTAGCCGGCTTGTTCTCGTCCTTGTGTAGCGCGGTGAACATGGCTGTTGAGACGAGGGTGCTTGGCCAGATCATGCCACTCGGTCGGACAAGGTACTGACGCGTGAGCCCTGCAAGTGCATAACCGAGAATCTGTGTAGATAACGTGAGCAAGATCTGATAGATGACGCCAAGATCTTGGTGGTAGAACTTCGTTTGCTCTACAATGACCTAGTAGGCTGTTAGTCTGTGGTTGAGCCATGTGTCTCTGTACTCACATCTGTCGCAAAAGCAAAGCCAAAGGACACATTGCTGCTGATATATACACAGCAATGCTCTTTTGCGTTCCAGCGGCCTTGCGCCAGCCAAAGTCGTGCTCGAGTCTTCCATGACGGCTTCAATAAATAAGCACTGTGTCTAGAACCAGGCCGGCTGCCGTTTGGCGAGACGGAGCTGATGGATTGGCGAGCTCCATGTATGAAGCTTTCTTCTGGATCACTGGAGCGCTTGAGAACCGAGTCCCAAAGTAGGCCAAGAGGATGTACAAGCAAAAGAGCAATGATGGGCGTGATGCTGACGCTGGGGTATCGCAAAGAGAAAAACAAATTGGTGGAAGATCCAAGAATTGCAAACAAGATGGAGAGTGTCCACATGCGTGGAGTATTAATGGACAAGGTGATGTCATCTGTGGCTGCGACGGAGGCGCGCACTTGGGCGTAAGGTGAATTGTCTGACGGATGACCGTTGGCTTTCATGTCGTGTAAGTCGTCGTTATCGGACGGCTCGTCATCGCCAGTGCCTCCCCTCTGGCTACTGCTGGACGATTGCAGGCTTTCGAAGACGCTTGGCGGGCGGAGGCCAGTAGCAGCCAGGCCGCTCGCATTGAATCGCGTTTCCAGGCCCGATTCAGCGTGGCCTTCTAGAGCGTCGTCGAGCGGCGTGGTGCTACTGCTACCGTCGCGGGCGCTGCGCCTCCGCGTGCGCGACGACGTGAAGACGGGCTCGCTCCGAGTCGACTCTCCATGACTGCTGGTTAGTGAGTCTCGGTGGAGGGCGGGCTCGCTATCGCGCAGCTTGCTCTTCCCCTTCCGCTTGCTGCGTTGCGTGAAGGGGGTCACATGATCGTCCGAGTCGTCGGGGCTAGAGCTCAGGGAGAGGACAGGAATGCCGCCGTAGGACCCGGTGCCTTGCGCTGGGGACGAGCGCACAAGCAGCGGGGCGCGCGACATGTTCTTCCTGTCAGGGTCGGGCGGAGAAGCAGATGGAGGCTTGCTCTCGTCGATTTCGTCATGGGGGATCGTTTCGGGTGCGGCTATGCGTGTTGCTTTTTCTGGGAGTGCATGTAGCTCGTAGCTGCCTGCTGACGGGCCAAAATCCGCCGCCCTTGTGTCACGTTTCGGAGCGCTGGACGAGGAAGCGGCGGATTCAGTTTGCGGGCGACCTGCGCGGGCTTCTGACCCCATAAGTATGACCTGGCGGCATGGGCGCGTGTGAGTGATCCCACGAAAAAGGCTAAGGGCCCGGGTTTTGTTGGTCGAGTGACTTATCAGAGGATCAGATAGCGGTTAGATCCGCGGGGTTCCACTTGGCCATGACACACTGCGCGCGGCACCGTCAACCTCGCTTGGGGCTCGCTGGCCCGCACCGGCATCGGCATGGGCTGATGGGGGACGGGGTCTAACTGTTGATTGCTTCTACTATGTACAGACAGGCTACAGGTACAGATAGCGTACACGCTCGCTCCGCGCTACAGCATCACCTTACATCCACGTGTCCAGGCAGCTCCACATGGTCTTCACGGGGCACACGCCCGGCGGTGAGCCCCTCTACCATGCCGATAGCACCTTCGGCGTCGTCCTTGTTGAACAGAAACAGCCCCTGTAGAGCAGCAGTGCTCACCGCGTCCGTGAGCCCAAGCCTCTCCATCTTGGCCATGAACCTCTTCTTGCCTTCCCCGCTGGCGTCGAACTCGGCATAGAACCGGTCCCACAGCTCCTCGATCTGATATGCCGTGGCCTCGCCAAGCCGGACAGTCATGTCCACCCGACCAGGTCGTATAAGAGCCTCATCCAGTCTCTCTACGTGATTGGTTGTCAGGAACACGATGCGCTCTTCCGCGCTCGCAACTCCGTCGAGCGCATTGAGAAGGCCCGAAAAGGTGACCGTTGCGCCCGAGTACCCATCCGAGTCACGCTGCTTGCGGTTTGCAAAAGCTACGTCCACATCTTCCAACAGCACTATGGTCCGCGGCGGGACCTTTGTGAGAAGATGGCTCAGCCGGTCGTCGTGCAGGCCCCGCTGGCTAACGTTGAGGATGGCAATGTTGAAGTCCAAGTGGCCCGCTAACGCCTGTATGAAGGAGCTTTTGCCGGTCCCGGGGGGGCCATACAGCAGATAGCCTCTCCGATATGGTATGCCGCGATCGAGATACCAGGTTCGAGCGTTTATGAAGGCTTGGACATCCTCCACTATGCGCTCCTTCACCCCGCGCTCCAGAATGACAGATTCCAAAGGTCGCTTCCGCTTGGCATCTCCAAACGGCTGCCAGTCAGCGCCCATGGCATTGTACATGATCGTCTTGCCCTCCTGCATCTGCTGGTACATGTGGTGGGCCTCGGCGAAGATCTTCTCGAAAACGTTCCGTTGCGAGTATAGAGTCGTGAGGGTGATGGTCTCGAAGGGCACACCGGTCGTATGGTTGAAAGCTTTCTCTCTCTGGCGGTCGACCAAGAGAAAGGAGCTACCATATCGCAGTATGTGCTTGCCGTGGCCGGGGACGAAGAAGAAGTGGGCATTGTGCGAAGGGCCGGTTTTGGGCTGGACCGTGTTCACCTGAAGGTGGTGGAGGCGTGGGTTGACGCGATTGACGAGGGATGAGAGCAGGCCACGATGGGATGGCTGCTGGGTGCCGGCGAGTTGCTTCCTGTGGAAGTTGGTCATCCACAACAGCAACCAGTCGTAGGCGTCGTCGCGATGAGTTATTTCGAGGTCGACAAGCATACGGCGGCGCAGCAATGAAGCTCCATGCTGAATGCCCTTTTGGCCTATACGCGCCGCCGTCGCAAGCGCTGCGAGGCCGAAACCCTATGGCTGCTGTGAGCACACGTCTAATGAGCGGCAGGAGCGAGGCGCACGGCGGTAAAGAAGGGATTGCCGGTCAGGTGCGAGAAGAGGGAGCTGGAGCCGAAGCCCTCGCCGCTCTCGAGGGGGGCATGCTTCGCCAGCTGCTGCTGCGATGGAGCGGACGGTTTGGGGATGTCCATGGGCAGAGGCACAATGACGCCGCCAAAACTTTGAGGCGCATCTGCAGCTGGAAGCCGCTATGCCCGATTGAGCATTTGCGCCAAGCGTGCCGTGCCCCAGTTACAAGAGTACGGAGTCGCGCCCATCCGTGCCGCAGAGTCCAACACGAGAGCACCTGGAATGGTTAGAAGTGCTGGGCCGCAAAGACTTGTTCAAGGCCAGATCGGCTGCTCTGCATGTCGGGCGGTGGCCATGGACGGCGCGAAGGCGAAGGCGACGGCGACGGCGGCTGCTCTGAGAAGGCGACAGCGCGAATCCCGAGGCGGGAGCTGTGCGGTACTAGCGCTCCACAGTGCTGGGAAGGCGCGATGGAGCTTGGGCCTCGCATCACTGATAAAACAACCTACGGCTGGCCCTCCCGCAGCTGGCCCGTCACCTGCCTCTCCTCTTTCACCTCGCAGAAGGGCATCCTGTGTCTTGAGCGGACTCTCATTTCCCGCCCGCAATGGCTACCGTCACCATAGACAAGTCCTATTTTGACGCCATGCTGCGTCGGTAAGTCTGCCTGTGAAGCTTGAGCTTGTAACTGAACAATATGTTAATGGTGCATCCTAGGGCTGAATTTGTGAGTTGCATTCCACCCAAGGTGAGAATTCGGTTCTATCTAGCAGCTCTAACGGAATCTACAGCATACATCTGGCTACGGGTTTGGCACCACTCCACCTTCGCCTCACAATGTAACCATCTCAAAGGTAGATTACCATCAGTTGGTATGTCGCCCCGAATCCTTGCCTGGGCATTCCGCTCCATGATCAATCAGTGCTAATTATTCTCCTGTTCTCTTCCGCAGCTCCAAGCCATGCGGGAGTATAGTACGTTTCCCTTCCCTCGCCGAGCATCTTCGCAAACAATGTTTGACTCTGAATAGATCTGCTCAAGAATGCCCTGTTCCGCGGAGGGCTGTCAACTGAAACCCTTGACACATTACTGTCAGGTGAGAGCGGCTATACCAATGACGAGACTTCTGCGTACGCGACCCAGTCGAATACTTGGGAGGAATCGTATGCCCAACCACAGCCTGTTTCAGTCACCATGACGAGGCCTCACGCAATGAAGAGGCCTCACGTAGACGAAGCATCGCCTGATACAGACAAAACTGCCGTTGGTAGTGGCTTTCAGCTTCGAGAACACTCGCCGCCTCATGGCAGAGTCTGCAGCTATGCTCAGCCGAACTCACCAACGAAGAGTGCGGAAAAAGACAAGGACTTCAATGACTTTCCACGGGCCTTAACCCCTGACCAGCACACTATCATAATCACCAACCTCGCGGAGCGAACAACGCACAAGGACTTGGTCAGCGTTATCCGTGGTGGAAAGTTACTCGATGTATTCTTGCGGAACGATCGGTCAGCCACCGTCACATTTGTCGATGGTGCAGCCGAATTCCTTGCGTATACAAAGCGTAACGATATCTACTTGAACACGAAAAGGGTAAGTGTGGATTTTTTGTGACACGGCCGTCACTAATACATCCAGTTGGAATTCCGCTGGAGCGACCGTCAATTCCAGGTTTCATCGCACGTATACAACAAGATTGCCAATGGAGCAACCCGCAATCTGGTTGTGAGGGGCGCAGCTGGGAAGCTCACGGCTGACCAGATTCGAGATCACCTAGATCATATCCACAAACTGGTGGTCGTAGACATCAACTTCAGACAAGGCGATGCATATATTTCGACCAACTCAGTCCCTAACGCCCTGTTCGCAAGGACCTGCATGATGTCTCGTACTGCATACAAAAGTCTACGTGTCGAGTGGTACCCGGATGAGTGTGCCACATCCTTGCCACAACCACCTCTCAAAGTGCAGAACCCGGCTCCAAAGACTGCTATGAAGCCCGTGCCAATCGCCAATCGATACATGCCCCTTGACACAGGATCTGACCAAGACTCTGGCTCTGAGCAAGGCTCATACTTGAAACACGGTATTAGCGTCAGCAACCGGTGGACCGATGCAGTTGTGGCCTGATCGAGTCTACTATAAGACACCTCAGAAATGTACGATCAATCGGTTTGCGAGATGGCCGTATCTTATCCTACGCCTGTCATCACTGCCAGGACCCTTGTTCTAAGGACCGCGGGCTGGTCCGCCCACCTATCCTCGCAATAGTTTCCTCACTCGATTCCTTCTTTTACCAACTGGTATGCAATTAACGAATATGATATCCCCTAAACAAGATATCCAGCAGGACTCTGGAATCTAATTTGTACTCATTCGATATGGGAAAGACCTACAGGTTGGTGTAATAAACTTACTATACATGACTTCGGGCCTTCTGTATGTTGTGTTACTAAGCTGTGAGCTTCCTGTGCATGATGTTCCCTTATTTCAGTGTGGTCATACTTTCCTTCTTGCCTTGTCAGCGTAGATACAGATACCCCGTCCACAAGTGATCTATCACAAAGCTCGAACCACGAATTTTAGTACTTTTACGGTAGCAAATCATTCTCTATAACAAAGCAAAATGTTTAAGAGATAGCTACTCCACCCGAAACTAGATTTGAATGTGCTATGCAATCACTCTGCCATCGCTGTAGGACAAACACCTACCGCCCAAGGCGCCCCAATAGTCTCACTAGATTACAGTGACGATGTGTCAATTAGTGGATACAGTCGACGCGAACGTACCAATTGATCATTTCATCCGGTTACCTATCCATCAGGCTGCACAACGACATGTCGGATCCGAAAGCCTCCGGCATTAAGGATTCTGCTAACTCCGTAAGCGTAGCATATCAACACCACCCACACGCCCTCCCCTCTAATCTCATACTCAATGATCAAAACCAAAATATAGAGAACAGCTATCAACATTTTACCAGCTGGTGCAGCTTTGCACTGCGCCCGTCACTATCACCATGACATACACCATCCTCCTCCTTGTTCCCCGCAAGCAAGGTCTCTCCCTCTCAGCCTTCAAACAACACTGGGAAACCTCGCACGTCCCTCTCCTCAAACAACTAGTCGGCTATGATTTCCCTCTCAGCCACACACGCCACTATATCGAGCGCGACCCGGAAAATGCTGAGCTTCCCAATATGGAGATAGGCAGTCATGAAGGCATTAACTATGATGGTCTCGCGGTGCTTACATTTGCGAATAAGGAGCATTATGGACGGTTCATGCGGAAGGTGAGGGAGGGTAAGGCGGATGAGAAGCATGCGGAGGATTTGGAGAAGTTTGTGGACGTGCAGGGCTTGAAGGGGATTTTGGTGGGGGAGACGAGGGCCACGGGGAGGGATGGGGGAATGGTAGGGTGGACGTTTGTGGGGAGTGTTTAGCTTGGGGTTTCAATGGTATTGCAGGATGGATTGATCTTTCAGTTGGTGAAGGTCAAGGCTGACTCTACACCTGTTTTCTTTGAGCACTTTCACATTCGGGGAGTGGTTCCACACTGGAGTTTGAAGTGGATCCCATAGGGCAGGTAGCTGCACATAGGTCTCCGTAGGTATACGGTGAGAGCGAAAACGGCGTGTTATCTCAAGCAATTGTTCAATTCCCATGTAATCCTTCCGTCCTAATAAGCCAGCACAAGAGCATGAGCGGTCATCAAGGCGTTCACTTACACACGTACAGTCTCCATCAACCAATCACCAGCACCAATACTATCCCAGATCAGTTTAGCGCACTGCTAACTCCGCAACCCGCCTTAAGACCGAAAACTTGCATCACAGCTCCACTGGTGCCACACATCCCAACCAAACCCTCGCAATCTTGCAATCCCATCCCAATCGGCTTACTGGATCTGTTACCATGGCTCCTTTGGTGAAAGTCGCTGTCATACAGCTGTATCCAAAGGTATCGATAACGAAATTAGTGGTGACGAGATGTCTTGGCTAACCTCGGCATGCAGCCTATGCAACTTGAGCATAACTTTAACAAAGCAGCGCAGTTTGTGAGGAGTGCGGCCGCACAGGGGGCGGAGTTGGCTGTTTTACCTGGTATGCTTGTCACTAGTTACCTTCCTTTTCAATCATGCATACGAACTCGCGTGCAGCAACGCATTCTAGATTCCATTCCTTTCCCCCCCACCATTGCAGCTGCCATCTCGTACTGACTCGGCGTCCCAGAATACCACCTCACCAATTGGCTCCCCAAAGACCCGGGCTTCATCGCCCTCTGCTCGCAATGGCAAACGTATCTTGACAAGTACAAGGAACTCGCCAAAGAATGCCGGATATGCATTGTGCCCGGCACCATCGTGGAGACGCATCCAGAGGCAGAGGAGGAGACGAGTCGCTTGCTCAACGTAGCCTATTTTATCAATCACGAGGGAGAAGTGGCAGGGAAGTACGTCAAGAAGAATCTTTGGTGAGTTAACTAGATCTTCCTACTGCAATTCTATATATTACCTCGAGGCCAAGAAAGTCATTCAGATTTGACGACATGCTGATTTAATCTCACAGGGGCCCTGAGCGCGAACATCTCACCGGCAGCGGACGCGATGTCCACGAAGTATTCGACACGCCCGTCGGCAAAGTCGGGATGCTGGTTTGCTGGGATCTCGCCTTCCCAGAAGCCTTTCGGGAGCTCATCGCCCAAGGCGCCAAGATCATCATCGTGCCTACGTTCTGGATGCTAAGCGATTGCAATGAAGCAGGCCTGAAGCTGAATCCGTCTGCCGAGGCACTATTTTTGGATTCGGTGCTCACGGCGAGGGCGTTTGAGAATACATGCGGTGGGTTTCCTCCCTATTTTCTCTCCTCTTTCCGACTTCATATTACCCCCTCAGCTCGTCTGGGTACGGTGCTGATCGAATTACCTACAGCAATCGTCTTCGCCAACGCGGGAGGTCCACCCGGCCGAGGCTACGCCGGCCTCTCGCAAGTCGTAGTTCCTTTTGTGGGTGCTCTTACGCGGTTGGGTAGTTGTGCAGAGGGAATGAGCATTGTGGATCTTGACATGCAGGTCCTGGAAGATGCGGAGGCAAACTATCAGGTGAGGGCTGATCTGGCGAGGGATGACTGGCATTATGATTACAGGCATTCAAAGGATGATGTAAAAGGGAAGCTCTAAGGGACATCTTAAGTAGCTTCTAATTGAGCTTACGTTGATAAGTTTATTCTTGATGATCTTGTGACTTAGTCTTCAAGGTACTCTCTGCAATTTGAATTTCCTTGTCGCTGAAGAACATCTCGGCAGAGGCTGAACTTTATGCGTCAGTAGAGTAATTGTGTGAAGATGTCAATGGACTCGAGACGTAAACCAGCAATTCTCTCGAACATTTCCTTACGTTTTACTTTTGCTATCTCTCGTGTCCAGTTTACAAATTACTGAGCTTGTAGCCTCCGCGCACACACAAGCTCCAATTTAAATCGCTTTACACCTACACGTCGCTCACCGCCCTCCAATCATACCCACTCATATCATATATCTAAAGCCTTTCCTAACATTCAGCGCCGTTCCAACATCCACCCCCTCAACCTCAGCCGTCCTCTCAACCGTTCTCTTGTCCCGCTCATTCAACGCTTCTGCCGAGTCCGTCTCCAACCTCTCTAGCTGCCTGTTCTGCCGCTGCAGATAAAACCTCATACCAACAAAGCACACCAGCGCCAGTACTTCTAGCCCTGTTGCGACCCCCAACGCAGGCCGATAATGTGGTGCGCTTGACGGAGTGTACGTGAACGGCGTCCAGATCGACGCCGAGTTGCCGACGCTGTTAATGAAGGCGAGCGCGGCTGCCCGCTTAGCGGGTGGACGCGGGATGGAGTTCGATATCCATGCGTAGATTGTGCCGTTTTGCGCGAAGACGAAGTTCATCAGGAAGAAGGAGAAGTAGCGGGGCCCGAAGGAATCGGTCGTCATAAAGATGATGAAGCCGGCGATGGATACGAAGACTGGGTAGGTAAGGAACCAGAAGCGATTGCCGATGTGATCAGAGAAGTAGCAGTGAGCGAAGGAGTAGAATACCATGAAGACGTATGGTGGTGCCACGAGTAGGAGAGAGATGACTTGGTTGTAGCCGAGCGTTTTGGTGAGGGTTGGAAAGAAGTTTTGAAACCCGGCGGCTCCTGTTATCCCGAGGTAGGCGAGGGCTAACATGTATGTTTTGGGATCCTGAAAGGCGAGCTTCATGCCGTGGACCTGGGACATGCCACCTGCTTCGTCGATGTCTGCTTCTGCGGCATCGATGGCGAGACGTCGGTTGGCGACGCGCTTCTCTTCTGGTGAGAGCGCATTCCAGGTATCTGGGAAGTCGGGCAGAATTAGGACTACGCCGATTCCGATACAAATCGTAATGACACCCTCGATAATGTATAGCCTTGCCGTTGTAAGTCTATTGCCGATATGTTCATAGAAAACCCTTACCACTGCCATGCAGACATTCCCCTTTCACCAGCCAGCCCGTCGAGGATACCAGCTGCAATCAAGTTGCCGAAAGCGCCCGATACGAGCGAGCCGGAGTAGAATATGGCATTTCGTTTAGCCAATTCTTCCTTTGTGTACCATTTCGAGAGATAGAAGAGAACGCCGGCGAAGAAGGGGGCTTCGACGAGACCAAGGATGAATCGACAGGCCACGATGCCTGCATAGTTAGACACTTGGGAAGTCAGGGCAGAAACGAGACCCCAAGCTATGGTGAAGAAGCCGAGATACCTAATATCATTAAGACATGTCAGCTATTGTGAACTTGCCACTTCGAGTCATCTCAAGTGACTCGTTTTGTCAGAGTATTCACCACCGGCAGAACTCTTCGAAGCGTATCGAGATGTACGTACCAGGACGGCCGACCAACGTAATTAAGAAGTAAGTTCGAAGGAACTTGCATGATGATGTACCCGACAAACAGGATGGAGAGGCCAACTTGATACTGATCACCGTGAAGGTTGAGGTCGTCTTCCAGACCTTGGAGCCGAGCAGCTGCGTAATTGTTCCTGCATTAACCGGTGAGCAAGTGCATCCTTCAGGGTCTTGAAAAGCAACGGAAAATTACCTGTCAATATAGTTCATCAGATAGACCAGAATGACCAGAGGCATAATTCTCAAGTCAATCTTTGTCCTCAACTTCTTCGCAATCTGCAGCTCTTCTTCTGAGAGTTCGTCATGATGTATGAATTCATCGTGCGCCGTCTCTAACTTCTCGGTGTCGCCCTCGAAATTCACATTTTGAAACGAATTTTCCGCCATTTGGGATATTTTCACAGCGAAAGATGCGTAAAGTAAAGCGTAGGCCAAGCTAACGGGGCGTTGCGCGGCACGAAGCTTAAATAAAAAGCCCGGGGAATCTGGGGTACCTAAAAAGCAGATGACGAGGATGGCGGACCGAACCCCTCATGATGGGGATCCACCGTTACGGATGGCAGGACATGCGCCGGGTCCTTACCGTCACCGGCGTGCATGGCAACGTGTGAACAAAGCGATTGGTCCGGCGCCCAATTATGCTAATGGTGGATGGTACAAGCGATCAAAGCGTCATGATCAGCACGGCACGTTAAGCGGATTCGGCAATTCGGGCGGTGCCAAGTATGCGGCGGTGAATAAAGGGACAATGCAGAGCGGGGGGAACGGTCGGAACAGCATGGGCAATATGCGCGTGAGCTGCAAGATAAGAATGTTTTGGTACAAAAACGCGTACGTGGTCAGTACAGGGTACTCATCCCATACATAATCCAACGTAAGTGATATCTCAGGCCAATCCAAAACGCCGTTGCTGCCGGCCCTATCAAATCCATTATTGCCGTTACATAAAACCTTCCTGCGCCGAATACATAACAGTCGTACATTGCTCATTGCTTATCGCCCTTGGCTGTACTGCGAATATTGCGGCGGCTGCGAGTATTGTTGCGTATTCGCATAGTCCTGCGGGTTGTATCGATATTTGCGATCTTCTGGGTATTGCTGCCCTTCGAGCCGCCTCCTCGCATCCTCATGTTCTTCACGCGTTTCCTGGTGGGTTGGAAGTTCTGCTGAGAAGCCTTTCTGGTCGATGCCAGGCGAGCGCAAACCATCGGAAGTATAAGAGCTTGGCCGCGAGTCAACCGATCCTTGGTAATCGCTCGAAACCTGCGACCACCTGCCGTCTGAAGGATTCGGTGAGTGCCCAGAGAGCTCCGAAGCGGTAGAATATCGATTATCGTTCGGTTGCAGGTGATTCGACGAGGGCTGCATGTGGTAGAAATCGCCCGGAAGCTCCATTACCACGTTGTTTTGACCCTGCGCGTGATTCGGCGGCACGTATGGCTGCCCGTGCACCTGGCTAGGAAACGCTGACGATTGTGTTGGCGACATGGGCACATTGTATGGTAGGCCGGGCGATGGTAGCGGTGAGGCAGGTCCGTTCTGTTTTGAGCGATCCTGCGGATTGATGGTCTTGAGCTTGCCGTTCTCCATCATAGCTGCGAGTGCTCCAGAGTCTAGAAGCTCCGCCTTCTTTATAAAGCGCTCCACCAGGATCTTGGAAGCTGCCTTCGTTTCCTTCTTAACGAAATTGACCATTGTGATATTGCACTTGATCTCGATATCCTCGCGTAGATACAGCCCTTCCGGCGGCGCGCCAATGCCCAGTTCACGCGTCTCTGGCGGTTCGCCTGGCTGATTTCCGCAAATCTGCCACTTGTTCTTGAGGTCTACACCGGCTGGCGCATAGGTGTGAGTCTGTAGACCCCACGGCATGTCGTGGAAGCATCCTTTGAATTTGATAACGCCAGATCCGAGCTTCCCGATGCCGGGAACGTACTGAATGCGCTCAGTAATCTCGTACCACGTCGCATAGAACTCATCCGACGGAGCGTCGCGTGGCGCCTTGATAGCCTCGAATCCCAAAACGAGCGGGGACAGCTCAATAATTTCACCATGGCTGTGGAGAATGTCGAGCGCAAGCTGTCGCGGAATGAAGCTCGGGATGGGCGTGATGTTAGTGTATGTCGTCTTTTTGCGCATCATGATGGCGATATTGGTTACGATAGATTTCTGGTGGTGAAAGACAGGGAGATTCTGGGGGGAGGGGCGGATATGAAAAGCAATCAGGCTGCTTACTCCCTTGCTGGGCGCTGCTGAATGAAACTGTTAGCTGAAAATGGGCTCGGCTGGATCGACAGCTGGGGGACGATTCCACGTCATGCACGTGGCGGGGGCACGATGATGTCAGCTCCTCCAGGAGCAGGAAACGAAACTATCCGAAAGTCACTGGAAGAATCATTTCTGCTGCTTTGTAATAAGTAGAGGGGAGCAGGTCACAATTGCTAACCTTGCTCGCGATTCTCATGATCATCTAAATTATCCTTCTTGTTCTTTCACGATGTCGACGGCTCTCCGTTCGGTTGCGCTATTTTTAGGATGATTTTGTAAGCAGCTGCCAATCTATACCAGCAGCGCCTTCTGGCCCTAGATTCTTCATTTTCCTTCATATGTAGGGCCACGTCCAGTTTCGTCCATGTACTACGTTATCCCGCTGGTAGTTATCAGCCCCTGAATTTTGCGCGGCTCCTTTACTTCCCTGATGACCGGATCGTGAGCTTCCCGTTCTTTCACGCCAAGCTCCGCCACTGGCTGGGCGGTGCAATTGCTGCGCATCGCCGTGCGCTAACGGCCTAAAAGTTGGTGTCGTTGGGCGGAGACCCTGACTCAATTTGGTTTCCCTGCTTCTGTAGTTTGTCAAAGATGTCTAGATACGGTTTGTTTCATGAACCATCACCGTGGATCTGGGTAGGATTGGAACTGGCGGTACGCTTCGCGTTTCAGCTTGAGTCCCCAGGTTAATTTCAACAACAACGGCGACCGGAATAGATCAGACTAGTCGACCGCTGGGGTTGGCGCCGAGTAGAAATGGGAGGGCTTGGCCTAGTTTCACTGCAATAGTTGAACGCCATATCACACTCGTCCAGATCATTAAGGGATACAGGGCCGGCATAGGGCCTTCTAGAGTCAATTACAATTATATACCTCTCCCTTGGCTCATCCACTTCCTGCTACCTTCTACACCACCAACTACCCAAGGAAGACGATGCGGCAAGCTACACCTGTAAATACGCTACATGATTGAACATAAATCCCTGTTCTGGTTATGAAATACACTGACTCAAGAGTACTACTCCCTCCAAGTGTTTCCTAGAAACCGTTGACTTCCAAGAAAGTGTGGGCAGCGCCAAAGGCCTCTGGGGCAGAGTACCCAAAATTGATATTGTGACCAGTTCTATCTGGGGTGTAGAAGCCAAACTGAGCCTTGGGAAATACTTGGGCTGTCAGCCCAGGGGTAGTATCCTTGCCTGCACCGCAATCAGCCAAATGCGCCGTATTGTTTCCCTGCGCATCGCAAACAATTGGGTCCCGCCGTCCTGTGAGTACCATGACGGGCCCCGTAAAATTCGACGTGATATTCTGTTTTGGAGATACAAGCTCGCCGACAGTATAGGTATGAGGGAACGTTTGATCCCAGGCTAGAAGATTCGGATCGAAGTCGCCATCGACAGGGTATAGGACGTCTTTAAGGCCTGAGTCTTGGAAAGACATGTAGGCTGTGGGAAGGTCACCTAGGCGCTCCGGGTCATATGCCTTCGCGCTTCCGGCAGTGACAGTCTGCACGACGGTGCTGATGCCAATGAGATTCGCAGCCGTCGCTGTAAGTATGTACGCATCTGCAGCATCGGAGGGATGTGAAATTGTGAGTTCTCTGCCATGTAAAGAGCCGTAGGAATGGGTCACCATGACCACCTTGTCAAACTTGCTGCGAATACAGGAAGCGAGGTTTCCAGCACGAAGACCACGAATAATGTTGAGCAAGATTTGAGATTCCAATGGAAATTGAACGACGGTGATGGGATCGAGCTTGTCTGAATCTCCACTTCCGAGATTGTCGATGCTGAGAGTGGAGTAGCCCTGAGATGTAGCATGGCTGACCCAGGAGTATTCCCCAGCGAAAGTTGCATTGGGGTAGTTGATGCCGTGCCAATATGCCTGCTCTCGTCAATCACAGATTAACACATCGGAGTCTAAGCAAACTTACTTTGGAAGACCCAAACCCGTGCAAAAGGAACTGGACCGATTTTTCACGTTCTGGCACCTTGATGGTAGGTTCGCAGAATGTAGCGGCGATGTTGTAAGTTCCAGATACGCTTTTCTTGGGCTTCTTTGCAAATCCTGATGCGGGGATGGTTTGAGTGAGATAGGTAACAAGAGTCTTCCGGTCGGTTGCTTCCGGATAGGCTGGAAAATCCCAGTTTTGCGCGGTTGCTTTAATTTGGAGCTTGACATCTTGACATTTTGGCGCGGTCTTGATAACGGGTTTGCCGTAGACTGTTAGAGCCAGGATAGGACTAAGGAAAGGTAGAGTCCACCTCATGATGACAGACTGTTTGATAGGCTCAATAGGGTCTGATCGAGTTCGGGGTTAAGTAGAAATAGAGCCGATATTTGTCTTGGGTTTGATGGAGTGAGTGAAGGGACACATGAAGAAGTATATATACTCGAGGAGATGGAAAAATGCTTAAGCTAGCTTATGAGAGCCACCTTCACTTCGTCCGAGAGCGAGCATTGTAGTTACGCACGGTCGAGGAAGCCTATGAGAAGCTGATGAAGGATCTTGCGAGGACACATACGATAATGCTGAGGAGGATTCGGTTAGGAGCTCCATTTCTGGCTTCAAGAGAGAGTGTATGACTGAATATGGCCATGCCAAGAAGACCACTATTTCTATGAGGGAAGGTAATGAAAAGAACAACCTTGGCCTTGAAATGATGAAAGGACTTAGGCTGATTCACAGCCTCTTCTAGCTTCATTGCCTTCGGATATCTTGATACCCGGCTGATGGTAACTTCTACACTTCAAAGGAGTTAAGCAGCGGGTACACGCATTGTAGGAGATGGTTGCGACGTGGACACGATGCGAAAGGAAGGATGATGCGGATTAGTTAAGTAAGTTGCTCGCTGTGATTGGTGGAGTTTTGATGACAACTCATCTTATCGACCTTAATAGTCGTACAGCTTACATGACAGTCTCTGTAGAGCTTGCATATCCTGTTTGCCAAGCAGAGCACTGGCTAGAAGAGGCTAGCTTCAGAAGACGTTGACCATACCACAACCCAGATAGTAGCGGTAAGGCTGAGCACAGCCGCAGGCGTCCCAACTCCGAAGCTCGTCCACAAGTCTGCATCATCGTACACTCCGACTATTTGTTTCTGAAAATGTGGAACTGTAGTTGACACTGTCCGCGCGCTTTGAAGGAGCTTATGTCATAAAATAGCAGACATAAGCACGATGCTCTCTAGATCATACCGAACAAGTCCACGCCTGACTGTACAAGAGAAATGGCCCAGCAATGGCAATTTATTCCTACTAGCTCAATTGGGAAACCTAATGATGAAAAGACACGAAAACGAATTCGGGAAAATGCTATGCGGCACTTTCGTCAAAGCGAACGACAGGCTAGAGTGAGGGAACATGTGCACCGCAACTCAGGAAGAGCTGCAGGAACACTTCCGACATGGGCGATCACTACAAGCCAAGAGCAACAGGGGTTAATCGGAGAAGGTACCGAGCTCGAATCATGCATGGATGGCAAAGCAAAGGCGCAGGTTGTGAACCCAAGGGGACCTGGTTCGGCCTTTGATCCTTTCTCTTCGACCGCGCTGCCAAATCATCCAGATGCTCCTCGCCTCTTTCACCACTGTAAGTGGAGACTAGACTCGTTCTTCTGTGAGAATTTACTGATGTTTCGCAGTCGTCAGAACCATCGCTCCCCAATTGCAACCTGGTAATGTTGCAGACACCAACAACCCATTCAATGGACTCTTAGCCCGAGAGGCACTTTCAGATACTGGTGCAATTTCTAGTATACTTTTCCATGCTGGCGTTCATGATGAACTCCGGAAAGGGCAGAAATGGAGTCGGGCAACCTCGCACTTCTTTGGGTGTTCGGTTCGCCTTTTGAATGATAAGCTCGGGCTTGAAGAAGAGGCGGTAAGTGACGAGGCCATCTGCATGGTTGGTTTCCTGTGTGCGAGTGGGGTGAGTATGCTTTATTCTGATCTTTCAATTTTAGGACCAAGCTCACTCAAGTTTAGAATATAACAGGAGACGTCGCCGACGATGAGACGCATTGGAACGCGCTACAAACTATGCTCGAGATGCGAGGAGGAATAGGTACGCTGGGTTGGAAGGGCGGACTAGCACTAATCTTACAAAGGTAAGTGAGATACCAGCGATATTCTAGTCATATAAACGTTCTAATTATGTGAACGAAGCGGAAGTCTCATCCACGCAACTGTATCAAGTACGCGGCCAAGGCTACCACCACCCGACGTGTCCACAAATCCGCTCGTAGCATCACTGCCATCACTACCAAGTTTTCATCCACCGACCGTCACATATGACGAATCGTACATCACTGAGATTGACAACCTTATGGCCGCCTACCGCCAGCTCGCCTCAGTCCAGATCACCCTTTTCGGGAACCCGAACATTTCCATTGACACGGTGCTATCCTTTAACCAACTTTGCCTCGCTCTTGAGCATGCCAACCTTGACCTTCCTTCACCAGTCCATTCACCCAGCCCAAGGTTGCTGCTATACAAAGCCGTTCATCTTACACTCATGATTTGCACCTCGGTGATCTTCCGTAACTTCCTCGCACAGTCAGCAAGCTTCGTATCCATCCAGTCCCGGCTGAAGCCCACACTCGTCTCTTTGGAGATTGCACTGCAAGATGCAGATTTTGCGCTTGACCGACAAGAGTGGGAGATGCTTCTTTGGATTCTTTGGGTTGGGGGCATGATGGCGCTCGATCGCGAATGGTATTCCCCTAGGATCGAGAGAGTGGCTAGTCAATTAGGTGTGCATGGGTGGGTAGAGGCGAGGGCTGTTTTTGAGAAGTTTGTATGGGTGCCGAAATTGGAAGAGAGGAATTGCGCGGATTTCAAGGAGCGATTGGGATGGAGTGAGGTGAACATAGTCATGTAGAAGTTTTACTATTTGAACAGATAGAATATTGATACGCTTACATGTCAGTAAACATTGGGAATAATGGTGATTAGAAGTGGGTTGTTTCAACCCAAAATCTGTAAAATCACTGATTGCTACAAGAACACTTGCGTATATAGAGTAAAACCCCAGCTGATAATTACACCTCATACTAGTGATGAAATCCCTCCACTCAAAAATTATCAAAGGAAAATGCAAAAGATCCCCATGAATTGGTATCATGCCGGAAAGAAAAGAACCAATGTCCATACCCACTAGGGGGGTCGACCGGGACCCAACACCCAACGCAAACACATTCTCAATATATACAAAACGAATTACTCCGCTCTTGCGCCCATCTACAATCTACTGAAGTTCCTCGTGATCATCACAACCACTCCTGCAACAACCTTTATGGCTATTCGCAATGCAAAGACAACTGTCTTGAATGCAAAGGTGAGCACTGAAATGATAGTCCTCGTGACGAACGGTAGCTTTTCTTCTTCAGCTTTCTTCTTCGCCTTCTTATCATTTTTGTTTTCTTTTGTCTTAGACTGTCCGTACCAATCTCCTAGCTCAATATCCTTATCAAACGATTCACTCCTCGATGTTGTAGCCGAGCCCTTCATACTCCACTTCCGAACGTTACTTGGAATCTTGGTCTTCCCACCCCAAGCGTTAAAACCATCCTTAAAAGCCTCCTTAAAAGCTTGTGAATCGGAGTCTTTCTTCGGTTCCAATGTGAAGCTCGGTGGGGGAGGTTCGAAATTTTCTCTGCTAGCATTTCGACTCTTTCTCCCTCTGACAGCCTCGGCAACTGCGATGGCCATAAGAGTGGAGGCAATGATATCGACAAGGAACGGGTTTCCGAAGCGAGTGATGGCGCCGAGATTAAGCATGAGCGCGTCGTTCGTGAAGTCGAGGCGGGCAAGCATGGCGTCGTCGGGTGCCGCATCGGTGGTGGTGGGTAGTTGGCCAACTGACATTTCAGAAGGGGTGACTGAGATGGGTCGTGTGGCTTGATTGATGCTATCTATCCGAGGCGGAGGTGGAAGAGGAGAGAAGGCATTTGCGCGTGGTGAGGTGGGGGAGAGGACGTAAGGATTCATGATCGTAATTGTAGCAGGTTTTTGGATGAGTTGCGGGGTGACATTCATATTGTGGCCGTATATCGCGGTCACAGGACGGGTGGAGGGGTTGTTAATGACTGAGCAGTCACCATCAACTTGGATGGGGAATGTTCCTAAAGTAGGGTGATGCAGTTGGTATGATCCTTCAGATGGTAGGTGTTGTGCCCAAGGGTTCGTCTGTTGTCCTGGATTATCGCGTGTCCATGTCAACGCGCAACATTCACGTTGTGCTGCGCCGGATAGTACGTCTTCAGCCAGACGCTGAGCTGCAGGAGATGTTGCACCAGGATCTGCAAGAGCTATGTGAGATGCTGCGGGCGAATTTGCCGCAGCGTCAAGCGCCTGAAGCGCCGCAAGCTTGGGGAAGATACTCGTTAGTAGAGTGACAGGCTCTTCTTGATGAGGGTCGAACATGTTGCTGTCTAGAGATGGCGGAGAAATGAGGTCTAGATGAGAGACTGGAAGAACACGTGGTTGTGTAGGATGATGGCGCTGAATCAAAAGCTCGTTCATGATACTTGGTACCTCATGATTGCCGGCGAGGTTTGATTGCGCTAAGCTGTAGAATGGTAGTGATGGAGTCGCACCAAACGTTATTGTGGGGTTCGCCGCTGTTGCACGATGCATTCGTAGAGTGTACATTTGCACCGTCGGATCTTCCTGGCCGTTGGCGGCTACCCAAAGATTATCGAGCAGATGTGATGGCGTAAAGAATGGTTTTAACGGAGGACTTTTACTTTCATCGCCTGTGATGTTGCTGTGCGGTACATAGAATTCGGGAGAGTACGGCGAACGGCTGATCTGTGTCCTTGGGATATGTGTAGGCGACGCTTGCATGGGCTTGTAAGGCTGCTCAGCAAGAGACTTTGTAGGATCGAACACAGGGAACATGGATCGCATAGGAACCTCTGGCTCCTGTTGCGGGGATATGCTTCGGATATGAGTTGCGGTACTGTTTGCTCGCACTAGCGTAGCACTTGTAGAGAACGACGGTGATGCTGCTCGGTTCGGGTCTGGGCTGAAATTTGGTGATCTGCGGCCTTGAACATCAACAGCAGGCAATGCCGGGGATGGGGTTCTGGCATCCTGGGCTCTCAGAGACTGGTTTCGATGGAGATTGGGAGATGGGTCCCTTGGCCGTGGTGGCGAGTCGAAAACTGGTCTACTCTCCGTTGGTGGTGTGCGGGAGGCGAAGGGATTAGGTATGTGTGCCTTTGGAGGTGCTGCTACTGATGATGATGATGGGCCTGCTATTGAATTTGACGGTGATACCGGGACCGAGTTGACTTGAATCACAAGTTCATGGAAGTCGGCCGGTGCCCTGGTGCTCTTTGCACTATCCATTCTTTCTGCTGCTGGCTCCGGAGTAGGAGGCTTTACGCGAATTCTCCTGCCGTTTGGACTGCTGTTCGGACTCGTGCTTCTGTTCCGTGGTGGACGAGGAGGGGGAGGAAATAGCTGTAAAGCTGGACCAGCCATGTTGGATCCTCCTCTTGATTAGATGCTAAAACTAAAAATAAAGGTCTGAATGACTCTCGAACGGCACGAAGGAAGATACAGGCTCAAGCAAAGACTTCACAAAGCTCGACCATTGCAAGCGGATGTGTTAGTTGCCGGATAATCTGGGGTTAAGGAGTATAAGATGGTCGTGCTCGAACCATTACCAAGCCTGCGGAAAGACTGTCAGTATGCAACAAAGCAATAGCGGCTCTAAAATGTTTCCCATGCAGAAGCTGCTGCTTTGGGGCCTTGTGGTGTATCGAGTAATCCAATCAAGGCGCACATAATCCTCGGCGCGTCCATGAGACGAGATCGGGCGGCTATAATTATGGTGGTTGGCTGTCGTCGCTGTAAGCGCCCACACTCGCAGCTCGCTACACCGCCAACCATGTCCACCGATTCCCTGCATATTGGGATGATTCGTCAGATGTCGTGTGCTGGCCCTGCGCACAGGGCACCAATGTTGTGATGAATTGGCCAGCGGCCCGAGGCGATTATCTCGGAGATCTATTTTCGGCGCTTAAGCAACAGCAACGTCCACTAAGATGCATCGAGGATCATCGAGGGGTATTCCCTCAAGCAAGCCTTGCGTGCTTGTCCCTCTGCGCCGAAAGCGGAGAACCGATGGCCCGGACCTTCTTTCGGTGCGGACGATGATCTTTCAACGCTGGTGGGCACAGTAATCCGGGACTCAGTGTTTCCGAATGCAAGACATTTATCGCACGCTATTTCCAGCTCAAAGACGGTGAGGAGGACCGACGACGAACAGTAAGAAAATAAGAGTAAACGATCGACACACTTATCATACTCGTTCGGGGCAGAGACGTGAAGCAATGCAGCCACGAGAAAGTGAGCGGCTGGGAGATAGGGCGGCGGCGTCTTGAAAGATTCATGTAGCCGCCAGGAAGAGACGCTAGTCCCTGAAAGGACCATTGCGTTTTCAACATCTGCAGGGCAGCATCAACCGAAACGCGCTGCCTTTTGGAGATTCTCGGTTACAACTGCACTCTGTCTCACTTTACAACATGGAGCGACCGTTCAGGTGGATTCGAAGCTTCCATCGTATCTCAGAATAAGGAGATGGAATGGAATCCGCTGTGAAATCCCATATAGCCCGCAGTTCAATGATTCTATCTGTCACATAATGTATAATAGTGCAGTTTGATATATCAGACAGGGAGGAAATCGCAGATTATATGGACATGAGTTGTTGTCGTTAGTCGACGCGTTGCTGCGCAGCACGTACTGCATAGATGGAGGACGGCGTATACGCGCTAATCCGGATCAGGAACAGCTTTATCGATAAGCACAGAAAAATATATCGGAATCCGGAACCGAAAAGTTCGTCATTGCGGGAACAACTTACTGTCGACGTTCAAGATGCCTACGGAACTGGAGGAGGTGAATATCCACTGTAGAGCATAACAGCTATTAAATACTGACTTCTCTAAGCTAGTCGAGTTTCTTCATCACGGCAATACGCAAATCCGGCAAGTTGGTATGACAGACCCCTCCTTAGACCCCGCTGGAGATGTTGACTGACACTTGGTAGCGGCGGAGCACCTCGTCGGATACTCACAGTCCGATCTAAACCTCTTCAAACGTAATCAGCTAGAGCCAGTCAAGGATTTGAAGCTCCTCGTCAAAGACTACGCACCGATCGCGAAGAATGCACTTACAATCCTCATCAACATCTCCCACGATGCTGAGGTCCTCAAGGCGCTCGCACAGGACGATGTCTTCCTCGAGACCCTTATTTCGCGGATGACCGTATGTTAGTTCTCCGGCAGGAAACCGGTCCGGACTAGGGGCTGACATAGTGGCAGAGGAAAACCGAGGAGAACGCAAATGAAATGGCAATGCTACTCGCCAATATGGCGAAGGACGATTCGCTGCAGAAAGTGCTAGAATTGAAGCGGGATATCCCGAAGGAGCTTTCAAAGTCTGGATGGGCTATGGATCAGCTACTCGACTGTTTCGTCAAAGGTGCCGAAGGTGCATACAATAAGGGTGCAGACTTCGACTACCTGTCGTATTTCTTCGCCGACCTGGCAAAGGTATGCCCCAAGAGTTCGAATGCGTACAATGTTGACCACTTGGATTAGTTTCCCAAAGGTCGCGAATACCTCACTACCCCACAATCGCACGACTCTAACATCATCCCCTTAACAAAAATCCAAGTCTTCACTTCACATCCCTCACACATCCGACGTCTCGGAGTAGCATCGACAATTAAGAACGCAGCATTCCTCGTCCCTTCCCACCCTGTCCTCCTTTCCAATCTATCGCCCGATCCAACTCTACCTCCACCATCCGTCGGTGCGAACCTTCTCCCTTACATTCTCTTACCTCTGATGGGCCCCGAGGAATATTCCGATGAAGACACTGAGGGCATGCTAGACGAACTTCAGTTACTTGAACCGGATAAAGAAAGGGAAAAGGATATTGATATCATGAAGACGCACTTAGAGACGTTATTGCTTTTTAGCACCACTAGAGAAGGGAGAGACGTGCTAAGACAAATCAAGGTGTATCCGATCGTTCGAGAGGTTCACCTCCATGTTGAGGATGAGGGAGTTAGAGAAGCATGTGATCGAGTGGTGCAGATCATCATGCGAAAGGAAGAGGGCGAGGAGGAGGATTTACCAGAAGGCACCGATGCCGGCAGAGGGAGGTTGATAGAACTGAAGGATGACGAAGATGAGGATGAGCAAATTGTAGACATATGTTGAAGATCGTCTCAACCAAAAATACATTAACTGTGCTGTTATGCAATAACGCCAGGATGCCCGCTCTAATGTCTGTATGCAATACATGACGTTCGTATCCTGCCCAATCAAGATGCATAAGATTGTGGTCATTCTTTCACAGGCTTTATCTCGTCGTCCCTGCTACTTCTCCTACTCTTCTCACTCTTGTCGGTCTCTTGCTCTACATCGCTTTCTTCCTTCAACGGGTTCTCGTGTCCGTCGTCAGCAGCTACCTTTGCCAACACTTTCTCTTCGGTGCCCATTTCCTCGTCTTTTCGTTCCACTTCAGCGTGCAGAGCTGTCTCTGCTGTTCTTCCATCAGCGCTCGTACTATCCTTCTTCTTGAAGCTCCAGCCACCCCTCCACCCGATCCACCTCATCTCCCAAGGCCCTCTTACGGTCATAGTTAGGATTGCGCATCCAATGAACCCGACACTAGCGCTTCCCGAACCTATCCACCCTCCCCTCGCGTAGATGTGACTCCCGACCGCAGTACCCATGAGTTGGCCGCAAAAGGTAGCCACCATAAAGGCTGTATTGACACCATTTCGCCGCTTAGGCTCAATGGAGTATATAGAGCTTCTGTTCGCAATCTGGGCAGTCTGCATACCAAAGTCCAGAAAGAAGGCTTGCAGGATGGGACCGCTGACGTTGAAAGTGCCTATATAGGTGCCGAGACAAATACCCAAAAGGCAACAAACCAAGCCAAAAAGGACTGACATATGCGGAACAAAGCGATCCGTCACTTTACGCGCATATACCGGGCAAATGCACATAGCCGCGATTCCGATCAAGCCAAACAATCCAATTGTAAGAGGGTCGTAGAAGTAAGGTGACCCAGCCAATAGAAACGTCAATGTCGTCCAAAAGCTAGTAAACGTGCTGCTTGTGAAGAATCCTGCGATGCAAGCTTGTACAAGCACGGGATGTCTCCCCAACATCTGTACAATGCTCCATAGCAATCTCCAGTAACTCAATTCGCTGCCCTTATTCGTGCGAGGGTAGTCCGGCATGAAGAACCATAAGAGGACGAAGATGGCGTATTGGAGCCCGAGAGAAAGCCAATACACGGAACGCCAAGTTACGAAGTTTGTCATGGTCCCGGAAAGGACGCGAGCAATTAAAATCCCGAGCTGCAGACCAGAAACGACAACGGAGAGGGCAGCTGCGCGTCGGTGTGGTGGGGCGAGGTCGCCGACAAGTGGGAGCATAAGTTGAGGAGTTACGGTTGTGATTGACACAAGGAAGGAGAGTGCTGTGAATGTGGCAAGGGAGTTCGTTATGCAAAGGCCGAGCCTGGGTATAATTAGCAAGTGTTCTTCTCCAAATCATGCTACATCAAAGTTGCATAAAATGGTGAGTAAGAAGTATAGCTTCAGAAAGTATAAGCTGCGGCCACGGGTATCTAGAGTCATTCACTAACACTCCAGCTTTGAAGCTCAGCTCTTCATGCTCCTTGTCATATCCGACCTTAACGGAACTCATTCGGTTGGATATGCCATAAATACATCCGACTCTTTCTTTTCAATAACTGACTCAAGGAATTCAACTTACCATAATGTCGCAGTAACCCCGACCAACCCCACCACAAACGGCCTCCTGGGTAACAAATCTCCCAGTGGACATAGAAATAATAGTCCAGCAGCATACCCTGCTTGCATCACAGTCGGAATCTGCGCTACCTTCTCATACTTGACACCAAAATCGTGCGCCAATATATTCAGAATCGGATGTGAGTAGTAAAGATTTGCGACTGTGAACCCGGCTGCGAAGGCGAAGAGAACGTTGAGAGACATAGAGAACTGAGGGGGCCGAGATGGGTCCCATCGGCAGCGAGGAGGTGTCCATGTGAGAAAGTTGTATATTCTTCGCCAGACGGTGATTCGTGAATGAGCCCATTTTGCTGTGTTTGACGTATTTGAAGAGGACTGGTGGGAGGTAGGACTTGGTGTGGCGGTGGTGGCTTGCGCGCGAGGGTCCGGCTTCTCCTCTTCGGAACGTGGCTTCGGTTCGGACGTCATTATCGTCGTATCACATCCATTGATTCCCAGCTCTTTACACCTCGTACTATGGATCCTGTGAAACGGGAAAAAGAAAACAACGGAAGAGTAAGAGAGAAGATCTACCACGGAGTCGGGAATAAGCACGAAAGTCCATGACGAAGATCGATTCTCTGCATTCGGCAAAGGAGGAGATTGCCGAAGTTCGCTCTCCTCCCGCTATCGTATTACCAATCATAGAGGAAGACCTGAGGAGCTAACCCGTTGAGGAAAATTCAAGCATGCAGATAGCCCAACATATAGGTTATTACCGACATCGTCTGCTATTGAATTTGACGATTTACCTTCTCCTCTTCTCTACCGTCGGAAATGGACTAAGAAAGGCCGATTTGCCGTTGTTGATCAACAGCCCAACGGTACCGCAACCTTCCACTGCCACGTTTGAGATAGATAGCTAGAAGTATCTTTCTCTGTGAGCCGGAATTGGTCGATACTGATCAGGACCTTTCAATCCATTTCCAAAGTTTGAGGTCTATCTTCCAACATCATAGCTTGGACATTCCCACCTTTCTCTATGCGTGCAATATGAATTTTCTCACTTCATTGCCTACCCTAAAAAAACGTGCTTATAAGCTAAAGGTTTGCGTTTCGAGCTTCTGAGCATCTTTACGTTCAAAGCACCTCATTTGTAAACCATGCCACCAAATTCAGTACCATTGAAGGCATCTCCTATCAAGATCCTTTTTCTTTAGCGTCCCTTTTCCTCATCCCCCTCGTCAATCCACTTCTTCGATTCATTATAGTTGGCATCCTTTCTTTCCTGTCTATCAATTCATTTCATAACTCTTGCTACCAAATGACGACTCCCGGCATTGACGAAGGAGGTGGAAACTGAGCGAATCGAAAGGACACGAAATCAGAACCGGATTGCAGTACTTTCCAGTCAGGCATACTGACGAGTTCTGAACCCGGGATCACACGGCCATGATCATATCAACTCTGTGCGCTCTTTGATTTGGAACGAGAGAAATGATTTATTTACAAGGCAGTCATCCAAAAAGCTGCCAAACATGCTCAAGCTCCAGGAACAATCGTTTCTCCGCCTAGCCGGGGACGAGAGTATATGATCGACATGATTTTTCATTTGCAATCCCAACATTCGGTGAGTCCATGTCAAGGCCAATGCTCGGCCCGAAAAGGGTGATAATGCCTCAACCAACCGACGCCCTGGTTCTCAAGACTCTGAATCAACAACGCCAATACATTTTTGTGCTTTGTACCGCCAGGCACTCAATTTACATGTATCCACTCAATCATTTCAGAACAAACAGGATCATGATCGGACTATTTTCCCATCCCATGTTGCAACTCTGGCAGTCATGCTACAACGAAATCTCGCTTTCTAAGGGCGTAGAGTGTAGATACAAGGGCTAAAATCCCACTAATTATGTCCGAAACGTTGGCGAATGCATTCCCTGGCGCAATCTACGGACTTGGAACGGGATGTACAGACACCATTTAACACTATCTAATCCTCCGCTGTTCCCCCTCTGTCACCTTCTGCGTACAGTAAGGCCTATATCGCCTATCCCGCTGCAGTAAACCTCATGTAATCCGTGATTAAGAGTAACGTCCTCGGTACTACTCATCAGCGTGTAAGAATTGCAAAGCCATTTAATGCAAACTTTCCTTTGGAATCATTGAGCCAGGACTTAGACTGCATCCCTGCAGTCTTCAAGCTTTCTTCACTTAGTTCCTTATGTAGATAGGATGCGGGGACGCGTCTTATGGGGAGTAAGGAACCAATGGAAGCATTTCTGCCAAGGGCCGGGCTCTGGGCGTCGTTACGAGATGCGGTTAGGGGTGGTGGAGCACTCCGTGTACGGGAGTGCAAGGAGCGCCGTTGGACGTGTATAAAGATGTGAATAAGGTAGAAGATTACAAAAGTGTAGCTCGGGTAGTTTTTCAGCCTCAAATTACCTCGTTTCCTCTCAGTCCTCAGCTTCCTACTTGAACATCTTAGGCCATGGCAATGCATGATCATCATCAGCACGACCCTCACGATCCCACGGATGTTCACGTCCTGGAACACAACGAGGTAGTCGGTTTAGAGGAGAAGGAGAAAAATGTGCAAATTGAGAGGAGGATCGAGGCGGACGAGTCGCTTTCTGAGGAGCAGCGCAGAGTACTCAAGAGAGCCATGTACGCGATATCCATGGATCTCCATAAACATCCACGGAGCCGATCACCCACTTATGTCATTTTAGGCGAAAGGTCGATTGGCGCCTTGTGCCAATACTCGGAGGTATGCACCAACCTAAAGCCACCGTATATCGAATTTCACCTAAAGCGCACGTGTAACAGCATGCTACTCAATCAGTGCCATTGACCGTATCAATGTACGCTCTCTCAATTCGTCTACTGGTCATTCCTGATTTAGTCCCGGTCTAGATCACCACTGCTCGTATCGCAGGCATGGACGTGGAGCTTGGCTTTAACGTCGGTGACCGCTATTCTATAGCTCTTCTCGTCTTCTTCATAACCTACTTCTTCTTTGAGATTCCCAGCAACATCTTCCTGCGTAAGTTGGGGGCTGCAAACTGGCTGAGCTTCCTCTGCTTCGCTTGGGGTGCAGTAATCCTTGGGGCGGGTTTCGCTCAGCATTGGACGGTGAGCTGAGACTCATCTTTATTGTGTTTGGTGTGGACATGATTGCTGATATTCGAGGTAGCATATCGTTGTCTGTAGATTGCTTCTTGGACTGTTTGAGGCAGGGTTTTTCCCCGGCTCTGTCTTCCTGATATCATGCTGGTATACCCGGTACGAAGTGCAAACGCGGTACGTGTTCTACTGATTCTCTTACAAAGTTCCGTGGCTGATAAGTGTCAGTCTTGCAACTTTTTATAGCATCAACGTCCTCGCTAGTGGATTCGGTAGTATCCTCGCGTATGGTATCATGCAACTGAACGGAAAGCATGGGTATCTTGGTTGGAGATGGTATGGCATTCTTCTGCTAGTACTACTTCTCTCTTGACTGATCATTTCTCAGGATCTTCATTGTCAACGGCTGCATGACCATTTTTCTCTCCATACTTGGCCGCGCACTTATTGTAGACTTCCCTGACAAAGTTGCCAACGCGCGCTGGCCATTCCTCAAACCCCATGAAACCAAAGCCATCCAGGAAAAGCTCGACCGCGATCGCCAGGACGCCGAATTTGATGAACTTACATTTCAAAAGTTCTTAGGTGCTTGTGCGAGATGGGAACTGTGGGCTTTGTACGCCGCCTTCTTCTTTTACCTTTTCTTCACCTTATCGTCCTCATACTAATATACGACGCACCTATCTAGCGCTCTCCAATACTTCGCTGCAACGTCTATGGTTTACGGTCTCGCTTACTTCATCCCCATCATCCTGCTAGGCATGGGATATACTATAAAAATGGTCTTCTTGCTCTCCGCGCCGCCCGCCGTTGCCGCCGTTCCTTGGACAATGTTTATATCCTGGATCGCAGACAAGACACGCATGCGGGGACCCTGGATCATATTGCAGGCTCTAATTGGCACCATAGGGCTGCTGATTGTGGCGTATGCGAAGAACAATGGTGCACGATACTTTGGCCTTTTTATGGGGCTGGCTGGTGCAAATAGCAATATTCCAACTAGTCTAGCATGGCAAGCTAACAATATTCGTGGTCAGAGTTTACGCATGTGAGTAACTTTGCGCGCCACCAGATCGAAGTATGAGCCACTGATTTAAGTAGGGTTGCGAGCGGTTTGCAGGTCGCTTTCGGCGCTATCGGCGGCATATATGCAAGCACCGTTTTCATGGAAAAAGAAGCCCCTGTCTATCGGACAGGTATTTGGGCGGTTATCGTAAGTGTACCCTTTCATTTGCCGAGGTTCAACACATGTTCACCAAGCCTCATCTACAGGGCGCTCAACTCTACATCATCGTTACTACTATCTTGATGCTTTTGCATTACAGACGACAGAACCAAAAAGCGAGCCGGGGTGAGGTCGTACTTGAGGAAATGGAAGGGTTCAGGTATACGTACTGAGCTCTGCAGATCAGAACCTAGATTATAAGGCATACCCCAAAATCAAGTGGCATTTCACCTCTATTTGAGACATATCAATAACAATCGTTTCGCTACAAGTGACTAATGGGCATCAAGTACCAAAGTTTTTCATTTCTACTATTGGCTGAAGTTCATCGAGCGAAGACAAAATCAGGAGCCTCTTAGGGACCTTTACATCTCAGCTGCCGCATCTATATTGCCTCTAACCATGAGTTCGGAGAATTCTAAAGGGGGTAGAAACACTGAAGTCGAAGATAACACGGATATGAGTATGTGTTTCAGGGTCAAGCAAATCAAAATTGGGATAAGTAGAGCTATCTAAGCCGCTCCGTCTCAACGCTCGTTCTTCAACGATTGGTACTTTGAATGGAAGCAAAGCACTAACTCAGACAACTCCCAGACGCTGATTATCATCCAAAACGCCCCTTTAAATGAATATACACCCTCCTCGGTTTCAAACGGGAGATTTGGTCCTCGACTGTGTCGTCGCCTATCCTTCATTCATACGTGTCTCCATCATTCCCAATGTACATGTTCTAGCATCAAGTACGGAAATGCCCTCTATGTCTGTAATCCACGAGATAGGAGGCTCATTCCTGTCTAGATGTTGCTCCACCCATCCTCTCAATATTGCTCAAAATCCTACTTTTCCCTCCGCTCATACTTCTATTTAAACCTGGACCACCGCTATACCCAAAGCCACCCGTACCAGGAGCACGTAGGCCAGAAGGTTTGGCGATGCCGCTGCGTTCACCGCCAAGTGCGCTCCCAGGCCTACCTCCTCCGAGCGCTGACCCAGGTCGTGCGGGTCCGCCGCCGGCAAGGAAGCCCGTCGAGCGCATAGTAGTCTCGGCGGGGGGAGCCGTGGGAGGCGCGCCCCCGATTTGCGATTTGCGCAATTCTTCCTGCTGCATTTCCTCCATCTTCTCACCGCAAAGAGAGAGCATCTGCTCTGCCGCTGCAACCAGTTCGCCTTTTTCTACTCTCTCGGCTTCGAGATCCTGCAATAGCACATCGTGGGATTTCCGGAGGGACTGAAGCTCGGATTCTAGGCCTGCAAGTTTGGCCTTGAGGTTTTCGATCTCGGATTTCTGAGCCTCCAGAAGCTTAAGATCTTCCACACTCGATGAAGAAGCGGATGAAGAGCAGGTAGATGTAGCCTCTCTACCGCACTTGTCGCATTTAGTGTCGGAGTCATTGCTTGCGAACTCAGAAGGAATGACTTTCGAGAAAGTATCGTCACGCTTCTTTTCTGCTTCTTCGACTTTGCGCTCGAGGCGAATGATTTGAACGCGGAGTTCCTTGCAGCGCTCATCGGCTTTCTTCTGGTAATTGTCTTTGAGAGCCTTGATCTTCTTCTCGTGCTTCGCTTTGTACGCAGCATGTAAGTCTCGCGCAACTTCATTGACTTTATCTGCAATAGCAGTCTGGCATTCAGTCTCTGAGTATATTTTCCGACCGTCTTCGGCGGAATTGACGAGAGTCGTCATATCAACGTTCTTGCTTTCTGCCTCGATTACCTTGGTCTCAAGATCTGAAGAGCGAGCTTCAGCCTCGTCAGCACGCTTCTCAGCTTCGTTCAGACGGCCGAGGAGCTGTTCACGTTCGTTGTCGTTGCGTGCAAGCTCAGATTGAACGTCCTTGAGGAGATTCTGGACTTCTTCTCCTTTCTTCTTCCAATCTACCATCTGAGCCTCGGCGTGATCGCGAGCTGAACGCTCTTCACGAAGGGTTTCCTGTGCTTCGCCTACACGACGCTCAGCATCAGAGACGGCTTTGACTAGCGATTCGACCTGGGCCTCTTTCCCGGATAAAGAAGCTGTAAGTGACGATATTTGAGACTGGAAACTTGACTTCAATGACTCGAGTTCTCGGATGGTGACGGTGGGCATGGACCTAGGTGTTGGGGGTGGGGGTAGCTCAAAGTCAAGAAGGTTGAGTAGTTGACGGTTCTGGTCTGGTGTAGCGGGTACATGTGACGTTCCTCCTTTGGCAGGTGAACGTTGATTCTGATAATATGAACGGAGGTTCGGCTCTGTTGTGGACTTCGCAGGCGACGCTCGTCCTCTAGAAGGCGAGCCCCGACGAGAACTAGAAAAGGCTTCTAGCTGGGCGGTAAAGTCTAGGAGCAAATTGGTGGTATCATTTGCGTCGTTCTCCTTTCGAGAACGTCGTGGTGTCGGAGACGGCG
Organism: Periconia sp. TS-2; assembly: GCA_030378425.1. Lineage (NCBI taxonomy): Eukaryota > Fungi > Ascomycota > Dothideomycetes > Pleosporales > Periconiaceae > Periconia > Periconia sp. TS-2. Next base: position 1,239,298 of record JASNQO010000006.1, read on the forward strand.
TTCGCTCTGTTCGGCGGACTGTCGAGGGCGTCATCTGTGCGCGAGCGCGGGGGGTAGCCTATGGGAATATTAGTATTGGGGAAAGTTTTCACATACGTAGAACTCATACCTGTTCGACCAAAGCATTCTTAGTAGGGCTCTTTCTCAACACCGCAAACTTTGTCATATCAAGACCAGGCATCTCAGAAAAAGCACTGAAGCATGTGTCGTCGATATCCAGCGTCGACAGATCAGGTGCATCGGGATTGAACTCCGATTCCTCGATAGCAGGGTCCTCAAACTCAACAGCTCCGTTGTAGGAGTGGTAGGTAGATGATAGATGGTGACTTTCGCTACGCGTCTCCTCCATAATCCTCATAGCCACGGTCAATCCTTCATTATCTCGTAACACAGGCTCTCGGTGAGAGGAGGAGGGACGCTTCGCGGGTGTGGGTAGTATCTCTGGAGCATTCTCATGGAGTACTATGGGTAAGCGCTCAGTGGGTTCGACTGATGGGTTGCGAGAGGATTTGGCCGGCGAATTCCTGCGCGACTGATTACTCATAGCGGACTCGGACCGCTCCACGACGGGCCTTTTGGTTGGAGAAGCTTTCCTCGAAGAAGTTCGACTTCCAGCGCTCGAATTCAGAGATGTTTCCTTTACGTCGTCCATCGGTTGCTTTGTAGGCGACATCTTGACCGGGCTTGTGCGCTCGTCGAGACCGAACTTCTTCTCAGGCGAGACTTTGAATGCAGATTGGGGAGCATCCTCGTCGAAGTCAATCAGACGCTTGATGGGCGTGGGTGCAATTGTGGGAGCAATATTCTCCTGGTCATCGGGGCCCACGTGCGATATGAATGGTGACGACGGAGGGTCATGCCAGGTCATATCGATTTCGTCGTCGTTAAGAATGGAATTGGAGTTGGTATTCAATCTCTCCGGTGAGAGCGTCGACATCGGCTCGGCCATTTTACGTCGATGTAGCTGGAAATGATTGAAAGAAGCTGTGGTCAGTGTTGTGGTCAATGTTTGGCTGGTGCAAGGAGCTTGTTTGTGGTAAACAATGGAGTCGCTAGTCTATATCGGGCTAGCGCCAACGGTTCCGATGCGGACCTGTTCTCGGAACTCGTGTTAACTTAAAGCTCATATGCCCTAGTTCTAGAGAGCGTTGCCGTGCTTTCTTTTATTGTGACTCAGCTTCACTGAAATCTACTCTGAATAAACGAACATATCCTAAAACTCGGAAGATCAAATTAAAATGCATCCAACATATCCAAACAGTATCCCTCGCTAGATGCCGCGATGCGTACTCTTACGGTAGAGTAACAATATGTCCCAAGTCTGTTCCGATTTCTAAGTCTACAATATATGAACACCATTGCGCCATTGCATGCAATGCTTGAAAATCAGTAGTTGATCGCACCGCGTAAAGCTGCTGCCAGTCGCTGGTATTCCTTTAATAGTTCGTCCACCTCCTTTAGCTTAAGCTCTTGTGCATCCTTGGCTTCCAGGAAGCGCTTCACTGGTGGCGGTGTTCTCTTCAATGCTTCTATCGCAGCTACGGCTCTTGTTCCTTTCTCATCGACTTGAACTACCTCACCTGATGTCGATCGAGTGCTTGAAACCGACGCAGGAAGTGGCTTGCTTTGTTCTAAGCTCGGTGTGCCAACCACAGGACTACCAGCGTTGCTATTCGCTGTGCGACCAAATCGAGGCAGGACGTTCATATTAGCAAACCGATTCAATGGGTTCAAACTGTTGCCCATATTGCGCAATGAGTCTACGGCCGACGGGTTGCTTGGAGGCACAGGCTCGGTTTTAGCGGTCATCAAAGAAGGCTTCCCGTCATTGGATGAAGCGGTGAACCCAATGCGTTTGCCACCATTGCTTCCGGCAGACTGTGCCGAGTCCGCACTCCTTTCTCGGATCGGCCGTCTGCCTGCAAAGAGATCTGACATCTTCGCTCCTAGGTCCTTGTTGCTTCGCTCGTCAGGACGATCCTCCTCCATGACAGAGCTTGCGGCGCTTACACTTCCCATGTCATCTTCTCCCCCTATTCGTGGAGATGAACTGACTAGCTTCCTTGCATCTTCTAATGTCTTTGGCAATGCGGGTTCTTGAACTGGGCTGTTTGGATCTTTGTCTTTCATCCTGCCGAATAAGAACTTGAAGCTATTGTCTAAGGTATTATTGATTCTCCCAAGGGCTTGGTCAGCCGAGTCGAGAATCGAGTCACGAACAGCATCGGAGGCGGCTTCGATGCGATTGGTATGGACTTGGATAAGGTTACTCAGTCGCCGCTGAGCTTTTGTTGACGGGCTCGGTGGCTCCTTGCTAGTAGCGGATGAGGTTGTTGGGGTGGCTGGTGTTTGAGTGAGATCCGGGGCTTGTGCCAGTCCTAGTGGCATGGGAGTAATCTCTGATCTTGGAGTAGATGGTCGAGAACTTGACTTTTCGGGTACGATCGACTCGTCGGCACGCAGGGACGAGAGATCAACTGTTTCTAGAAAGGAGATGGCAGCCTCGAGATTGACCAGGCAGTAAGCCGTCTCTCCATCCATCCGGCTAGAGCCACGGAACCTCTGAATGAATCTAAGATCACTGATAACATTAAGGTCCGGTGGAGGTAGTGTAATCAAGGTGTAAATCAAGGTGGGCAGAATCTCATCGGCCGAAGACGATGCCGGGAAGATCTTTGAAAGAGCCTCAACGATAGACTTGTGGGCGGCAGTTAGGTGCTGCAGTTTGCCATGAGGGTATTTCTCGTTGTTCATTTTTAGAAGGTCATCCCGGGCTGAAGAGAGCCAGTCTCTGATCTCCCCCTCCCTTTCCTTGGTTTTCCTTCGTTCTTCCTCCGTCAACTCTTCGGCAGTCATGAGAAGCTCCTTCAAGCCGATGCCAACGAGTGAGAGTGCGGCCGTCCGAGAACGGAGTTTGTGGTCCCTTTCTTCGTCGTCAGAGCTTCGATGTCGCCATACTCTGTCGTACACCTTCTCGCACACAGCCCGCTCGACAGCCTCTTCAAGGGCAAACCTCTTGATTTCCAGGAGTCTTCTTTGTTTTTTCCTGTCCACCATTTCGGTTGCACTGAGCATCTGTTGTTCCGCACCATCGCCGCTCGCCGCAGATAGAATAGACGCTGGCCGGCTCGAAGCGGATGTCTTTTTGTATGAGTCGCTAGTCAGACGCGCGGACAGAGTAGCGATATGGGTGTTGATCTTAGCCGACGCACGCGTGTAGAATTCTTGGAAGAGCTCGGAAAGAGCATCAGCAGATAGGGGGCTGGGGTGGACTTTGGCAGATAGAGATTCAAGGAATCTAAAAAGACCTGTCAGTCAATTCTCATGATTGGGTGTGTCTTAGCTCAGTACCTCTCGGTCAAGCTTCGAATCTCAATGGGAAGCTCTTCGAAGCTATCAGGCACTCCAGGCTCGTGCTCAGACGCGTCATCTTCATCTTCTTTAGATGCGAAGACGTCTCCATCAGCATGTACATCCTCGTCCTGTGGAGACAGCGTGGCCTTCAGCGGGTCAAGAATGGTCGGGACGGGGGGGCCTTGAAGCGTGCTTGCTCTGCTGCGTGACAACGGGCTCTTGGTCCCGCTAGATTCCAAGCGTGTGAAGGAATTGGACGTATGTAGGTGGCTCGGTCTTTCGGCCATGGCGTTATACAGCAAACAGCGAGGAGAGAATGTTGAAGAGGTCGTGTGGCCTCATCGGGGTCCTAATCAGCCCTGTGATCCTGCCCGGAGCTCGAGCCCTCAACGTCATGCGAATGGTGCGGCGGGGATGGTTGCGTGCACTTGAGCCTAGAAAGCTGCTTCAGCGGATGTGATGCAATTTATCTCGCCGCGATGGCTGGTACTGCGAGCTCACTGCCAGATAAACAGAAGGCAGAGCGCCTACAACATAGCCCTGTGTTGCGTGAATAGTCGTTTGCAGATGGAGGGTGCCTGTCCCCGTGCTCGCGGGCCGCCCGGCGCCTCGTGCTCCTGATAGGTTCCCGTGCGCCAGCGTCATCGCCCGCGTTCCATTGCCCGCCGCCCTCACCAACACTTGAGCCTCCCAACACAACCTCCTCTTGAGGCTCACTCGACATCTTTCAACATGCGGCGGCGTCGCACTTGTAGTTCCCCCGTCCGCATAACCGCCTCCCTACTCCTGTCGTTCCTGGCTGTGTCAAGTGCCATCGAGCTACCTATACTCCCGCCCCCACCCCCGCCGACATCGCCGAATGCCCACGATAGTGGAGTCAAGGAGTTCTCTCTGAAGCACATATTTCACCACGGCACATACAGATATCCGAGTTTACATCGACGGCTTGATGTTCCCGAAGATTCGCCAGTATGGATGGTAGAAGACGACCACGCCGAGCGCACGCCTGTGCCGCCACTGCGGACGAGGGCCGAGGCCATGAGCATCCAAAGGCTCATAGACCGGAGCAAAGACACGATAGATGGCATATTAGACTGGGGAAGAATGACAGGGAATTCTGTACAGCTCGCTGCCGAAGACTGGACTATCGACGAGATTGCCGGACCAAATGTGACTGATAAAGAGACTGTGCTGAGCTTTGCGCGCATGGCCTCGAATGCATACATATTAGAACCCAACACTGGCGATTGGGAAGATGTGGGTGGAGGCTTCAACTACACAGAAGACTTTGGGTGGGAAGATGACGGGCTGCGAGGGCACATATTCGCCGACACGACCAACGCGACTGTCGTTATCGGATTAAAGGGCACGTCACCAGCTCTCTTTGACGGCTCCGAGACGACGACGAATGATAAAATCAATGACAACTTGTTTTTCAGCTGCTGCTGCGGGCAGGGTGGACAGTATTTATGGCGGCAGGTCTGCGATTGTCAGACGTCTGTCTATACCTGTAACTCCACTTGCCTTATAGGTGCTTTGAATGCAAAGAACCGATACTACTCCGCGGCTCAAAATCTCTATCATAACGTCACTGCACTATATCCAAATGCCGAGGTTTGGATGGCAGGGCATTCTCTTGGAGGCGCAGTTTCCTCGTTTATCAGTTTGACCTATGGCCATCCTGCTGTGACTTTCGAGGCCGTTCCGGACGCCATGCCGGCATCTCGGTTGGGTCTGCCCGTCCCACCTGGTCATCAGATCGGTTCATTTCAGCAACGAAGGATGACCGGAGGATTCCACTTTGGTCACACAGCCGATCCTGTCTTTATGGGCTCTTGCAACCAAGCAAGTAGTATATGCACCCTGGGTGGCTACGCTATGGAAAGCGTTTGTCATAGTGGGAAGAAGTGTGTTTATGACACTGTTGCTGACTTCGGATGGCGTGTTGGAATTGGCACGCACAAAATCGTCAACGTTATCAAGGACGTACTGGAGAAGTATGATGAGCCTGCCAGGTGCGAGCCGTATGTCAACTGCACAGACTGTTACCCATGGGAGTACATCGAAAGCAATGGCACTGACAGCACTACTACTAAAACCTCCAAGTCAACATCGACGTCGACGAGAACCAGAACTGAGACCTGCGAAACTCCAGGCTGGTGGGGCTGTCTCGATGAATCTACCACGAGCAATCCTGCTTTGACCACAACCACCAGCACAACCTTGACATCGACGTGCAAGACCCCTGGATGGTTCGGTTGCAGAGATGGCCACGGTGAGACTACTACAAAAGTCGCAACGCCCTCGCCAGTACCGGCACCAACGATGACGATGACAACAACGACCTTGCCTTCCTCCTCCACTTCAATCTGTAAGCACGTTGGCTGGTTTGGGGGCTGCAACGATTCAACCAATCCTCCTACGGCCTCTTCGAGTCGTCTATCTACATCTACCTCTCGTTCCACAACGACGTGCACTTCAAGGGGATTCTTTGGCCTGGTCTGTCTTGACAGCTCCGAAAAAGCCAAGACAGGCCAGACCCCCTCTGTTACCGAGAGAATGGAAATGTAATGAACAAGTGGACTAGCCTTCCGGCGCTTTTCATGTTGCAGTTGTAAATATTTTGATCGAACATATACTAGCATGATCTCTTAGTGCATTGGGAGTACGGGCATACGGACGCTTGTATGGGCAACATGGCGTTTTTGATTTGTATACACCTGCCCTGACAGTACATAGCACAGCATAAGTTAATCTTAATAATCGACGTAAAAATTTTCATTCAGTCTTAGAAGCGTGTGAAGCAAATGGAGGAGGTTGGGAGCAAACGAAGGCTCCCGGGTCACAGCCAATCACAACATGCATGACTCCGCTAAAGCGTGTAACACAGCGCTATATCTTTCAACGCACCGAACTCTTCAATCACCCAAGACGCTTTGATATAAGTTCCCCTTCCACCCCGAATGTGTGCACAAGGCTGCGGTTCAAGTACGAGTTGACGTAGTCTAAGTCTTTGACAGAGGGATTGTTTACTTCGCCCTATACTCGTAACTTTAGGTGAGTCTGTGATCTGAGTAATACCAAGGGCATTGGAGGTTTCTGTCGTAATGTAGGTTCAAGTGTTGTTCGAACATCTCTTGCACAGCTGTCGCTCAGCTGGCGCTTACCAAAAACAGAGTCGCAAGGCTAGCCAATACTCAGCCAGGACATCATAACCCGACCTTCCTCACACCAACTAGTCTTCCTACCGCAATTACAAGACTAACGAAATTCTTAAAGACTGTTATTTCCTACACCATGTCGCTCGCTCACTTACCGGCCGAGCTCGTCATACGCATCCTGCATATGCTTGATCCAGGGACCTTTTATATCTGTCTTCAGACGAGTACAATCTTTCGAGAACACGCTCTCGCTTCCACTAAACTTCTCATGGATCAACTCTCCCGCATACCAGGACCACGTCGCGTACCATACCACGTCTGGAACAACAAGAAAGCCTTATTAGTGCTCTTTGGGAGGAGAGCTACGAAACATCTCATGAACGGTGCCTCGAAGATGGTGGACATGCACATATGGAAGTCGCTGCCATGCGTAGAAAGAAGAATCAGCATGCTTGCTAATCATGGAAACGTACATGGATCCACGTTAACAGGACCACGTTTCAACTCGTTGATGTTTCTCGAAGTACAAGCAGACGCTGCTGTTGTCAATTTGTACTCCATGCCGGAAGAGGGTGAAGGCAGCGCCAATCCAAAATTGCTCTATGTCATTTCTCCTCACAACCTTTCCCCATATCTGCCCGCCTACGATAATCATGGAACAAATATCTACAGAGTCGTCAATGTTGTTGCACATGCGACCCCAAAGTACGTCGTCGCGGTTCTATACGCACCGTTGCACATACCTGAGAATACGGTCGCCATTCCTATGAAACTCGTCTGCTTCGATCTTGACCCTCAGTTTGGTCCTGTAGTAGGAAGCATCTACGATATCGAAGCTAATCCGTGGGAGGATGTCGTAGCCATGGAACTTCTCTTCCAGGGTTCCGACACTGACCCTATAGTCCCGGTCCCCGTTATTGTGTGGCGCATGAATGGAAGGGATGATACTGTGGAAAACTTTGTCAACATATACAAAAATGTTCTCGATCCTTCCACGGGGGAAATGCGGACCCATAAAGACAGATCAAAGAAATGTACCATTCCAAAATCACATTCCAATCAGATTGGCGGAATTTCTACCCAAGGGGCCGATGTACACTTGTATTCATCTATCATTCCCATACGTAACTGGACGCTCAGCAGGGAGGGACAAGATTACAAAATCGAGGGTCGGAACACGTCCCTTCCGAAGAACAAGAGACCCTTCGTCAGGAGGTCCATCGGGATAACGCTAGCATGTCGTCATCATCATCATATACAAGACAGAAATGAGAGCCTTTTTGGAACCGTGTGCCGGAATACTGCTCTACAACTCATGATCACGCGGGAAGAGCAGCATTCCCAGCCCCTGGGAACGCTGCTCCAAGGCCAAATCACAGGTGCCTTCCTTCTCAAAGCTTTCCATCGTCCAACCGCCTGCGAAGAATTCAACCCGGGAACGGAGTATAACGGTCTCCAGCACACGTTCGTCGCCGAGCTCTGCCACCTCGACCTGTACAACCTCTCCACCCTCGGCCTCAAAATGGCAATTTCACCGCGCAGTCACCGCATAGCCATAGCAAATTGGCGCACGCTCCTCGTATACTCGGTCGACCCTGCGGCTTTCCTCGATCGCCAGTATAGCATTGGCCTCGAGAACGACCCGCGTGAAGACCTGTTTTTCGTCCATCACTGCGGGTGGCAATTCTACATGGGTAGCTGCAAAGTCAAGGACGACTGCGTGATGCTGGAGCCGGTCCAATTGCCGAATACGAGCATAATCCGCGGCCTCGAGTGGAGGGGAGAGGATGAGCTTTGGGGTTGGGGGGAAGAGGGACTGTGTAGGTGGACGCTTGGGGCCAGTGCGACGGGTAAGCGAAGTGTAGGCGTGCTAGATGCAGTAGACTTAAGGGACGAAGACGGGGACGAAGCCGAGCAAGAAGATGTGCCAGAGGACGAACTCAAGTTCAATACTGGAGCGGCCGAGGTAAATGAAGGAGAAGAGGTGGACTTTGACGTCGACGTGGAGGTGAAGGAGGCAAGGCAAGAGGCTAAAATGCGAGGCTTGCGGTCCAAGGGAAAGGGGGTGTATGGCGCGTATTTCCAGACGAGCAGAGGCTAGGATGAGCATACAGTCTGAGCGATGTCTTGTCGTAGAGGGAAAATAGTTGAGTCATCGACGATCTGTCGAAAAATTGCCGCTGACATTGTATCGGGGTCTGCGTTGGATGCTTGGAGGGTGTACTTTTTAGATAGTGAATGAATGAGCACGATTTTCCTTCAATAATCATGAGCCCTTCCATGTCGACCCCAATCAACGGCAATGCGATTGCCGCTTAAAAATGAGAGGGGAAAGAAGAAGGCACGTAATGAAGCAATATCAAAAACATGATTGCCTAGCTCCTAGTAAACTATAGTGTGCGAACAAACGCTTTGCTTTGCTTTGCTTTGCTTCGCTACGAATCTATAGATATATCCAACACATTTTCGACCCCATACCCTATACCCCGATAGACGAAATATCCCAACCTCATGTTGCCTATTTCATTTCCTCATACCCAATGCTATGACGTCTAAAATATAGATGGCCAAACAAAACGCACGTGTATGGAACGCCACCCAATGAATATGACGTGTGTAGTGCTGAAAACCATGAAGACAAAAGGGGAAAGAAATAACTGACATAAAAGACGGACGAGAAGGGGAGGAAAGAAGAAGAAAGGAAAACTCCGGTAGACCCTAGGGATGCATGCATCGTACTACCACCCGCTTGCATAGATGAAGAAATGATCAGATGTGTGCAGAAAGGGAAGAATGTATGCGAGAACCAGCCCAAGCCCCAATCAACTTTCTGTACTTTCTTCCCGCCCTGTCTTTCTACTAGCATGAGTATATGTGGATCATGCCGACTTAGGATATTGCTCGACCAACCACTCAAGCACACTCTCGTAACAAAGTACAAACTGCCTCAGACTTGACACCATGCTCAACCGCTGCAATCTAAACTCTTCTACCGTCTTCTCAATGAGATCTAGATCTTCGTTGGCGATCCAAGCTCCGCCTTCTGTCTCGTCGACTTCGGAATTTTTTCGAGACCTGTCGCCTGTGCTCATCGGGCTACCACGGGGCGGTGAGGCATCGATCTCCATTGGTGTTGATTGCCGGATATTACGAGCCTGGCGCTGCCGCTTGATCATATCGATGACGGAGTCGACGGTACAGAAAGTGCCCGTACGACCGCAACCAGCGGAGCAGTGGACAAGCACGGGGCGGCTGTTCGGGGGGTCAGGACGGGACGGATGACCTCCATTGACTTGTCTGCAGACGGCATCGCACTGTTCAATCAGGCCAAGTAAATGCGTAGGGTGAGCAGGAGCACCGAAATCTGGCCAATGGGAATATTGCAGCTGAGTAATTTCTCGCATTCGCTCAAATGGCTCCTCTGAATTCGATAGGGTGAATTTGCGGACGATCACATAGGGTTCTTCCGAGTTGGGTGATGGAGTATTTGTTTCCTTTGCAAGATTCGCGGGCTTTGGCGGGTTTGTCGCTCGGCGTTGACCTAGTGCTGGTCTCCATTGATCGCGATGGCGATGGATCTTGAAGGGCTCTAGGGACGCTCTCCGCTCTCCTAAAGCATTAAGGTATAGGTATCCATATTGTCGACTCGACCAGTAATTGTGCGCTTTTAGCTTGCCATCCTCATGCTCAGCTGTTAGCATGACAATGACGCGGACGTCTTGTTGCCACACAACGTTCCAAAAATCCTAATAGACTGTTAGCCTAGCATGTATAGATGGCAAGGGCAAAGGCTTACATTGAAAGTCTCCGGTAGCGGGCCCTGTGTGGCAATATACTGCTTGTTGGAGAACGATGTTTTGATGTGGTTGGCATTGATGTAATCACATCCGCCTTCACTAATGCCTTGCAATTTGACACGAGAGTGCTCGAAAGGCCATATGTTGTTGTATCGATTCTTAGAGCCCTTCTCAATTCCGGCAATCTGAATGCTTTTTGTGTGGTCGGCTCCAGAAGTTTGATTGTCATAAACAACCTTTTCGGACAATGCCTCCTGCATTCGCTTCTGCTCGCGCTTCTCGATCCGCAGGAAATTCTCTGAGACGCGCTTTCCGTTATCCCTCACGGCAGCGGCATTCGCCAGCCATTCTGGAAGCTCTTCTTCAAGCTGTTGAGTCATGGCTGATGGATGTTTGATAGGCATTTGGCCCACTCCACCGATGAGATCCATGTTTTGACGAATATTACCGAAAAAGGGATTTGCAGCGTTTCGAGTTGCTGGCATAGGGCAACCTCCAATCACCGGCGCTACAGAGGGGAGAATAGAGTTTGCCGAGGTTGATGTTCGCGTTGAGCTGTGTGTTATGTATGAAGGGAATTTCTCCTCAAACTCGTCGTATCCTCCCCGGATGATGTATGATGAGCCAGTCCACCCTTCGTTTGTAAACTTCTTGAGGGTATTTATACAGGTTGCAGCATCCTTGAGTTGTGACGAATTTCCGTCGTAGACAATGATGTGCATGCTGCTCCTCCACCTTTCAAACTTTTGTCGTTGTTCTTCATCTTTAAATGTCTCGGCTAGTTTCTGTACATTGAACGATGCGCGTTTGAGCAGGGTAGTAGGTATGCACAGGCTAAGGGCGCCCGCTATCCGGGCTTTTGCATATTGGGTGGAAACGCGGAGATCAAGCAGCAAGACTTCCTCGTCGGTTGACTCGAGTACGTTGACCACGTATTGTGGAGTAACCATTGTCGGACCGTCAGACTTGGCTTCATCTCCTAGATGGGCAGGCAGGGTCTCTGCACGATGATGTGATACGTTGATTGAATGGCCCGATTTCCCAGGTGGCAGAGATGGTCGAGGATTCCTATCTTCGGCGAACTTAGCCAGTTCATCTGTTCGCCCGTATCCCTCTTTATCGAGAAAGCTAGCTGGAGAATTGCGCCGCGGGCGGTCAGGAAACAGGGATGACTCAGTCGATAGTAATCGCTTTGGTGATCGTGGTTTGTGTGATTCACTTCCCGATGAATCGTCCTTTTTATCATCAGGGCGCTCAGTTGCACTTGTAGGCATTGTCATTGACTGGGGTGACAGAGGCGGTTTCATGGCTCCGTATACTGAACCTTTGGGCGCCGGCATCGATGACTGTGCCGACCCAAAGTCGAAATTGCCCAGCGCAAAACCTCTGTTGTTCTCCGACTGGCGTTTAAACTGTTCAAACTCAGGGTTCTGATCTACAGGAATCACGCGAGGCGATGCGGCGGCGGTCGAGCGCACATTCGAAGACGGTGGGCTCCAGTTGCCGCGGATGTGCTGCGCAGCGCTGGATGCGAAGACGTCGGCGGACGCATCTACCGTGAGGCCAAAGTAGTTCGGGCTAGGAGTCTTGGGATCATTGTTTTGTGCGTGGGCAGATGGTTTAATGTCGTTCAAGCGGCGGGGGGTTAGAGCAGGAGCGTTGGCGATGGGAGTTCGTGCGGTGGTGTGGGGTTTGGAGACGGGGGTTGGCCGCGAGCGGGATGGCGTCGAGAGTGACGTTTCTCGCCGTCTGGGAGACAGCGCGGGCGTCGACATGATTATAACCGGCCAGGATAAATCTAACAGTGGTGCGATGCCGCCGACGGCCGAGATCGAAGTGTAGGAAAGAGAATCATGAACCGGCGTGGAGGTGAGTGGCTTCGAGGCTTGTTGAATGTTAAGGTGGAAGTGGTGTGAGGGCAGGGGTGGGTGAGGCTGGCGTTGAGCATCAAAGAAGCTGAAGTATGACGTAGCCGAGGGGAGGCGCACGCCGCAGGGAGGCGATGACAAACGCACACAATTGCAGCCACCAGACGCCTTGTATAACACACAGCCAGCGAGCGCGCCGGCCAAATCTTCCAGATGCACTGAGTGATGGCAGCGCCGTCGACCCCGTCGCGGGAGGGAAAGCGGGCGGTTTCGTGGGAGCGCACTTGCGGCGGGCTGGGGTCGCTGTCGTCAAGCAGGTTCTCGCTTGTCGAGACGCAGGGTCCAAGACGACACGGCCCTGAGAACTGATAGAGCCTGTGGTGCAAGCTCGAGCGCTGTGCTTCCGCCGGCGGAACCGTATGGAGGGAATGTGAGGGCGGAGGTGCTTAGGGCAGGCAGAAAGGCCACGGCGGATCGAGGGTAAAGTGGGAAATCGAAAAACCCGCCTAGAGCGATCGACAAGCTCCGGACGAGTTGGGCACCCTGTCATGCTGCTGGCGAGGAGCCATCATCGCTCCGCTCAAGCGCCCCTGGCCTGCCCACCTGGTCTGGACTCGGGCGTTCCTGTCGCCCGCAACAGTCATTCATCCCGTCAGGTGTGCCGCCGATCAATGAGCCGTCGCCCACGACTATCCTTTTGGTATCCTTGTATCGCTGTGGGACACCGCAAGCCGCCAGTGCTGACGGCCAACGGCCAAGCACGCGACACGGGAGCGGGAATACTGACAGTACTTGTCGGAGCATGGCCAGAACACTCTTCCTAGGTAGATGTGCAGGACGACTTCTCCCACAAGGCGCTCAGAATCCACTGGTGTATTCGTTCAACAAGGATGGTACCTTGCGGGAAAACTTGCGGAAACCCTGTGCTAGGAGTGTCTGAAATGATTAACGCCGCTATGTCCTTCGACCAACTTGGCTCAGCTGACTGTCGAAATCTAGACAATGTCGAAATCCTGTTGACGCTCCTCCAAGTCCCGCTACCCTCGCCTGAATGGATGGAACCGGTCATGGCTCCAAACAACAGGCCCCACTTTGAGAGGGACCCTGATTAGATCTGCACAATCTACCCGAGAGAGGACGCGACGCCCCAAAATGTATACACACTCGGCCCGCCACCTTCAGTCGTGGAGAGCAAGTGTGTTTAGAAGCGAAGGAGCCGAGACAGTAGCTGCATTAGCAAGAGGACTACCTCGGTTGTGTTCGAGTAGACAAATAATATCAGGTCGAACCAATGCTGTTATTGGAAGGTCCTGTGGCGTAATTTTCTCCGGAATTTTGAGTCTCTATTGTCGGAGAAGTAAGGAGTCTAGCCAATGGTCCATAGATCAACACGGGGACTGCCGAGTGATGTGCGTCAAGATCCGCCGAGTCCTCTGCCCTGCGTCTCAGAGCAGGAGCATCGGCAATAAGCCCCGGGAACACGATCATCTCTTCTATTTCCAATACTATTAGAGGATCAGCTACTTGTAGACTAGTAAAGCTTTGATGTTGAGGGCGGGCTGAGTCTTGCCTCGGTTTGCAGCTTGCAGAAAGTAATTCTTTGAAGGCCTTCTATAGTTGTGGACTTCACCGTTGAGTGGTGCGTGGTGGCGCTCGTTAATTCAGATATGAGCTATTGCTCACAAATTTTGTCACTTTCTTAGTGTAGTCTAGTCAAGAGTCTGGGAATGGTGAGTTACAGTGCTTGTATGAATTGTATGGCTATGAGCGGGGTATTTGGTGTTGCACTGGATAATAAAGTCACGTGCTATCGCGCAGTCGCGTCAATTAGCCCCACGTCAGGGTCGCATTTCCCACCACAGCTTGCTATCAACAGCTGTGCATGTTAACGACTCGACTCCTCGCAGGACTACACTCCTTTCTACGGCGCCCAAGATGTCACGCGGCGATTACGACGGCCATCATGCCAGAATATCCAGCGACGATGTCTATGACAATTCCCATCGCGCCTTCCTACAGGCCTTCATGTCGCAATCTACAATGACAGTCGATGAAATGAAGCCCCTTGTTGCAGCTATAATGACGATAACTGGTTATTGCACCTCCCAAGTCCGTGTCGAGCTTACTAACTCCGTAACAGAACCAGACCGCGAAAGGTTACCAGACGATATAACGCAGCAAGTCATCACTTCCATGGTCCAAACAATAAATTCCAGAATCGCACCTCTAGACTACGAGATCCGCTCAACGCGCGACCAACAAGATAGAACCCTCATATACTCCCTCGTCAACACAACATCCGATGCCTTTACGCAGCTCGCGACGACTTATACTGCCGACGAGATCGCATACATCAAGCGCCTGCTCGATGCAATGTTTGAAGAGAACAGTACAAGGGTAAGAGAGACAATGGCAGTGAAGCAGATGAGAGCGTTGCAATTAGCAAAGGCGCCAGCAAGGAATAGACAAAGCGGGGTTGGCGCGGAGGATAGTCAGCAGGTGGAATCACAGGCGAAGACGATTTCACAGACGGATGCAGACAGGATACTTTCAAAACTGGTACTAGAGGGCTTCTTCCACAAGTCAAGAGGGAGATACTATTCTCTCGCGCCCCGCGCGCTCATGGAACTCCGCTCCTACCTGAAGGAGACATACAACGACATTCCGGCCGAGGGTGACGAGGACGCAGATGTCACAATCCGAATTAGAGACTGCGAAGGATGCACGGAGATTGTGACTATCGGACTGCGGTGTAATAACAAGAACTGTGAAGTGCGATGGCACGAAGGGTGCGCGAATCAGTTCTTCACGAGGCAGCAGGGAGGCGACCCGAAATGCCCCAAGTGTAAGAGGGATTGGACTGGAGACAGCTATGTTGGAGAGAAGGCGGATCGAGTGCAATCAAGAAATCGTGCATCAGGCCAACGTTCCAGCTTGGTGGAGATGGATGATGATGATGATAATGATGAGGACGACGATTAAGGTTTATCTTAAACAATGTCAAAAGTACATATACCCTTCAGACAGATCTAGTGTATTAGAATGTATGCACTGCAACATGGAATATCCAAGAACAAGTTCTTATCCAATCTCAATTAAGAGTTAGAATCGCTACAGGGCGTAGTCCACCATCTCATCGCTCAATTCCTATTAAAGACAGGACCCAATTACCGATGAGGCATCATATCGCATGTCACAGTATTGGTCGTTGATTCCTTCCAGCGCAGGCAACTCCATGTCACCCCAAGCAGGACCTGCAGCTTAGATAGACCAATCCGTGACACCGTCCCAAGCCTTTGACTCAGTAGACTCATCCGTCTTGTAAATGCTCCCTCGCCGCGTCCGCCTGACATTCATCGCTTCTCGGAGAGATGGCCACTCCACCGCACTAGTGTCCGCGATTGCGCAGGCACACTTCCACCTATCGCAGTCTGGGCATTTGTACGGCTTCGAGGATGACTGAGGAGGTGTGCTCCAAGGACTGAGAAGGCAAGGGGGCATTGGATGGTCTGTCTTATCTTCGGCCAACTGGAAATCTGAAGGTAGCTGAATCGCACATGGTTCAGAAACGGGAGGAGTTATTGGTAGCACTATAGGTGTAATAGGGGGGCTGAGAAGTGATATGATGCTTGCTGAAGACGAGAGGGTATCGAAGTCGGACATGATGTCTACCGTATTTGTTGCGGGAGTTTGTGGTCCGGAATACGTATCACAGCTTGAGGAAACCACCGTCCAGTCCGCATCATCCGCATGGTGAATAGAGTTCGCGATCTCATCGATGCCGACGTACTCAAAACCAGACTCTGAACTAGCTGATGAAGGGGAAAGAAAAAGGTCATCGATATCAGAACCTAGATCTAACTCATCATACTTGCGCTTTGGAGGACGTATCGCTATGTCTAGTTTGTTCTGGTGTGGGTGTTCGACCTTGGGCTTGAAGCTATCGCGTTTTGGAGAGGAGTGAGAAGTGCACCAGCATGGGTTCGCATGTCCCATTTTCAAAAATGTATCTAGCCCCTTTTGTGCCCCCGTGTTGAAGACAGAGACATCTAACGGTAAAAGCTTTGGTTCTACTGGTTTGACTGATTCGGATACACTAAACCGAGTGGTAGGACAGATCGCTGTGTCACGCAATGCTGGCACAATGAATTGCTGCGGCGATGTCACAGGTGTTGTGATCAATGTCTGCGGTGAAGTTGAATCTTGGAGTAGAGGCCATTCCTGTGGTACGGATGGGAGCGAAGGCAAATCTGTTAATTTCAGGGAAGACAACTTCGAGAAGAGATCGATTGGAGGCGCTTGTAATGGAATGCTTGAAGTTGCGGGGGAAGTCGTCAGTGTGGGCGTGGCGGCGTGTGGAGGTGTGATGGGTAAAGGAGCTGACAGTGAAGTCGTCACTAGAGGCTGTTCAGGGCTGAGAACCCGAGAAGCCGTATCCAAAGCTTCTGCAAGCGCCAAGGGTGAAGGACAAGACTTAGGGGACCTCTGCAAGACAAGCGGTAGAGTAGACCTGGTATCAATAGCCTCAGATCTCGATGAGAGATTTCTCTCAGTAGGCAATGCGGATGCTTGCTCAGTGAGAGTAGGGGAAGCCGAAGAGGGCCGGCTGCTAGTTGGCTTCTGTTGCGTGAGCGCTGGCTGTAGAAGGTTTCCTGTTGCGGTTCCATGAGCGGCACTTGGTGGACTTGCGAGAAAAGCTGATAGGGGAAAGAACCGAGACTCCTGGCGCCTAGATGCGGTGATCGGGGTAGGTGCGGTGGCTCTTTCACCCTTGGTCAGACAACGGCTCGGAGATTGGAGGAAAGACGATGCCTCCTGTCGATTTGGTCCGACTTGACCTGTGGTTGACAAGTCTATTCCTGTGTGCGCCTTAGGTACCCAGTTATGCCTGACAGTATCGACCGAGAATGTGAAATCGCTTGTTGGTACCCTAATTGGTCGATCGAGTCCTGTTCCAAGGTGCGCTGGAGGTGGTAGTTCGTCCTCTAGACACAGCGCTGCCACTTTCTCACATAAACCGCCCATGCTGTCGCTCTTCCGACCCATCCGTTCCCTTTGAGCTGCGGATTTCGTCTTGTTGTGTTTCCCACCTCGTTTGCCGCGTCTTCGTGTAGCTGAATTGGAAGACTGGACAAAGTCGAATGACCACTTGCTCTGTGTTGACGAATAGTCGAGATCAGCGAGAATGCTGAAGCGGTTGGCTTTCGAACTGTCAACCGAGCTTCCTGCGTTTCTATGGTTCCGCTTACGTGTGGCAGCGAAACCCCGATTATGTGGACAACCTTCACGACCGAATGATGTGCTTGGCGTCCGTGTCGGGTTCGAAACGCGACAATCATGACAGCGGTGATCTCTGAGAGGCCGAGCTGTATATGGGTTTCGACGTGACCCGTCGTGTGTCGTGTGGCGGGCTAGAATAGAAGCCATGGGACGCTCGAATAGGCTTCGAGTGATGAAATTTAGGAAGTAGACGTTCTGAGGCGATATCGGGAAGCAATATGAGGATGTTGTAGCGTGAAAGGAGCAAGGAAGAAGCATGGGAAGCACGCTACAGGCGGCTGAACCTTAACTCTGAGCTCTTGCACCACGTTCTGATTGGGCGCTTGCAACATAGTCAGAATCGGAAAGAGTCAAAGCCGTAGGCTGATGATGGAAGCAGCGACTTTATTACTCAACTACTGAAAATACCTGTCTTTCAGCGGTGGACCCTCAGAGCGCGGATGTTCTGACTTCCGTTAATCCTGTTGTTGTATCCCGTGACGGTAGGCTAATACGGCCATTGCTTTGAACTTTGGATCCGGTCAAGATGCGATTGAAAGATCAACGTAAGGAAAGGGAGGCGAATATAAAGGCTGAATGCGAACACGATTGCGATCGCCATAGATTTGTGTCTTACCATGATGGATAACCTAGAGCAAAATTCGACACCACTGACTTGTATTGAAGTAAAATAATCGACACTAAAGCTGGAGAATTCCTTCATGCGCTTCAAGTCGAGGAACATTTGTCAATCCTGAATACCTCTTTGCCCTCCTTCATAAGTGGTATTGAGGCGGGATAGCAGTGAGAGACGAATTGAAGAAATAGAGACGCCGAGCATGTGGCGGGAAACTGGCCTTGCTCAACCTCAAAAACTTGAGTCTACACTTCAACTATTGATATAATGAGCTGTATCCCTCTGGGAGACCGTATGCTTGTGATGGTGATATCCCGAAGTTTTAGTCAGCAGCTTGCAGTGACGCACTCCTCTGGAGTCATAGCTTGGCAACAAATTCGGAATATTCCCCACATATGCAGCCGGCCACCATCTGCATCGCAAACGCTTTCCCCGCCAGAGCTCCTACCCACCTCGCCATTCCTTTCTCCCAGAGCGCTCCAGGATAATTGGCATCAACACAGCCGCGCGCAATTATCTTGGAGCCGCTGTTACCCTCGTTCCTCCCACCGTCCAGCTCACTACCATGGCTCCGAACCGCGCCGATACCGCCGTTGCTCCCCAGAGGCAAGCCCGCCGTTCTGTGCCCCGTATCGTGCCCGCGATCCCTCATCGGTTTTCCCGGCCTCCAGCTTCTGCTAGACCTATCACCCCAGATGAGTCTACAGTCGCAGCTGGAACTCCACGTGGGTCTGAGCCGCAAGCCGCAACGGTGAATTCGGAGGAGCGTGCTGCTACACCTGTGCAGACACCTCTGACGCCAGACTCCAAGGCTTCTGCCCTCAATAATAGCGATGCTAAGGAACCAACATTGGCAAGCTCTCCGGCTCTCTCGGGAGACGATCATGTAGAGGAGGCGCTGGATACCCGAGGTCTGTCTCTACCCAGTGATGGGGCGAATTGCAAAGAAAAATGAAGGCTAACCATTTCCAAGCAGTTTCTGAACCGCTCCAGCAGACTGTGGCCCACGTTGAGCCTTCATCTCCACCTGCTCAGCTTGAAAGTGCTCCGGCCGACAGCGACCGCCCCAAGCCCACACCGCCCGCTGAGTTACCACCCGAATTCCGCCCTAAAGGAAATTGGATGAATCAGATACCGACAGTAGGGGGCGCAGAGACTCTTTTCCACCCTCCGGCAAACCATGTTCCTTCTCATCAGCCACACCCAAGCGTTGAAGGTCTGGTATTTGGGGGTGCAGTCCAAGACTCGCCCGCCATGCCCTCTACACCTCAGGAATTGGAGCTAGAAGCGCCACCCCAACAGCAGATGTTTGCACGCCCTCCTCCAGGCTTTGCTGCTCCGCATCTCGCTCCACAATTCTTTCCCGGTCATTCACATCACCCATCGGACCCTTCGGCACCATGGCTATACAATACGTATTCCATGGGCCCACCTCATGACCCTATATATGCAAACGGCCATGAATACCATGCAGCATCATTCCCAGGTTCTGCCACATACGAAGCGCACTACCAGGCCCCAATTACCACTCCGGGCGAAAATGCGCATGTCATCAATGGTATCGCAAGGTCCCACTCCCAGTCTCCCAATAAGTCCCAGTTTGAGGACATCAAACGCAAACCTAACTTGGAGGAGGGGCGCCAAAACGTTCCGTACGCCAATGGATTCTCAACTCGACAGCTAGATACCTCAGACGATGGATACGGCATCGCGAAGCACCTCTTCGGCTTGTTTGGAAATCCTGAATTCACTGACTACATTCTGCACATACATTCCCAGGAGGCAACATTTCTGACTCTGCCGGTCCATGCAGCTATAGTATCTAGAAGCCCTGTGGTTCTCGAGGCTCTTCGCCACAGCGCTCCGCCTGCTTATAGAACAAAGGACCACCGACGACTTGCAGATGTACTTGTCAATGACAGATTCGTTACACATGAATCATTGCATGAGGCCATAAAAATTCTTTACGCCGCTCCACTTCTGCCTGTTCAATCTTTCCTCTATGGTATCAGCCCATACGATAGTGGTAGCGAGCAAAGTTACGCATACCATGAAGTCCGGAAGCGCATGAGCCAAGTCATCAGTTACGCAGCGGCGGGCAGAGTGTTGCAAATTCCAGAAATGCAAGCATGCGGTCTACGACTTGCAAAGTCTCTCCTTCGATGGGATACCCTGGACCAAGTTCTTCATTTTGCGTTCGCCGCGGGTACAACGACTGTGCAACCTAGTAGCTTAGGAGCAGACAGCAGACTTCTTGAGACATATGCAGTACCTCTCCTAGATGACACAATCGAGTTCATCGCGTACAATTTCCCAGTAGATTTCTCGCTTTATTCACTTGCGCCTGAATTGCTGCAGAATCCGCGCCTTCCTACACCTGTTGAATCTAGGCAGCCCACGCACAATCCACGGCTCAGCAAGATTCGCTTCGGGGACGCGCCTGTGGAAGACGACTTGAAACCAAGCTACGTATCCCAGACACTCTCGAGCATACTTCTATCACTTCCACCTGCCCTATTGGACCGACTTTTCAGCCATCCAGCAGCTGCAAATCAAGTCGGTTGGAGCGGTCTGGTCAAGATTTTGCGGGATGTCGTTGAAGAGCGTGAGAAGCGGCGCGAAAGGGCTTTGAAATCTCTACCTGAGACGGGGGGCTCAGTTCCTCGCGCTCTCCAAGAAAATCTTTATCGACAGGAGCGAGTTGAGGTCTCTACTGACCGACCTTCTGGTTATAAGTTGACTGCAGCTCGTCCCATTGATCGCGCCTAGATCATACATCAGCAAGGTATGAATTCGGCAGATCGATAAGTCACCTCGAGTTCAGAGTAACTATGCATATACTCCTTAGGAATGGAGTATTTGGACGTAAAAATGGCATTTCGACAAGGCTATCGGCATTTTGGATTGGAAAACGGCTTGCGTGATATTCAGGCATGGGCGACTTTTGGCAGTCTTTCTTTCTATGTGATTACTGCGCAGCATAGCCAGCGTCAGGGCGTTTGGATAGGCGTTTATGCGAGTCTTCTCTTCGGATGGTAACCTCAAAAAGTACGAGACGATGAACATACCACTTTCAAGATCACGACGAGACGAGGCACCGAGTTACACCATTTACCCCTTGTACACCAGTTTTGGCTCTGACGCCCATAATTTTCTTCAGCTGACTTCGTGGCCTGTCGATTCGGAGGACCCGGGCTACAGCTGCCATGTCCGAGCGTTTTCTTCTCTTCTACCTGAGCCTATCTAGCTCGGTGATATTTGCCACGGAGCTCGGAGATTTTTGTACGTTTCAACAATTAGGTAGATTTATTGAAAAAAATTTGACGGAGACTTGACCACAATGTATATACGGAGATGGCGGACACGGAGCCGGATATCATGACGATCTGCTCCCTCACGGCCTTCTTAGCTAAATTCCCTCTTTCGTTAGGCATCCGCGAGCGACTACTGTGATGGAGCACGCTAATGCCTTGCCGGATTGCAACATTGAACTGTAATTACTAATGGTTGAATCTCTAGTCTTGTGAGTACGAGAGCAGACTGGCATGCCATACTTCATTTAACCCCAAAGAATCAAATTACCTAAGTACAGTGAGCATGAAGATAATCGCGAGGTGAATGGAACGCCTGGTGGGGATGCGGGAATCGGAAATACGGCGGCTATAAGTGCGGGTATGGTGTGGAGACTCAGAGGGAATGACTTCTAGCGGCGGCACTTGGGTCAATGAGGTTAAGTCTCGCTTCTTCAACATGTCCGAGGCGATTTCTTTACGAGGTCCACATCTACTAAAAGGAACCTTGGGCCTTCTTATAAATCTACCGGATAGCCTCTGCTACCATTATGCTTGGTCATACTCGGTGTCGTGCTTGGTCAACAACCACCTTCACCTCCTTCTACGAGTGATCTTTTACTTTGCCACATGACCTTTTAGCGGAATTTTGAATTACATCAAGATTTTGACGTTCTGCTGCTATCCACGTCTACACCTCTTTGCTGTGGCTTGAGTAACGCAAACCCACGTGCAAGGTCGTGCAGAATGTATAGCGAAACGGACCGTGCGGGGTACGACCATGCGAGGATGTCTGACGTACCGTCGACCAACTACGACGAGAAGCCTGAGACACAATCCTCACTTTCGTCCAGAGACTCGATACGAGAACAGCAAGACGATGAAGCGGCTGGAGACGAGAAGGAGAAGGACCAGGAAATCGAGGGAGAGGCGGCTGGAGATGGAACGCTGGAGTTGGAGCCGGTGAAGTCGAAGCAGCCGAGTGTGAATAATGCGTCGAGCATTCCTGACGGTGGATTTTGGGCGTGGCTTCAGGTTCTTGGTGCTTTCTTCCTCTTCTTCAATAGTTGGTACGTATCTCCTTTTAGAAGTTTCCTTCTAGTTGATGGGGTTCACAGGGAAGCTGACTATTTTTGCCAGGGGCATCATCAATACTTTTGGATCCTACCAAACCTACTACGAGACGGAACTTCTGACGTCTTCATCTCCTTCAGCCATATCATGGATCGGATCCATCCAAGCCTTCCTGCTCCTGATCGTCGGCGCCCTCTCGGGTCCCATCTACGACGCAGGATACTTCCGCTTCCTCATCATCAGCGGAAGCGTCCTGCTCGTCCTGGGCCAAATGATGCTATCCCTCTGCCACGCATACTGGCAAGTCCTCCTGGCCCAGGCCTTCTGCATCGGCATCGGCTGCGGCTTTCTCTTCATCCCGTCGGTAGCCATCCTAAGCACGTACTTCACGACCAAGATCGGGACGGCCGTGGGCCTCGCAGCCAGCGGGTCCAGCATCGGAGGCGTCATCTACCCAATCGTATTCCACAAGCTGCTTCCGCAAATCGGCTTCGCATGGGCAACGCGCGTGATCGGCTTCATCATCCTCGGCACCATGCTCGTCCCCAACGTGTGCATGCGCGTGCGCGTCTTGCCCGACAAGTCACGCTCGTTGCTTGACCTGGCGGCCTTCACCATACCCGCGTACGCGCTCAATTGCTTCGGCTACTTCATCGGCTTCATGGGGCTCTACATGCCCTTCTTCTACGCCCAGGTGTACGCCATCGAGCAGCACATTACGAACCCCAATCTCGCCTTCTACCTCCTGGCCATCATGAACTCGACCAGCACCTTCGGGCGCATCATCCCCAACTACATCGCCGACAAGCTGGGCCCCTTCAACGTAGTCATCCCGTGCACGCTCATCTCGGGCATGCTGTGCTACTGCTTCATCTCCGTCTCGTCGTCTGCCGGCATCATTGTCCTCATGGGCTTTTACGGCTTCTTCAGCGGCACCTTTGTGTCGCTGCCGCCGACCATCATTGTCAGCCTGAGCCTGAACGACCGGGCCAAGATTGGGACGAGGCTCGGGCAGAGCTTTGCCTGTGTGGCGGTGGGTTTGCTCGTCGGGACGCCCATTGGCGGCGCGATCCTCGATGCCCACGGCTTCGACAGCGTGTGGGTGTTTGGCGGGACAATGGTGCTTGCTGGGGGTGTTATTCTTACGATTGCGCGAATATATCACAAGGGGTGGGGGGTGATGATCAGGGCGTGAGGAAAGAAGGAAGCACAAGAAAACGATAAAGGTGTAAGTAGCCGTGGGGTTGTGTCATTTCTCAGATGCATTTGTGCACAAGGTATGGGTACATATACAGGGCATGGGGCAGCATAGTGCATATATGGCGTTTCTTTCACCTGTTGATATTTCCCAGGTACATTCACACGAACAAATCAAAAAGTAAATGTCTAGATCATGTTTTCTCCATCCTATATGCTTGCACAGTGCAGGACTCTGTCTGACACTATACGTTGACTTTCTGTTCCAAGGACAAGGGTAGAGATTGCTACTGCACAGCACTTTGGAAAAAGTGTGAGTAAAGTATATATTTTCTTTTTACAGAAATGATCAATCCACTTCTGACAGCCTGAACATAAGGCAGGAGCAAGACCCCAGACCTTATCCCCAAAACACCAACATCATTGGCATGAGAGTCAAAATATCGACTACTTCAGCAACAACCTTACAGTCTTGGTACAAAACAGCTTAGCGCCCAAAGCAGCAATGCGAGGCTCGTTTAGTTAACAGACGATGATTATCGCCTTACATTTCTCGAGGGGTTTGGGTGTCTACTATGCAATCGGTGCATTCTTCTTGTCTTGACTTTCTCCAAGGAGTTTGATAGTAGCAAGGGAGACACCACAACCAAGCATCCAATACTGATCTATTGATGTTCGAAATAGACCAGCCATTTTACCTGCTCAATCCCCATGTGCATCTCAACGGGGGGGAGGGGGTTTGACTACAAATGCGCCATTGCCCTAAAGAGTCCGTGATGACAACAGCAATTGAGCTTGCACCACATCCGTAGCTTGTTTTTCCCATCTTCTGCGACTACCGTTCTCGAGGAGTCTGTTTCCGGCTTTGTTTTCTCCTTCTTCTTCAAATACTATGTGATGTCGTTTCACATCAAAAAAGTCCGAAGCGCACACGTTTCGTTTCACGAGTTTACGAGCCTCAGGATAAGACACATGGAACATTGTTGTCCTGCCCTGTCTAGGCTAGCGGGATTTCACTGTAGACTGCGTACTTCCTATTATTTCTATTGCTCTTGAAGAGAGGACCGCGTGGCGGCCAAGTCCTCTCTCATATCGTACACGGCCCCTATCGATTAGCTTGCACTAACTGTGCCGCCTCGGAGTACTATATGCACGTCACGGTTCCTGCCGAGCACTGATCTAAGTCCGGTATCTCTCCGTCCCGCATGTTCACCGAAGTAAGCTCTTGATAACGAAAAGTCCGATAGGGAGCGACGTCTGTGCGCGTTCGCCGGTTGCAAACCGAGACATCGAGACCGGGCGTAACAAGAGACAGATCCTTTCCTAAAAGAGACACTATGCGAGGTGAGATCAAGAAATGTACTCAATAGCGGATGCAAGTGTATTTATTGCGGATGCGGCAGTGACTATGCTTCTCATGCAATGTTGGTATTTGTACACTGGAACTGGACACGGAACCTGCTCAACGCCGCACTAAACTCTAGTTCCCAAGGCCCATGAGCTACAGGGTCATGATATATCCTGGACCCCAATATAACGCATTGAAATTATCATCATGCAAGAATAAAAGTCTCCCTTAGCGCCCGTGAAACAGTACTACGCCGTCGGACATGCTTGAACCCCCAAAGCTCAAGGGAGATAGTGCGAATAATGGCCCGGCACCCTCTGCCTGCACTTTTCGCAATCTTCTCGATAACCCATGCTGAAGCGACCTGCACTTGTGAGCGCACCACTGCGTTTTCTACCGCGGGTAGGTGTCTGGGGTACGGCAGGCGGGGCCATTTCGGCATCCATTCTGTCAGACGGGCCCAGATGGGTCGTCACACTAAGACGTGAGAGTTGCGATT
The DNA here is from genome assembly GCA_030378425.1 of Periconia sp. TS-2. NCBI lineage: Eukaryota > Fungi > Ascomycota > Dothideomycetes > Pleosporales > Periconiaceae > Periconia > Periconia sp. TS-2. The sequence goes on from JASNQO010000006.1 coordinate 1,264,782, forward strand.
GCGTCAGAGCGGTGGGTGTGTCAGGAATATCCTCATCCTCTGAAATAGGCGACGGCATACGACGAGTGCGGTCCTGCTCTTCTCTACTTTGCTTTCGAGGTGGTGGTTGCATGATCGGCGGTGGGGGATGGTGTGATGGCACTCCTAAGAATCCATTGTTCATGCTCATCCCACCGGCCAAGCCGCTGCTCGGATATCCTAGCCCGTTCATGCTGCCCGTGTGGAAATTGGGATAGATGGGTGTTGGTATCCTGCCCGAGGCACTGACACCAGATTCGCGACCAAAGAGGTCGGGATTGAGCTTTGCGGGTCGGAAGTTTGTGGTGAGGAAGGGCGAGTCTGGTGGCTGACTGCTGACCATGTCGAAGTCATCGTCGTCCATCTGCATGGAATAGTCTATGTCGTTCTGCGACGAGGAAAGAATGAAAGAATCTTCACGGATTGACGCTGGTGAGTTTGCTGCGGAATGCTCGGACTGAGCAGGTGTCATGGCCTCTAGACCGGGGACCTGTGGCGGTGAGGGAGTGGCCGAGGGCCGTAGAGGTAGATTCGGCGGCGAGGGATATTTGGACCAGCCATAGGTGTTCTGGAAGCCCCAGGGCCGCGATTTCTAGGGATGGATTAGGATTGTTTGGTGTTTCCAAGCCAAGAATCATGTACAAACCTTCAAGTAACGCTCATCTTCCGAGTCTGAATCGTCCTCCCGCCGCCGTTTGGTGTTCATGGTCTGAAACGCCAACATGGTGACGGTGTGGTGACAGCGAGAGAAGAGATGAGGAAGGGCTACGCGTGTTCAACACGGCAAACAGGCTGAAAAAGGAAGAGTTCTGGAGGTGACGGTGGGAGATTGGGGTGGAATGGAGTGTGCGGATGGAGCGCGGAGTGCATGCACTTTGTAGCAGGTGCAGGAGGGGAGCGGGTCAGGGGAAGTCGCGAACAGCACTGCGATGTTTCAGATGGCCGAGGACGAAGCAGCATCGACGCCGTGCTGGCGGCTTCCCGCGCGCCACCGTGTGCAACCGGGCAGAGAGAGAGGGGGGGGAGCTGGACGAGTGAGATGGTCGACGACGTCGCGGGCGGGCAGGGAGAGGGGCGCGTTGGACGGAGGCCGCGATGTGTGGCTGGAGGAGATGCTCGCGCCGCTGCGCCGAACGGACCCTGGCCTGGTGTTTGGTAAAATGAAGACGAGGGGTCAGGCGCCCAAATCAGGCATCACGTCTCGCAGCCATGACTACTACGGCGGGCGGCGGCGGGCCATGTGTGATGCATCGACGACGACGACGACTCCACGGCCAAAAAAAAAGTCGCGAGACGACGACGCTGACCTCGAGCTTGTCGGCGGGGCATGGCTTCCTATCTTAGCGGCATCCAGCGGCGTGGGCCTTCCCAAGGCGGTGAGACGGGAGCCCCGCTGGCCTGGGGCTCGAAAATTATTTGGCTGCTAGTGTGGTGACTCCCAAAGCCTGGTCATCAATTGGCCTTGACACTGTCTCTGCGACCTCTTCTATTGCTACTTCACAGCGCCCCGAACTCGGACGTGTCACTTCCAACGCTCTGGGCTATTCCACTTCTGTGCGCTCAATTGGCCACGCACCCAGCTTCCCGCACACAATTGACCCGGTAAATACTGCCCCTCCTCTTCCTTGTACGTAGCTCGACATTGTGCATGCTGCAAGTCCGGTATGCAAGACTGACGACAAATCAGGTTCCTCCCAGTAAGACGAACGCCGACCGCATGTCCCCGAAAAGGCGCAGACTAACATGTACATATAAAAGTCGTCGCACTCTCACATCATGGCTCCCACCGCCGACCCCGCCCCAGAAACCATGCCGACCAAAGACCAGAAGTCTGTTAGCGATGATGTGCGCGGTAAAAAAAACCCACTCTTGAAGCCGACAGCAAGATGCCCGTGTTGACGTAATCCCTAGTCCTCGGGTACGACCCATTGATCCCGCCAGCACTGCTCTCCGCCGAGATTCCCATAACCTCCAATTCCGAAGAGACCGTTCTTCGAGGCCGCAAGGAAGCCATCCAAATCATAACTCAGCAAGATGACCGTCTCCTCGTCATGGTCGGCCCCTGCTCGCTCCATGACCCCGAACAGGCCCTGGAGTACTGCGGCCGGCTCAAGGCCCTCGCCGACAAGCTCAGCAAAGATCTCCTTATCATTATGCGCGCCTACCTGGAGAAGCCCCGGACAACGGTTGGCTGGAAGGGTCTCATCAACGACCCGGATATTGACGAGAGCTACCAGATCAACAAGGGTCTGCGTGTCTCGCGTAAGCTGTTCTGTGATCTCACCTCGCTCGGCATGCCAATTGCGTCAGAGATGTTGGATACTATCTCTCCGCAATTCCTGGCGGATCTGATCTCGCTTGGAGCTATCGGTGCCCGAACAACGGAATCACAGTTGCACCGTGAACTTGCATCTGGTCTCTCGTTCCCCATTGGTTTCAAGAACGGTACCGATGGTGGTCTGGGTGTTGCCGTTGATGCTATTGGAGCTGCTGCTGCTAAGCACCATTTCATGGGTGTCACCAAGCAGGGTCTAGCTGCCATCACCAAGACGAGCGGAAACGAGCACTGTTTCGTTATCCTCCGCGGTGGAAGCAAGGGTACGAACTACGACAAGGACAGCATCAAGGCCGCTAGGGAGGCCTTGAGGAAGAAGAATCAGGCTGAAGTCATGATGGTCGACTGCTCGCATGGTGGGTCTCAACTTCCAAGCAATTCAGTAACACAATCTGACATGATCGCAGGTAACTCGAACAAGGACCACCGCAACCAGCCCAAGGTGGCCAAGGTCGTCGCCGACCAGATTCGCGAGGGCGAGACCGGCATCGTTGGTGTCATGATCGAATCTCACATTAACGAAGGAAACCAAAAGGTTCCTGCCGAAGGCCCCAGCGGCTTGAAGAAGGGCGTTTCCATCACTGATGCATGCATCAACTGGGAATCTACAGTTACGGTTCTCGAGGAGCTTGCTGCTGCCATCGCAGAACGAAGATCCAAGAAGGGCACTACCAACGGAGCCCATTGAAAAACGAACGGGACCATCGATTTAGAGATTCAGGAGTGACCTACTCTTCGTGGGCTCGCCTGGTTGCGGAATCAAAAGTTCAATCTAAAATTTCTCTATTTTTTCATGTATCGGCGGAGATAGCATGGCAGGTCTGGGAGTTGGATTCTGGGAAGGCTTTAGGCGTAGATACCAGTATGTTGTTTCACTTGAAAGAAACAAAAAAGAAACTACAACCTCTTCTCTTGCAAGTGTTTGTGCAAAAGCAGTCGATGTTCATTTTGTATGAGACGTTTCATCACCCTGTCTTTCACGCGGACAGACTCTAGGACCCGAAACTAACTAACGTCTTCCATTTTCATATCCTTCCCCGTAAAACAACGCCCACCAGGTAACAACAACTACCCAAGAGTGACGATAAAAAAAATCCCAAGGACTCCCCGTAGCAAGAGGAAATAAAAAAAGGATTCGTCATTAAAAAAAAAGGGCCAGCAAAAAAGAAATCAAAATTTATAACTTAAAAGGAAGAAGCATTGCCCAGATCATGCTCCTTGATGTACTCGCCACCCTTTTCCATGAAGTCTGCCCTCGTCACGAAAGCGCTCCGATTCTGCTTGTTTGCCGCCCAAGCAGCAGCGCCCCTCCAAGCATCCAGCACGCAGTCCTGCGCCCTTCTTATCCTCAGCTGCTTCTCGGTAGGCAGTACGGCGCGTAGCTCGGCAGCGAGCCGCTCCTCGAACCCCTGGAAGAGCGTGTTGCCGCCCGTCAGGAAGATGTCCTTTAGCACGTCGTCGCGGAGGGGGGAGTCGGCCAGGCGTTCGGAGAGGATGTTGGAGGCGATTTCGACGACGCCGGCTTGGTCGAGGCCTGCGATGGACGGTTGGAACACGACTTCTGGGACGCGGATGCGTTCAACGTTGAGGTGGAATTGGTGGGCTTGCTGTTGGGATTCTGGGTCAAATGGGTACGGGCCGTGCAAGAAGGCATGTAGAATGGATTTCGTCCAGTCTGTCTGCGCTTCTCGGGTGGACTCTTCGGTGAAGGTGGGGTCGTGTTTGAGGAGCTGCGCTTCGATCTCTTTGAGGGCTTTGTTCAGGTCTTCTTCTTCCTCGTCATCGGATTGTTCGCCTGTCGCGATGGTGCGATATACGCCCCAATCCGCGTCGTCGGCACCAAAGGTATCGTCGTCTCCGCCGCCTCGCCTGCGTTTCTTCGTGGGGTTGTCGGAGGCAAGATTTGCGATGGATTTCATTCGCATTTGGTTTGCCAGACTCTTTCTGTTGCCCAGCTCAGCCTTTAGTCTTTCGCGGTCTTTCATCTTCTGAATGATGGCTTGACGCGCTACGCGACGTTCTGCACTCCAACCCTCGAGATCTCCTTCTCGCCGCTCGTCATCGAGACGTTGCTCTTCTGCTAATCGTGCCTTCTCTTTCTCCTTCTCTACCTTGGCGCGCTGGCGCGCTTCGTAATTGGACTTCATCAATTTCTGCTGGCGTTTCTGCTTAATGCCTTCCTCGTCAAGCTCCTCATCTGGGACGTCGATGAGGGGGAATGTGGGCTCTTCCTGCTGCTCTTCTTCAACATCGCCAACATCTTTATTGCGCGCTTTCCTGATGGATTTCTCTAGCTCACGGACTCTCTTGTCAAGCTGCCCCTCCTCGTCGAAGTCGTTCGACTCTAATATCCGCTTAGCCTCCTTTTTTGTGACCGTCTGGAGCTGTTCCTGAAGTTGCTGGTAGTACTCGAGCTCCTCCTCTTTCCGCTTCAGCTTCTCAAGACGCATTTTTGCCGCCTGCGCTTGTAATCTTCTACCGCTTTCTTTGCGCTTCTCGGCGGCTATAGCGAGCTCCTCTTCGGTCTTTTGAACTACAACCTGCTCTGTGTATGGGAATTGGATGATGTGGTCGCGGTCTTCGAGGCCGGTCCAATCCAGATAGCGGGATAGCTCTTCCTCATAATTTTGGCTCACGTAGCAGTGCTCACGCACGAGATCCTCAGCTTGAGGGTCGCTGATCTTCCCAGGGAAGGAGGGGTACTTTAACCGTAGGAGTTTGAGGAGGTATTCGGCGGATTGGGAACGGCCCCAGTTGAGGCGTGTTGTCTGCGAGATTAGTGCCTTTGATTCAAGGACAGGTATCAGATGTGTAGAGGCGTGTGATGACGAGACAACGAGGCCGTTCTTGCCGCCGTTGTATGAGTAGGAAAAGAGGGAGTCGATGCCGTATGCGACCGAGGGCGCGCCGTAGCATTCGAAAAGGATTTCGGACATGGCTATAATTGGCATATGTTAGTATCGTGCACCGCTTGCCCATGCGGGTCACTTTGAGGAGCCATCAAAGTGTACGTACTCTTTCTCGTGTACCCAAAATTTGCCACAGGCTCCGTCATGACAATGGGTCTGTCTATGCTCCCCGACCGGCCATCCACGCCTAGCTTGATGAAGCAGTAGTCCAATACGCCCTCCATAGCTTCCCAATTATTCACAACGTTACTTCCCGGCTCGTATATGTTCTTCGCCTGTCCTCGCGCGGTGCCATCCGAGTAGACATCTGAGCCGACAAACATAAAGGTTCGATTAAGCTTGCGGTCGCGGTACCGGGCCATGAGTGGTGGTAGAGAAAGTCGGGGCTTCGAGTCGAAGGACCAGCCTGCGCGAACTGCGGAGGACCCTATTCGAGCTGTTAGCACTCTTCTAGAATGCAGACTTAAGGGCTAATACTTGCCATTGTCAATCACGATTGCGGTCTCTTGGCTACTGCGCGAATAGCCCTCTTTGTCGACAGGCTTGAAGCCCTCAAACGGCGGCTCGCTGACGCTCCATATCTTTGTCGGCGGGGATTTGGGCGAGTTGCGGCCGGAAGGCGCAATGTCAGCCGTCGCGGAGGGAGCCATAGTGAGTTTGTAGATGGAGAGAAGCTGAAGGTGGAGTTCTTATATCATCTCGCAGTGTTAAATGTGGGGAGAGGTGGCCGTTAGCGCCGGGTTATCGAAGCGTTTGGTATTGCTATTGTGCTGAGGTTCCTGGCCGTCGAAGCTATCATTGCATCTGTGGTCAATGCGCCAACCCCAAAATGGTACTGCGCCTTTACTTGGGTATGCAATCAAGACGCAAATAGTACACGATTCTTTATATTTGTGTATCAATTGAAAATATCTGATGATCCATGAGACCCATTTTCGTGTCTAAACGTCCAATTTTCTGGACCACAACACGTCCAATTCAACCCCTTCTTCACTTTCTTCTAGTCTATCCATATCATAGGCGCCAATCAAGGCTAGAACGATTGTTCTCGAAGCTACTCAAGGCTCTTTAAACCCGCCCACGATCGTCACTCTTGAATGATCCTAAGATAGGAGATTAACGCACTATCGAACAACCTCCACTAATGTACGCCATTTTATGCAGGATCCTTGAGACCATTTGTGGCTATTTTCCTTGTCAGAGAATTTCATAGACTACAGCAGCCTCAGGGATCCTATACCTTCAAGATGGAAAAGTACGTTGGACTGGTAATTCTTAAACATCTGTGACACAAGCTCCGTGTCCATGTTGGCGAGGTTGATCTCTTGCAGATTCTTGTTCAGCATCATAATGGCCTCGTTCAGCTTCTCCTAAAAGCGTTCTAGGTGAGTCACTGGATCGCAGACAGATGCTGGGCACCACTTACCACGTTGACGATGATGCGCGAGAGCAATAGGCTCTGTTGATGTTCGTGCGGACTTTCCTTTATAAAGGTCAGTGTCCAGATTCACGTGGAATTACTTATTCCTATGCGATTTCTACTCACCATTTTCGTGATCTTCGAGTTTGGAGGTTGATTGCACGCGTGTTTATCATCGTGGGGTCGCGGCCCACCAAAACAGTTACGCTGCCAAGCAATGTAGGGCTGACTTATGGCTGGCGCGAACAGACAGCAGCAACCAGCAAGCACGCAACATCAAAGCTCGGCAGATTGCTATTCCTTTTGCCCCGACCGGTTTACAATTTCGTTACTAACGTCTCCTATTGAGCGAGTCACACTCTCAGCCCAATCCTCGATATCCCTCCTTGCTTCTCCCATCAACGACCACTGTCATAGCCATAGCTTCGCCAGCATCTCCACCATGGCACCCTTAACTGCCGCCTCCGATGAGCGAACACACCAAGCGCTTCTCGATAAACTAGACATATATGGCGTCTCGAAATCCTTCCGTAATCCCCATTGGAAGCCGCCCCAACGTCGCAACAAGAATATCAAGCAAATCATCGCCGATGCAACACGTAGAGAAGCATCCGTCATGGCCACTCAGAATAACAGCGGTGTTTCCACTCCCGTACTCCCACATTCCGAAGCCATCACCGGCTCTGTGACTCCCATTGGCGCCACCGGCCGGGCCCCAAATATCGCGCAAGCAGCGCAAAGCCTAAGCACGCTGGTGCTCGAGAAGAACCTGAGAGCCGCAGGGATGGGAAATGGGAATGGAGCAAATGGGCCAGCCGCCACTTATACGAACATCGAGTCTGCGCCGAGCTTCCATCCAAGCAGCCAGCGGAGGTACTGCGATATTACAGGCTTGCCCGCGCCGTACACAGACCCGAAGACTAGATTACGCTATCATGACAAGGAGGTTTTTGGAACCATCAGGACGATGCCGCAGAATGTTGTGGAAGGATATCTGGCAGCAAGAGGGGCTCATACAGTCTTGAAATGAGGCGCACAATTATTCTCGAAGCTTGCAGGGTTTCATAGGGACTTTCTGCGAGGCATCACTTTACATTTGAAATGGGCAATTGGCAATAGCCACGCCACATCTCACAAGTCAAAAGGGAGATATTGCAATGGGCATGTCGAGATATGGGGAATGTAAGGCCAACAAAGTCAAGCTCACTCCACCCACCAAGCTTCTTTCAAAGCAAGGCTCAAGGAGGCGCTCCGGCTTAATCGTGAACTGATTTTCTCTTCGCCCGTTAGACGGGGTACCAGGAGCTTGGTGAAGCAGTCCTAGTTACAGCTGCATGTTGCAGGCTGTAGTCGGGGCGGTTCTACGTATGAGATACTCGAGGTACTCTAGGAGGGGTTTTGATCATCGAAAAGACAATAAATCGATTGCCTTGTTGACTGTCTCTTGCATATTGGCACTTTGTGAAGTGTCGTGAGCCTTCTTCGCACGTACAAGAGAGTATCATAAATTTCGCAACTCTGGTGGTGCTGCAAACTCCTGTGGATGGCTCGCGCTAGACAGGGGGACGGTGACGCACGGGCCGTAATCGCGACTGCCTTCGCGGCTCACCAAAGGGGACACGAAACAAAAATGTTCCCGCCCCACGAAGCAACCTTCCCCATGCCAACTGTTACTCGATAGTCAGGCAGCCATTGAAGATAAAGCCACCGCTTTCAAGATCTCTAGCAAATCCTTTGTACTTCTCAAGCGCAAATCGCATAGTTATTCAAGATGCCGACAATGTGGCTCACAGACACCCAAAGTACGTTTCCATACCACGATGAAAGACATTTCACTTCTGGAATGCATATACTAACTATTTTCGTAGAGATTGGGGTTGCCTTCTGCTCAGGGGGTAGGTACGCACAATTCGACGCAATGCGCCTCAGCGAAGGAACAAACATGGCTGACGAGGGGAACAGGCGGCTTCTTTCTGTTGGGGGGCGTCATGATGTTTTTTGATCGCGCAATGTGAGTCTGTCCAAAAGGCACTATGTTACCTTACTTACGCAAAGAGCAGGCTTGCAATGGGCAATGTTCGTCCTCTGAAACCTCACCCCTCGCATCCCTTCTAACCCTCCGCGCAGATCCTCTTCATCATCGGCCTCACCCTGATAATCGGCCTACAAAAGACCAGCGCCTTCTTTGCGCGACGCCAAAAATGGAAGGGAACCGCTGCTTTCGCCGTCGGAATCACGCTCATCCTTCTTCGCTGGCCCTTCTTCGGTTTCCTGATCGAGCTGTATGGAATATTGGTCTTGTTTGGAGACTTCTTTGCGACAATCGCGGGGTTTATGGGGAATATTCCTGTCGTAGGACCGTACATTGCAGCAGGCTTGGAGAAGATTAGCGGAGGGAGGAGGAACGCGGACTTGCCTGTGTAAAGAAGGAAAGGGCAAATCTCGATAACAATATAGCTGCGGCACTTGGAGGATGGGTAGATTTGGGGCATTCGTCTGTATCATACTTTGGAGTTGACATCAAGAAGGCTTGGGGCGACCTACCATACAATGTAGGAAAGGAGTCAGGATCCGATACGCATAGCACGGTGTTTCTTCGAGCGAGACGTGTAAAATGCAGAATACCAATTGACAGTACTTCTCAATGTTGCTCCTTGTGGTGTTGGTTGTATAAGCTCCTGTGTCGAGAGATCATCACGTTACGAGCGAGAAGACGTCAAGTTTACAAGCCAAGAGACAAGATCTATCCGTAATTCATACAGAAGGGTTTAGTTGAACTGCCTTTTGACTATTTCATTCGACGAGCCGAGTTCAACATGGAGACCAGGCCGTAGCCGTTCTCCGCGTAATTTTGGTTTCAGTCATGACCACCATAAGCCATGCAATGCCATGCCCAGCTCCACCAACCAAAGAAGTCCCGCACATGCTCAGAGACGGCGACCACGGCGACCGCCCTTCCTCCTGGTAGAGTCGGAGGGGGTGGGGGTAACATCCTCGATGCGGCCAATGCGCATACCGGCACGGGCAAGAGCACGGAGGGCAGACTGGGCACCGGGGCCGGGGGTCTTGGTGCCATTACCACCAGTAGCTCGGATCTTGACGTGCAGAGCAGAGATGCCGAGTTCCTTGCAGCGGGCAGCTGTAGCTTTGTCAGTTTCCTATCCATGCTGCCGCTTTTCAGATTTTTTACGCACCGACGTCCTGGGCCGCCAACATGGCAGCGTACGGGGAGGACTCGTCACGGTCAGCCTTGACCTTCATTCCACCGGTGACACGGGAGATGGTTTCGCGGCCGGACAGATCGGTAATGTGGACGAAGGTATCGTTGAAGGAAGCAAAGATGCGGGCAACGCCGAAAACGAGCTCGCCCTGTTCAAATTGTCAATTCTAGCCTTCGAGCCGGCATTTGCGTTCGACTTGCCTCGCGGACCTGGGGACCGAGCTACACAAAATTAGCACACGTCGCATGCATTGTGGTTGCGACATAAGTACCTGGATGTTCTCCTGCGCACCGCGCTCGACCTTCTTCTTGGGAGGCATGTTGACTGAGAAATAATCTGCTTTGTGTCTTTACGGTGGTGGGCGACTACTCAGTAGAAGCCAAAAGTTCGATGGTCTGAAGCGAGTTTCGTGTGGGCGCGGAACCAAGTTTCTCCGCGCCTAGCGGGCCGACTCGAACTTTTCTATGACTTGACGCAGCTTATCGGACTTTCTCGTCTCACTGCTCACCATGGCCTGAACTCTTACACTCTACTCAAGAGTGACGCTGTCAGAATGGAAGGCGGCAAGAGCATCGGTATCATTGGGATGGGTGACATGGGGAAGATGTATGCCCGGCGGTTGAGCGATGCCGGCTGGAAGTGAGTACAACTTTGATGTTACAGGAGCTCGCAACATACTGCTTCTTCAGTGTGGTAAGTGCCATTTCTTTTTCTTCTTGTTGTTTCGCTTGTTATGATGACTGTGAGTGCATTTGGCTCGAGTATGGCGCGTGTTTGTCCTGTCACCGTCCTGGCTGCAGGTCGCAGGCATGCTGCTGTCAATGATGTGAACTCTCGCTACCTTAATTTTTACACCTCTGATTTTTCTTCATCGGTTTCCGCTTTTCTCGCATACTTCTTTGCGACTACGCTGACTCAATGCCTCATAGATGTCCACATATTTCTCACAATGAACTAACAACGTCCCTTCTCCAGGGTCAATGCCTGCGACCTTCCAGAGAGGTTTAACGCATTAGTGGAAGAGTTTCGGGAGAGAGTAGGATAGCCTCGTGTACTTCGTTATCAATAGAGCTGTGCTGAGCTTGTCCCAGCCGAAAGTTGAAATAATGCGAAGCGGTCATCTCGTTTCTCGATGCAGCGACTATATCATCTACAGCGTTGAAGCCAAGAACATTGATGCTGTCGTGAAGGCTTTCGGACCTTGTATGCCACTAATTATCTTCAATTTCAGTCCCTTCTAATCATAGCCGATCAGCAACCAAACTAGGTGCCATTGTCGGCGGCCAAACCTCATGCAAAGCCCCTGAGATTGAAGCCTTCGAAAAACATCTTCCTCCCGATGTCCACATCGTCTCCTGCCATTCGCTTCATGGACCAGGTGTTGATCCGAAAGGGCAACCCTTGGTTTTGATCAAGCATCGAGCCAATGATGAGGCTTTTGCCTTCGTCAAAAAGGTCTTGTCCTGCCTGCAGTCGAAATATGTCTATCTCACCCGAGAGCAACATGATCGGATTACCGCAGATACGCAAGCCGTAACTCATGCCGCTTTCCTGAGTATGGGCGCTGCCTGGATGGCCAACAACCAATTTCCTTGGGAATATCCGCGCTACATTGGAGGTATCGAAAACGTCAAGATCAACATTACCCTTCGCATCTACGCCAACAAATGGCACGTCTATGCAGGTCTTGCCATCCTCAACCCCGACGCACAAAAGCAGATCAAGCAATACGCAGAATCTGTCACCGAGCTGTTCAAACTCATGCTCGCAGGCCACAAAGAGGAGCTCAGAGAGCGCATCATGACCGCCAGAGAAGCCGTCTTCGGCGGTCGAAGAGTCAAAGAAGAGCTACTCCTCCGAGACGAAGTCCTCGACCGCTTTAGCTTAGGCGAGATTCCGGAGAAGCGTCTCAAGAACAATCATCTCAGTCTCCTGGCCATAGTAGACTGTTGGTGGAAACTTGGCATCATCCCTTATGACCATATGATCTGCTCTACTCCGGTAAGACTCCCCGGTTCTTCTTCACCAAGACTCTTGAATTCTGTTCATATAAACCTACAGCTGACACACAATAGCTGTTCCGCATGTGGCTTGGTATCACAGAGTATCTTTTCCGCAACGAAGCCCTCCTCGAAGAAATCATCGACACCGCCATCGACGACAATACCTTCCGCGCGGACGACCTCGAGTTTACCTTCGCCGCCCGAGACTGGAGCGCACGCGTCAGTCTCGGCAACTTCGACGCGTACCGCGAAAAGTTTGAGATTATCCAGAAATACTTCGAGCCTAGATTCCCCGAAGCGACAAAGGTGGGCAATGAGATGATCAAGACGATTTTGGAGAAGACTAGAGAGTCGTGAACGAGAGGCTGAGAGGTAGACATGTGAGTTGGAAGAGAGATTTGTCTTCTAGGAGTATTCGTCGTCTGTGGCTCACATCAACTTGAGCATTTGCTCCATTTAGGGGGTAGAACGTATGCAGGTCTCTGTAACTTGAACGATTACATGAAGTCATCGATTTGGTACCAACATGAGCGCAAATTGCCCAAAAAGTGGAGTATCTACCTCGTCCGTCTGACGCCCCAGTCCGAAGCATTAACGCCAGTACAATCCCCCATTAGGTCTATTCGTACAAAATGGTAACCATGCCATGCAGCCCGAAAACGCCGAACGATGCAGAAACAAAAACTAATCACCACTCTCAAACTCCCTGCTCTCGCCAATATCACACACGTCAAACCGGCCCCGCTCCTCGATGCCCTTCTCCTTCAGCGCCTCCCGCAGCAGCTTGGGCGGCTCCATGACTTCCTCCTCGGTCAGCACCCACGTGCCCCAGTGCATGCCCAGCGCTCTCTTGCACCGCGTGTCGACGAAGATGTTGGCTGCGTCCTTTGGGCTGGCGTGCACGGGGGACATGATCCAGCGGGGCTCGTATGCGCCGATGGGGATGAGGCCGAGGTCGAAGGGCCCGCGGTGCTGGCCGATTTGTGCAAAGGCTGGGCAGTGCGGGAGATGTGCGAACTCTGCGGAGTAGTCGTCTACGTCGGCGGGGGTGTCGGGGACGCTGCGGTATCCCGTGTCGCTGGGGAGGAGGTTAGATGATGTGTATGATACGAATGGGGAGGGAAAAACATACCCAGCGAAATATACCTTTGCACCGCCAGACTCGACATACCAACTCGCCCATAACGTCTTCGCCTTGTCGAACGGTCCCCTGGCACTCATATGCTGACAAGGCAACGCGCCGACCGTTGCGGTAATACCTCCCTTGACACTCCCCTCCGCCACACTACCCTCCTCCACCTCCTTCCCACCAACGATCTTCTCCTCCAACCTGACATCCCGCGTATCCCACCAATCCAGCTCCGTAACCTGACCCCCAGGAACCCCGCTCTTCTCAAACCACCGCTTATTCCCCAGCGGCGCGAAAAAGTGCGCATTGGGAAACTTGGCCTGGATCCGCTTGATGCTGGGATACGACAGGTGATCGTAGTGGTTGTGCGAGATGACGACGGCGTCGACGGCGGGCAGCTGCTCAATCTCGCACGCCGGCGGCGTGAAGCGTTCGAGCTTGAGGAACTTGATGCGCACGGGCGTGCAGCATTCTTCGAAGACGGGGTCGAAGAGGACACGCAGGCCAGAGGGGAACTCGACGTAGTAGCATGCGTGGCCGAGCCATGTGGCGCGGAGCTTTGGCGTGGTGCGCGAGGGGAGGAAGGATGGTTTTTGGATGGGGACCGTGGGAGGCGTGGTATCTGGGACGTGACCTTGGCCTGAAAGTTTTCTCCTGCGGTCATGTCAATCAATGCCAGAATTAGCTTTTTCATGTTGTTCTTTCTTCTATAGAATCATGACTTTGACGCCTTTTTCTCTACAAAGGGGATAGATATATTTCCAGGGAAGGTTGTAGAGGTGCCCGCCAAAACCAAAAAAAAAAAAAACATACCATAGTATTCTCAACCCCATGAGCGGCCCGTTGAAATCTTTAAAGCTCTCCCAGGGATTCGTGAAGCCCTGTCCATGCTTCAAATGATGCTTCTTGTCCGCTGCGTCGGCGGGCCTCGCGCCCACTTGCGCCGGATGGCTCACAACAGCAGCGTACATGGCTGCTCCGAAGCCGACTCCGCCAGCTGCCGAGCTCATCTTCACCGTGGACCTGAATCGAGGTTTCTGCCACCAGGCAATGCGCGAAGAATGGGTAGTAGAGCGCTGCGCAATGGAGCGAGAAGCGTTGTTCAAAATCGATGACGACGACGACAACGATGTCGACGATGTCGATGCAAATGTCCGAAGAGTAGCAGTGGTGGTGGTAAACAGCTTGACTCTTCTTCTCACAACAAGGACCATCATGACGCTTCCTCACCCCCTCTCTTATATACAGTAAATATAGAAAAAAAAGTCTCAGCAGATCGTATCGAAAAGAAAATGGAATAGGAAAAGAAAAACAGCCCGTCCGTCCTGCATGGCTCCCCCGCTCTCCGCTCCCACGCCTTTCCGTCCCAAAAGGCCTCTCACGTCCCTAAAACCATACGGCCGACCACTCAAAATCCGACATGGATGCGGCGCTATACCCTATCCATCCACTCAACGATCATATAATACACATCAAGACTGTGAAGGCCAGCCAAAGCTACGGACTTAACTTGGCGAAGGCTGGCCGCTCGCTCGGAACTGAATGGTCCTGATTGGTTGTTCCGCTTAGCTTGACCGCAAGCGGGCGAATGCATGGCTCCGGTAAATCCGGCGCGCGCACGGAGGAAGAGTCGGCTCGAATGCGAAAGTTCGTCCGCTTCCGACATTGTCAAAAAGAGTATGCATGACGTGAGGTCTGCAGTTTCGCCTGGAGGGTGATTCGCTTTGAGTAGGTGTCCATGAGTTGCAGAGGGTGTTGGCTTGCCTGTCTAATGCTGCTGCATATTATGTAAGCTGCTGATTGTGCTTCTTGACGGTGAACAGTGCAGAGGCTTTATTGACAGAATTACGCGACCATGCACACATCACTAGCACATCCAGCACAAATAGTGAACGTGTCATGTTCTCAGTCATGTTTCCAGGGCAGCCTTCCACTGCCCTAACAATCTTTTTCCATTTTGATGCCACTATTGAGAGACGACTCTGCGCACGTGCAGGTAATACTAATTCAATCCTATCCACCCGTATCCCTAGTGACTGTGCCATTTGGTATTGGAATCGTAAAGCCAAAGAAGAGAGCCTTTTCTGCCCAAGGAAACAAAACAAATGATGCCCCGTCATGCCATTAATTACAATCCGAAAATATCGGGATACGGGGACGGTTCGAAGGGGAATAAAGTCGTGAGCACCAGAGACTATAATGTAGGCTGTCGAAGCGCGAGACAGGCGTGCAATCCGTAATGAGAGCCAGACGAGGACGAGCAAGCTTGCTCCCGGCGACGCCGCGAACAGGTACTGTGCCCATTGGCCGGAGCCACTGATGTCCGACAATCGAAACGCAACCGCCAGAACCCGCAGAATGAGACCCCAAAATAGTCTTCAAACAAAACCATTAACCAGTGCAATGATCCCCCGAGGCCAGTCTTGTGGCGCAGTGCAAAAAAAGAAAAGAAAAAAAAACAATAACAATCGTAAAGTAAGTAGCGGCAATGATTCCAACGCCTGGGCGTAGGATGCAGCCATCGAAAAGCAGATAGGAAAGGGGCATCGCTGTGACACAACGGTCAAAGAAAGGAAAACGCCGTGAATCCGCAATTTCGCTCGAAGTGCTCCCAGTGAACCATGGACACCCAATGTCTAAGCGTAGTACGAACAATAATGAAAAGACCAGTGCGCAATGTAAACCAAACAAGGAAATCTATCATGCAAGATGGTCGCAAGCCTTGTGCTTTTCGTCAGATCCGGAGCGGCGCCGATATGCGTCCCAAATAGCGATGAGAAGAGAACGAATGAACGCCTTGGAAAGGTGGTTGTCCAGATCAAGTTGAAGCCAGCCGGAAAAGCAGCAATCTTATCCATCCAATGACCAGGACGGGGTCTAAGTATGGTGATCAAAGGTAGGAAACCAGGACCCGGCGGTAAGGAAGAACTTTTTGGACAGATGAATCGCTGAGATGGAACAGGATGTCAAATATGTAAGGTCGAAAAGGTGAATGTCATGGATGCAATCTTGGAATCGTGGTACCGGGTGGCCGCATGACTGACCACATTCGATACCTTCCCAGTTAACCAACGGTGACAATCGTCTGGTCTGAAAAATGTCCTGGCAGGGTATTCAACAGAAGACGAGCCAATGTGCGCTGGCAGATGGGAGTAAGCTGTGTCCTAGACAGCAACAGCCTGAGGTCCAAAGCCAGGCGCCATGAAGTACGGTGGATGCCTTTGGGCACAGTACATGCAACCACAGTTTACGCCGTGGTTGTTCCAGACTGGAGGCTGGTACTGCGTAGAGTAAGCAGGCGGGCCATAATTAGATGGCTGCTGTTGCTGCTGGGGTTGGCTGGGCGTTGGCTGAGACAGGGGTGGGAAGCCGAACATGGTGCGACGCGAGTAGCCTTCCGGAGCCCAAGTTCCCGTGGTGCCATAGTACTCTGGAGTAGTGGGCCCAGTAGTGGGAGCAGAGGCAGGAGAATGGTCGTTCGCCGAGCGCCAAGGGTCATACTGCGAGTAGCTTGGAGCATTGTTGTACGTCGGCTGTGCCGACTTGGGTGTGTACTCGTAAGGCGGCGGGTTGAAACTCTGCTGCATCGGTAGCGGCGGCAGCGGCTTGTTCAAGGAACGCTGACGTTGAACCGTAGTATCAATGGGGCTCAGCTTGTTGGCCCGGCCGGCGCGCACAGCAGCGTGGCTCTGGTAGTCCTTCCAGTGTTCTGACCAAGAACCCCAGCCTTGCTGTTCAGTCGGGTCGCGATGAAGCTTGAATTCAATGGCAACAAGCCATTCCATCTCCAGCTGATTGAGATCTGCGACTGGGATGCCGCTGACTTCAGACCACGAGCGGTTGATAAAGGTGTTGTCGTCCAAGAACTTGCTACCAAGCACCAGCGCGATGGTGAGAAGGCGGAAGAGGTGGCTGTCCGTCTTCGGAATGCCTACAAGCATTGGCATGCGCGTCGACAGGTAGAACATGCTGAGTAGGATGGTGGCCGAAGGCAACCTCGTTGCACAAAGCACTTGGTGGACCCATTTTCGGAACGATGGGGGCATCATGCGACCAGGTGTGATGACTTGTACTGCCATCTCGCAGACAAAGTCAGTCATAACATCCATGTCATAGTCCAGCTTAGCGGAAACGCCTCCCACGGGCTTCTCTTCCTTTGGTTGCTGTGACGCGCGCTGGTCCTGTGTGCGCTGCTGGTGCAGGGTAGAGTCGGCAATGCCGTGGTTGTTCTGCATGCGCATAGGAGGGAGGATCGTCGCTCCAGCAGGCTCATAGAAAGAACTTGGGGGCGGAAGGTTGGACGCTCCATTGTTGTGATAGGTACCCGCTTGCGGGTAGAGAGGTGGCATCGCAATGGAAAGCTGGCCGTAGCGGTCTGCGAAGTCGTAGCCATCATCCTGCTGTCGGATGCCCGGCTGGCCAGAGTAGGCTGCTTGCTGGTAGGGCATTCCTCCACAGCCCGACTGGTAGTTGGGTACAAATTCGGGTGGAGTGAGAGGAAGCTGCTGCCGGGGCATGTTGTGGCGTGGATAAAAGGACGGCATGATGAAAGAGGTGCTGTCGCAGAGGAACGAAGAGACCGGCACAGAAACCCTGGAGATGGATTAGCACTGGTACCGTGACAGGGCAGTGCCAACCACGTTTTAAAGTAGCAGTCAAACTTACAGTGACTTCAATTCCTATTCCGCAGGAAAATTCGAGCGTGAGCTCTTGGGGTGCCTACCGACGCCCTAATAAGTTCCGCTCATGCACAAAGGGAATATTTTGTCCAAAGAGAGTGTTGTTCGTTAACAATCGAGAAGGCGTCCAAAGGTACAAACAAGGACGTCTAGGTCAGACAATGCGATGGTCGTCGACGGAAGGGCTAGATGGAGTTGCAAGTCGATGGAAGAGAGTCGTAACAGGGACCGATATTAGAAGGCGTGATGGGTATTGAAAAATGACTTTTCTGGTAGCGCAGAATCCACTGGAACGCGAACCACGACGAGGCCTAACCGAATAGATCGCCCGTGGTAGATGTTTGAAGGTTGCACGCTTGTGATCGCGGTCGCGACGTGAGGGCGTAGGATGTTGAGGTGGAGGTGGAGGTGGAAGTGGAAGCCGGAAAGCCGAGAATGAAACAGGCAGGGGCGACCGAACCGAAACTCAAGTGCCAATTCGAAAACCAGCGACGATGCCGAAACTATGCCACGAGGAAGGCCAGCGCGAGGAGGTGATGCGGTGGATGTTTTCCTCGGCGACGGTAGCCGTTAGAGTCAAACCCTGCTGGTACCCGGGGCGACGCGAACCAGGTGTGCTCGAGCGCTTGACGGGGCTTGAGGAAAGCGGCGAGAGAGCACTGCCCGTGTGTACGTGGGCGACGAGGCGGCGGACGACAGCAGCGCAGCGGGTTGCGAGATGTGCAGAGGCTCACGAGCGCTCGAGCGGCGGAATCCGACCCTGGCGATGGTTGCCCGAGGGAGAGCAGTGGCCACCTCAGCCCGGCTGTGACGAGGAGCGTGTGGTGGGAGCGAAGCTCGAGAGGGGCGCTGCGGGTGACGACGAGAGCGCACCGGCAACGGCTCTGGGAGTGGAGAGAGAGAGGAGGAGGAGGGAGGGGTGGAGGGAGAGAAGGGGAGCGGACGGAGAGGAGGAAGAGGAGAGAGTGAGGAGAGGCGAGGCGTGTGCGTGCGTGCGTGGGAGAGTGCGTGTGAAGGGTGTGTGGTGACGGTCCACGGGCCCCGTTAGCCTGGCCGCGCAGGAAGCGAATTTCTCGCTGGGCTCGCGCTTGTTCGGAAAGGCACCAACGCCTGAGCGCGGCATGTAATCTCTTCACCACTGGTTATTACCGCTAAGGGGGTCTGCTTGCCCCCCTCCCCCCCCCCCCAGGCCCGGCCGGCCTCTGCGCTGCCGCTGTCCGGCACCCTGGGAGCGTCGCTCCATGGCTCGACACGACGGCAACACGGCCCACCAGGCTGCAATTCAACTCCCACACTCCCCCTCAGGACATGAGACATGGCGAGTTGTGTTGCAGCTGCTGCCGGCCGGCGGGCGCCTCCTGTGCTCCTCGTCTGGCCCTCTCTGGCGGTCTGCTGCCCCTGTGGACGAGCGCTGCCGCGTCCGGCTAGGCTTACATATCTCGTCCACGCCCGTAATAACGCGGCGGCATCCACTCAGCGTGCCTGGCCGAGCTTGGTGTGGGCGCTGCACCGCTGCTGCGTCGTCAGGCACAAGTCGCTGCACTCTGTTCGAAAATGGCTCCATTTGCTCCAGCGTCTCCAGCATGGGGTCCGTCGCCGCTGCAGCCGTCGCCCCAATCAGCGCCCGCCCACGAGCCCGTCGAAGCCGTCAGGCGCTGGCTCGCTGCATCCGCGAGAGCCACGCTGGCACGCCCGAGGTTGGGAGGCAGTGGGCAGTGGGCAGTGGGCTCGTCTCCTCTCGTCTCTTTGCGTGCAAACCGGCCGGCCGTCAAATCCTTCACTGCCGCTCCGCCAAGTCAGCGTCGTCGAGCGACCCCATTCCCTTTCGGCGTCGCTAGGAATCCCGCCTGCATCGTGCGAGCAAGACTCCGCCTCGACAATGGTCATCACTTCCCCAGGTGCCCAGGCCATGGCCATGACCATGACTGTGTCGTGCTCGCCGCCGCGCACCTCCTCGTAAATATAGACTCGGTCCGTGTAGACGAGAGACAGATTGCAATAAGCGTGCCACTCTGCTCCGTGATTCTGCCACCTGCTCCAGTGCTCCAAGGCGGCCGGCGAGCCCCGTGCTGCGCCAAAATGGTCCCAGCATGCACGCATCCCATGTCGCTGCTAGTCGTCCGCATGAGCAGCTCCTCTCTCCGTCGCCGCCCGTAGCCCGCCGTGGAGGGAGGGGGTTTGTCGGGCTTAGCAGCTACGACGTAGTGGGCTGGACGCTGCACGCATATTGCCAGGTGATGATGAACGCATGGCCGCCCTCAATCAAGGCTCTCGTCCGCAAATCGCAGCGGGGTCCAACACCGTCGCCGGCCGGCCAGAGAATCGGCGTCAGACATGGCTTCACAGGGCCAGCCTCTGCGTCAGGGAGCGTCATGCATCCGCCGCTTTCCACTTTCCAGTGCCACCCTCCCGTTCGCTCATCCTCTGCCATGCCACCAGAGAAAAAACGTCGTCGGTCCGCGGTGGCAACCTCGGCGCACATCGCTCCTTCTAGCCCGCACGACTGCCGTCAGCAAGCGCTAGAAAAATGCCTCCTGTGTCGTGAACCGCCTGCCCGGCCGGCATCGCAGCAAGAACGCGAAATGCTGAATTCCGACGCCTATTCATCCACGCTGATTCGTGCCTCGGCGTTGAGCTGCTCGTCCTGCCTTGCTGCAACACGCTGACACCTCTCAACGATTGGTGCGTCTAGCCAAAGTGAGCCATGGCGCCTGATGACGCTCGCCATCGTCCACCACGTTTCTCCACAGGCAGCAGAATTTCCGGCATGTCGCAGCGGCCATTGACTCTCCTTCTCGTGGCAAGCAATAACTGCTGCCTATGAGCTTGCGCAGCCCAATGCCGTCTTGACGACGCCGGCGGTGCCAGCCTGCGGCGGAAATGCTACGCAAGACGTACAATCACCGAACTCTTGGACCACATCCGAGCGGCCATCCTGTGCTGCTATTTTCGTCGGCTTCTAGAGACACGGGTACGTGCTCTTCATTTCGACACGTCTGCGTGATTCACATGGTGATACCCCATCACACTTGGGTTACAATCAATTCAATCTTCATTCAATCAAATTGACTATGCACGTGATCGCATCAATGTTCCTCCGCGACGCCGAACTCCTTTGCGGATGCACATTCCGTGGTATTCCCAGTTAACTCCCCACGTGAAGCCCTATGCCAAATAACCCATGTACAGTACCTAACTTTTCCGGCCCGTCTAATTCATCGTGCGAATCAACGTGTTGATGGCGTCCTCTCGGTTGCCTAGATCACCCCCCTCAACGAAATGCTTGAACTTCCTAGTACGGAAGCCGCCAGTGGGGTTGTTGAGTTTGAATGGCCACAGGAAGTTAGACGCCTGCTTGAAATTGGGCCCAACGGTATAGACTGCGGGAATCCGTTAACATGCTTCCAAAATACCTGAACATTAGAGACTCACTTTCGTGTATGAGATCCTCCATACAGATGATACTATACGGAAATTAGCTCACTTGACAATAGCTGCCGGAGGCGCTGCTTCTTACCCGTATTTTCCGAGATGCTGTTCTATAATCTCGTTGTCGGTTAAAGGAATGCGCTGTTTGTCCACCTTGCCATAGCCTCGCTCTGCAACATATTAGCTATTGCACTGGAATGATGCAGAGACCTCTTACTGTAAATAAGCTCACGGACCGATTTCTGGTTGGGGTAGCCGTATGCGACAAATGGCTCGATGACTGTTTGCAGGGATTAGCTTCATGGTTGTGTCGTGTGAGGCAGGTGGGCTCACTCTTCAGCATCTCCATAGTGGCCTTGGTCAGCTTGACGAAGACGCCATTGTTGATTTGGAGCAGGCGCAAGAGCTGCAGCGTCTTACGCTTCTTCGGGTCAACCTTGTTGATACCCTTTATCCGGACTACGAAGACGAGCTTGGGCTCCTCTGGGACGTAGAAGCTATCGCTCTTCTTAGCCTCTCGAGAAAGTCTAATCTTCTCCCTCTATTCAAAGATTAACCCTCAGTGTCCACACGTCTAGTATTGGAGGCCGTACCTCTGCGTCGCGGTATTCCTTCACATATTTCTCAGCGCGAGTGAAGATGACCTCCCTCTTCTTCTTGTTCTTGTCTATCCACTTGTTAGCCCTGTAACTGACGTGACTGTCCACATGAGGCTCTTAAGAGGGCGATTGCATCAGTCCCGAAAGATGGTTAACGGTTCGACAACATTGACCGAAGTCTAGTCGATAGTGTTGGTTGATATCATCATCGTAATCGCCCTCTCAAGCCTTCAGTGGTAGGAGCCCGCATACCTCGCTTCTCTTTTGTTGCCAAAGCACGCTCCTCGCGAGCCTTCTCCTGCGACTTCCGCTTCTTTAGAAGGGTCTCGGGGACGAGGATGTCGTTCTGCGTCGGCACGCTCCTGTGGCATCTATTAGTCGCTGAAAGCACAGAAGATCGAGTTGCACTGGATCTGTAGGGTGACAATCGCGGGCTTGTTTTATCAAACTTACGTCGAGGTGGTCATTTTCGGAGCGGGAGCACGTTGGCCGTTGTCAGTTCCACTGTCTCGAAAACTTTCGCCTCGAATTTTGGAGCTCGGAAGCGGGGCGCTAACACATGTTTGGTTAGCGCATCTCCATCCAGGGTCTTGCCATCAACGGGTCGGGTGTCTCACTAAACCAACCTCTTCGGGGAATACCCTCCCTTTCCAATATCAATTTGACCACTTTTATAAGGAGCTCTTTAAATTTCAAAGTAGTTCAAACGGTCCGAACTTGAAATCACCAAGTTATCGAGAATCGAAGATGCGTCCCACAAGGATACCACATACTCATTTTCCGACGCAGTTCTTTCTTCCTCCGCTGAATTGGCATTTTGCTGTTGTGAAGGCTTACCGTTCAATGACTATTGAAACTATACCGTCATCATCATTATAATCTAAGACACTGACCTTTTGCAATAAGGATGAAAGAGTGGACCGTGTTTCTCGACGAGTCCCTAAGTTCTATTAGACCAAAGGAGGCCTATACTTAGATATTGTGGGCTAGCCCAACACTGCTCCCTCTCATTTCATATCAGTGGAACAGCGCAGGAAGATCACAATCTCATACGATCCTCTTTTCTAGGTGCAATAGTACATTTCGGAGATCCTCCAGAGATCCTCAATTTATTCATACTAATGACAGTTCCGCTGAAAAATTCCATACAGCACGACGGTTTGCTCCGGAGCTATCTACAGCTCTTGCTCCGCTTGTTACTATGAAAAGAGCTTTAGGCCATCTGCGCTCAGTGGGCCGATGAAATCTTCTGTTCCGTTTCGAGCTTGCAGGTCATTCAGTTTGCAGCCTTCTCGCCACATCGCGAACCAATGCCACCCTGGGATCCTACGTGACACAATGACGGATTTGCCTCACTGAACAAACAGCTATGTGTCATAGTCTACGGATCAAAGAGTGCCTGCAAGAGGTGCTAAAGCTCGAGAGGATAATAATTTCCGTCACGAGACCTTGCTAGCTCACCAAGAGCATTGTCCAAAGGATCTAACCAAATCCTTGAGCTTCATGCATTCCAACTACGTATTTGCTTACCTAGTTACGTGATGAAACGAATTACGCTTTGTTTGTCTAATAGGGACACCTTTTTTCGCCTCGCAGCGCGGTGGTCAAAGACGTTTCACAAACTTACATTCCAGGGCCCACGACGCAACCGGAACCGAGATGACTACTACCTCATTACATTACCCTCAGGAAAAACCTCTCATCTGAGACAAAGACTCTCGCACCGAATGCGTCCCCTGCTATTCTTAAATTCGATCAGCACGAGATGGCTTTCAAGAGTAGAAAAGTTGTGTCGCAAACGGCCGCCTTAACGATGGTGAAACGCGTTGAACAGTGGTTCCCATCCGGGAACAGCCTCTAGTGGAGCCAACACGTTGAGAAGTAGAGAGTTCTGCTTTCGAGCTTGGCCTACTGGTCGTCACTTATAACTTGGGATGGGTATGGACATCAGAGCTCACTGGATTTACACTTCCGCGATCTAGCAAAGCAGTAATTCGGAGTACCACCATCGCTTTTGTACTAAAAGCGTCCTCTCGTCCTCTTCATTCGTTACCCCGACTTCAATTCCCACATTTGATCGTACTTCACGTTCACTTCGACTTCCATCGACATGGCTCCCACTTTGTCGAGTACCCTCACGTCGACGCTGACGGTCTTCGTCACGCTCACGTCTGGACTTCCCAGCCCGGGGTCCACTGACATCCCTACTGCTATTGAGGGTCTCCCCCAATGCGTTCAGGGCGTTGTCTTCCCGCTCATCTCCGACAGCCAATGCAAGACGGATGATTTTGGTTGCCTGTGCTGGCAGTTGAACGAAGTCGATGCACTTGATTGTGTCAAGGCTGAATGCTCTTCGGATGAGACGTCACGTAAGCTTCCCTTTTGATAAAGTCGGCACTCCACATTCTCAACATGTACTGACCTACTGCATAGAATTCGCCAGCTTTGAGGGTTCAATTTGCGCTTCGAACACCTCTACCACTTATTACCCGACCCCTTGTGACTCAACAACTTATGTTCCACCCCCGACCACGACTCCATGTGAGACAAGCACCCCGGTATATCCTGTCAACAACGTCACGAGTGTCATTCCGCCTCCGGCTCCGCCATCTCCTGCTCCCCCTGCTCCCCCTGCTCCCGCTCCGTCACCAGTCCGAATCACCAACGAAACTACTGGCGGATCCAGCTCCAGCAGCTCCAGCTCATCTAGTTCCTCTGGTGGATCTGGAGGTGCTGGCGGAAGTGGTGGTTCTGGTGGTGAATCTAGCTCACCTGGCGCTGCGCCTCCATTCGAAGCTGCTGCTGCCGATCTCAAGAGCGCCCACCTTGGTCTCGTTATCGGAGCTATGGGTTTCTTAGGTTTGATGTTCGCGGAGCTATAAGTCTCCAGAGTGTTGGATAGTTGTTTATTTGAGTTTTGGATTTGATTATATAGGAGATATCGGGGGATATCTCATCTGGTGGAAGTTGTGGTAATGTTAATGTTTAATAAGAATGCAAAAGTAGAAAATCTCCAGTCGTTCTCTTCCTGAAGTGTTTCTTAGATTGTGTCGTTCATTCGACGACAGCCGGCTACTGCTTTTGAGTGGGTAACATCCACTCCAACGAGTATCCGTAGCTTGTGTGATTCCTCGGGCAAGCTCGGCCAATGAACGAAAAGGAAAGCAATGTCCGGAATTGAATCCAAGTTTGTACGCAAACAGCACACATGACAAAGGAAATGCTATGACAATAAGGAAATGTATTAGCGCTCGTGAGTGCGGAATGCTTTATAGGAGACATTATGTCCTTTACGAATTTCACTATGCTAGATGCAAATACTACAAGTGGCGTTTCATCAATGAGAATGGGTGATGTCCGCTTGGCATCCTCTGACGTGGAAGCAGACCGAATTTTGTCCATACCCTGTGTAAAACTAGTCAAGCATTACTATAACGTATTCAAGTACTCCTTTTGCTCATGCGTTCGTGAGTCATCATATGTCTACAACCTGCACGGGATTCCCCAGCTTCCCAGTATTCCCAATCATCTGCGCGGCATTGACCATAACCGTATGCGGCCCTTGCCCTCCCCAGACTCTATCCCAAATTAATTCTCTTATCCCTCTATATGTGACTTTTACCAGATTCAACCAAAGCCATGGATTCAACAGCCCGTTAGACCACTTTGACTGGATACTCATACCTTTCTCGTATGCATCATGGCATTTATCCCACCAGACGACTTCTTGCCCCGCTCCCCAATGTACATGCCCAAATACGTGTAGGTTTGGCTTGACTCTTTTTACCTCGGCGGCGAGATGCTCGCAACCCATGCCGCTTGGCAGTGGGAGGTCCATGTGGTACTTTGGTGGTGTATGCGTGATGAGAATATCCGTGTCTTCAGGCACGGTCTCTGACCAGGCATCTCTGCCTCGCGGATACTGGAAAGCGTGCACGCTCATCGGCCCGCACGCTGGTATCTGCGGTGCTCCATAGAGCGTTATCCTCCGCTGTGTCGTTCTTCGTGCTAAGAGACGTGTTCTCGAGTCTATAGAGTCCGCGTCTTTATTCCTTGGCTCAACCGTGATCGCGAGGCTTAGCCTACGGTGCTGCAAATAATGCACTCGTTTCCAGTCTATGCTTCCATCCCTTTGATCCTCACGAAGTGAAGGGCGACTCCGCGGGTCGAGATACGTATCGTGGTTTCCGCTTATCACTACAATCTCTTTGTGTGGCAGGGAGGATAGCCAATCTAATTGCGTCTGAATTTCTTCTATACTCCCGTCTACCGTCATGTCGCCCGCAAGTATCAAGATATCTCCGTCAGGCACATCTTCAGGTATGTGATTATGCGTGTCTGATATGCACACTATGCGAATTGGGGTCTCGGAGGGCCTGGGGCTTGACCGTAGGTAGTTCACGATATGGTAGGCATGGTGTAGTAGTAGCTTAACGGGAGCTCGGAAAGCTAGTTGGATGTAGCTTGTGGGTTCGAAGGGGTCGGGGCCTTTAGATTGCGCCGTGGAGCTGCGCCATGAGGTCAGGTTCTCGAACACCATACCCGCACGACACCCGAAGGGCCAGTAATTGATTGAGAATGTATGCGGTGTGTGCCTGTAGTGGCTCGAGGGCTGCCGGCGTCGTACAGGGATTCGGTGGTTTTGCGCCAACAAGCGTGGCTGTGGTGGCTAGTGGCGATCCTCCACTCTCTCCACCATCCAACCATCCAACTCATGTCGACTCCTGTCTTCCCCAAAGCTGGTTTGAGAAAAATCTGCCGAACGAGGCAATTATGGAATGGAGTAATGATGTCGCATCGTGTAAGAATGGCCGCTTCACCGGTTTTAACATCTATAGCGCCTGGTCTTGGCCCCAGGCATGCATGCACATCTCAAGCCCGTCGAGGCTGAGCCAGGGCAGACCGCGCGCATCGAAGAATACGGCGTTGCCAGAGCCTCATGCATCTTAAGTAGCAGCCTAATTCCTGTCCTCCAAATTTTTCTCTTTTTTTCCTCCGTGATATGACGTCTTTTTGAAACATTGTTTCGCTGCCCCATTTCGTAAAGCGTTTTTATCCCTATTGACTCTGAAATCATGGCCGAATTAACGCTCGCTGCTGTATCGTTGACTTTTCAAGTCTTTTCGGGATGTGTTCAAGGTAGGCATTCTCCTACTTGGAGCTTCTTGAGCTAGATCATTAACGGATCTAGGATATCAATTCATTACGGAAGCCAGGGACATGCCTTCGAACTGCCAGTATTTGAGAGTCCGGTTAAAGACTGAGCAATATCGCCTTTTAGACTGGGCAGAGGTAGTCCAAATCGACGAAACAGACGACAATCTCCTCATCAGTAACGCCAGCAAAGGCCTCCTCCTAGATGTCCTAGATCAGCAACGTCGTCTCCTCCACCAATTTGGGCGCTTGGACGAAAAATACAAGAAGCTCTCAAAGCCACTTCTGGTCGATTATGAAGAAACCCATGATGGGGCTCTGCCCTCCCCGCCTGCTTATTCATCTGACAATCCATCTATATCGAGAGTAGACTCAGATTTTCAGCGAAGATTCCCTCAACAGGAAATACTTTTGAAGAAGAGCTTAGAGTGGGCGAAAAAGACTGCGCAGTTTCCAAGGCGATTGAAATGGGTGTCGCTCGACAAGACGAAAGTGGAAAATTTGGTGCTGAAGTTGGCGTCTTTGAACGACTTCATGCAGGAGATGCTCAATGCATCGCAACTAAAGGAACTCACCATCAAACAGACTCGCACAGAATACCAGATCATGCAGCTAAATAGTAGCGTTCAGAATTTGGTCCAGGTTTTCCAGTCCACGGTCCTCCAAATGAAGGGTGGGCGTAGGAGATCTCGTCACCTAACGAATCCCGTGCGGGCTTATATGGACTCGCGTGGGTTTGACAGTATCGATGAGGAAAACGATTCTATAAAGCCCGGACTCCACCCACTGGCCGCTTTAGCCCAATTCAAGGCTTTGAACTCAGCAATCGAGGACCCAACCATCTTCACCGATGAACTCACTTCGTTGATCAATCTAAATCACAATGCTTCCGAGACGCTGGACGTCGAGCTCTCCCGGAGAGACATCTATATCTTGGACCCCGAAACCGACGAAGTGAGCGAAAGTCAACGGGTAGAAGCGTACTACCAGCCCCCGCGCTCAAGAAAGACCTCTGTGTGGATAGAATGGAAATCGTACGAACCGCCTCCAGCCCAACCCATAGGTCCTGATCCTAAGATACATGCGCGTGTCAAGGCTCTTGCAGCACTTCTAAAGGAAAACAACTCGAAGGACCAATTCCGCGCACCGCACTGCCTAGGCTACTTCCAAGACACAGATCCGGAAACGGGAGAAGACCACTGCCGCTTCGGTCTTGTCTTCGAAAAGCCAGCTACGGCGCACCCACTCACGCGCCCAATCTCTCTCCACTCTCTTCTTACTCGCCCAGACTTGGACATACCCTCTCTAACTGACCGCATAACACTCATGCGACTTTTGAGCGAAACTCTTGAGCGTCTACATGCAGTGAATTGGCTGCACAAAGGTCTTCGCTCCTCAAACATCCTTTTCTTCTGCGACTCTAGCCCGCAAGACATCGAGTACGACGTGCCCTTCATCTCAGGCTTTGACTACAGCCGTCCAGCCATGAGCGACGAATTGACCGAGAAGCCCCCTGAGAACGCTTCTCTAGACATATACCGCCACCCGAGGGTCCAAGGCTCGGGCGGACGTGATGGGCCGGGTGATGGGCCGGGTGGTGGGTTCAAAAAATCATATGACCTCTATTCGCTCGGTGTTATTCTGCTTGAGATCGCGTACTGGAAGCCCATCGATAAGATCCTGGGGATTGAGAATCTTGAAAAGGCGAAGCCGAAGATTGTATTTAATGCGAGGGGAAGACTCTTGGATGAGAGCGAGGGGTTTTTGAAGTATGTGAAGAGTCATTTGGGAGATACGGTGCAGGCTGTGATCAAAGCATGTTTGGAGGGCCCGCAGGCATTTGGGCTGGCGGAGGATGCAAACGAGAAGAGGGAGGAAATTGGGGCGAAGATGCAGAAGGCTTTCTACCAGCAGGTTGTTAGGGAGTTTGTGCAGATGAGGATTTGAATGGCTGGAACGCTGGAGCGTTCCCTTGAGCTTTTGAGTATTTGCGTACAAAGTATTAGTACAATATCAAAGATCATTCCGTCTCTTTATCCAATAACATCTCCACCAAAACCTACCGGCCTTCTTATTTTCTGGCCTTCCTTGTACGGCACCAGCGCCATCGCCTTATAAATTCTGCCCATTCCTGTCGGGCCTCTATCAACTAGCCTCTTCCACGCTGTTTCTAACCTTCTCTTCACTTCATCATCCATTGCCCCCTTTAGTAATCTTTCAGCCCGTTCTTTAATGCCCATGGTCGATAGGAAAAATGCTTGCTCCACCGGCCCGTGAACTTCCACCCCAGGCGAGGCATCAAGCGCCTTTTCAGCAAGCGCAAGAAAGTCTACGTCCGCACTGAGATCGACTAATCCAGGTGATATGAAGGGAGAGCATGTTTGGTGCGAACGAATGCCGCGAAGTGTGTTTGCGGGTATTGTATTAGAAGTGCCATAGTCGAGAATCAATGCTGCACCTGAGGCTTGCGATTTCTTGAATGCTGGTTGGGTGGATGCGGAGGATGTATTAGAGGACTGATTAGTAGCTAATGTAGACGATGCATTGCCCCCTCCAATTCGCTCTGCAAAATCGGATATGTAAGACAATGATTCAGGAGATATTTCTATGATGGCATCGGGTATGCTTTCGAGCTTTTTGTAGCGGGAGGAGGATTTAGGAAGGTATAGAGAATGTGGGGTCGGAGTTTTGGACACAGTGAGGCTGAAGTCGGGGGGTGGTTCTTTAGGCTTAGATGCTGTGATTGTAGTTGAGGTAGTTTCGGGTGGTGTGGGAGCTACGACTAGCTCGTGCCATTGGTTCTTCGGTACTTGTGGGCCAAACTTGGGTGTGATGGGCCCAGTGGGTGTTAGAATCGTGGAAGAGGCGGGTATCTTGGATTCAGGGATGTTCTGGAAGACATGAATTGGAAGAGCGTCGAAGAACTCATGGGCAAGGATGAAGGGCGAGGATGTGTCTTCTACAATTGGGGTTAACGATGCAATACGTAAGAATCGAAAGAGTAGCGCTGTACCTTTGGGCACGAATCGTATATCTTCGCACCATTTGATTTGACAGCCAGGTATATATTTGCAAGGGGCTGTCCATCCGATGTCTGATTTGCTTAGCTCTTCAGACCCAGAGAGCAATTGCGCCTGCTGTTTTCGCAAATGCGGTGATGCTTCGACGAGATATATAGCTTCAACACTTCGCGCAAATTGTTTGAAACTTGATATGGTCTGGCTAAGAATCAGCATTTGGTCTCTCTCTCTCTCTCAAGTTCTATAATCGTATCCGTATGTGTAACGTACCCTCAATACATCATCCATCAACGTGCCCCGCCCAGGTCCCACCTCAATGATTTGCACCTTCTCTCTTCTTCCTTGTGCCAACCATTCCGTATATAACCAAATCCCGACCAATTCGCCAAAGATCTGGCTGATCTCCGGGGATGTGATGAAATCGCCTTTTGCGCCGAACTGGTCATGGCCCGTGGTCTGACGCGTGTAGTATCCGCCGTCGGGGGAGGTGAGACATTGGCGCATATACGCGGCTACGGATACGGGTCCTGTCGTCTGTTATTGACATTAGCTAGAATCCTATGATAGCCAGACTGAAAAGGGCGCACCGTGATAGCTTCAGCGAGTGACTTCGCGAGCGGCGTCGACCACTGTCGCTCTGCACCCGACGACCACCGGATGCCATATTGTGCGGATCTATATCCCGTAATCCTCGGCTTCGCACACCTCGCTGTACTCCGGACAATACTCAGAGCATTGGTTCTCATCTTAGTCGTCAACGGACGACCATGGCGTGTCGATCCAAAAAGTTAGACGTTGTAGGAGCTATGACCACCTCGAATTCACGTTTGCACGTGTTATTTGATCTCACCTCTTTGTGTAACCACACAATATAGGATTTTTCAACATAAGAGAAGTATAACATAATGGCATCACGCTGGGCAGACGATGAAGCCGATAAGGCGGAAGACCTTCGCCGCAAAAAAGAAAAGGAAGAAAAGAAGCGTCTCAAACTTCAAAAACAACAGGCTGAGCAGGAAGCGGCAGCAGCGCAAGCAGCTCAACCATTGGAAGGACCACCTGCAAAAAGGAGGCGATTATCAAACGACGCTTCATCTACCGAGCCTACAAAAGACAAGGAAAATGAGAGGAAACTGCTTCGTTTCGACGGCGGAGGTTGGGCACCCTGCAGACACACATCAAACTTCGAGACATTGAACCACATCGAAGAAGGATCCTATGGCTGGGTCTCACGCGCTCGCGACATTTCCACCTCTCAAATCGTCGCGCTCAAAAAGGTTAAAATGGACTACAAGCAAGATGGCTTCCCCATCACCGCTCTCCGTGAAATAAGCATCCTCCAGCGCGCCCGCCACCGCAACATCGTCTCCCTCCATGAAGTCCTCACAGCTTCCGCCTCCTCCTCAGAACCAGAAGTCATCCTCGTCATGGAGTTTCTAGAGCACGACCTAAAGACGCTCCAAGAAGACATGCCTGAGCCCTTCCTCGCCTCGGAAGTGAAAACGCTACTCAAGCAACTCGTCTCTGCCGTATCCTTCCTCCACGAAAACTCCATCCTGCACAGAGACTTGAAAACATCCAACATCCTCCTCTCCAACCGTGGCCACCTCAAAATCGCAGACTTCGGCATGGCGCGCTACATACCGCCCGCCTCCGCGCCCCTAACGCAGCTCGTCGTCACGCTATGGTACCGCAGCCCAGAGCTCCTCCTCGGCACCGAGTCCTACGGCACCGAAGTAGACATGTGGAGCGTAGGCTGCATCATGGGAGAACTACTCCTGAAAGAACCAATTCTACAGGGGAAAAACGAAGTCGACGAACTCGCGCTGATATTCAACCTCTGCGGTCTCCCAAGCGACAAGTCCTGGCCAGGCTTCTGGCGCCTGCCCAACGCGAAATCGCTCAAGATACCGCGCGATGCCGGGCCTGCCAAGACCGGCGGGACGATTCGTACAAAGTTTCCTTTTCTCACGAATGCCGGCGCGGAAATGCTTTCCTCGCTGCTCAGTCTGAATCCGGAGCGGAGGCCCTCGGCGGACGAGGTGTTGGAGCATTCGTATTTCAGGGAGGCGCCGAAACCGAAGCCTATGGAGATGTTTCCTACGTTTCCGAGTAAGGCTGGACAGGAGAAGCGGAGGCGGAGGGATAGTCCGAATGCGCCCAAGCGCGGTGAGGCACGAGGCAGGCAGAATATTGACTTCAGTGGTATATTTGCGAATAGGGAGGAGGAGCAGGCGGGCGCAGGGTTTCAATTGAGGGTGGCCTGAATGAAGGGGGAAGTAATTTAGATTCCCCTGAGCAATACTGTGAAATATTCAATAAGATTCCGTTCATGAGAATCACGAGTGAGATTGTTGAGGTGAGGCAACCGCCTAAGTCTGTGTGGGCCATTGCTTCAGATTGCTACTGCACTAATATACCGCGTGCAACCATGTGATTTCACCAATACAAGCGGGTATCTTATGTATCCCAAGTAAAGCCCATGACGCCCAGAAAAGATCAAAGTTTTCCATGCAAGCACCCGGATCCATCTCAAATAGACAGTATGATACACGGTAGCAGGACCAGCGGTGGCAGAGCGCTGACTTGACTACTTTTTTGCATAAAGGGGAAGTCCGTAGGGAAACTTACAAGGAAACGGCGTGTCGTGCATTTTAGAGGGTTATTCGAGCCATGATGACACGTTCTTCCTATCTCCGTGGAGGTCCTCGGCCCCTACTCCTGCTCCGGCTACGATCGCTATAGCTGTCGTATGAGCTGTAGCTAGGGCTTCGCCTTCCCCTTCCACCACCTCCTCCTCCTCGACCTCCTCTTCGTGGTGGAGAGTCACGCCTCCGATAGCCGCCGCCAGCTCTTCCTGCTCCATACCTAGGTGGGCTTCGTGAATGGGAACGGGAATAATCCGATCTTGGTGGGCTTCGTCGTGGAGACCGGGAACGAGAACGCGATCTAGACATGGAGCGGGGAGGGCGATATCCATACCCATCTCTACCTCCTCGGCTGCCTCCCCAACCACCGCCCCGAGGTCCTCCTCTACCTCCACGTCCTCCGTATCCGCGGGGTGGTGACCGTGACCGATATCTAGGTGGACCACCCAACGGAGGAGGTCGGTATCCACCCGGTGGACCTCCTGGTCGATAGTCGAAGTCACGATCTCGCGGTGGTGGACTTCGACGCAGGGGTGGTGGTGAATGCGAGAAACGGCGACGGGGAAGCACGATGGAAACTAGAATTTTAGCACCGTCTAGCTGAGATTCATGCATTTTTGCAGTGGCACGCTCGGCGTCGTCGATTTCTTCGTAGAGGATATACGCTGTTCCGCGATTGACGTTGACTGCGAACTTAGCGTGATTCGTAACTAGGGACAAAGAAACTCACAAACTGGATTCATAGGGAGCTTCAGATCTCGAATGGGTCCATATTTTCCGAATATCTCGCGGAGATGGTCCTCTTTCACGTTCTTCGTCAATTGCTCAATGACAATCTATCATCACCGTCAGCAGGCTCTTCAATATAAGGCTGAATGTTTGGAGGCATTGCGAAGTCCTGGGTCTTTGTGGTGTAATTACCTTTGAGCTTCTTGGGGCTGGGGAGCTTGTCCTCCTGCTTGGACTGCGCGAATAGCTTCGTAGTCGTCCTCTAGACGTCACGGACGGCGACCGCGCCCTAGTACCCGGAGTGTAGCCTCGACCATTACGGCGCGGGGACGGTGATCGAGCCGGTGTGCGAGATCGAGAGCGAGAGTATGAACGCGGAGATATGGAGCGCTGGGGAGACCTTGGGCGACCCGATTGCGATCGTCTTGAAGGTGACCTTGTACGTGAACCGCGGGCGCGGTTGGGAGAGGTGCTACGGTCGCGGGACGGCGAGCGCGAGCGCGTCGGCGAACGAGATGCGGACGGCATACTTGCGCAGAAAGTCTGTGAGCTTGGGGATTCCTGAAAACAATTAGCAGGACCAAGTCATGACTGTAGGTTGTACTGAGAAGAGCTTGCTGGACGCGTCTGTACCTTTGAAGCTCGTCGGTGCTACGCACGGGCCACCTCCGCCTAGGCAAAACTCACGTGACTTGTCGTGCACTAATCATGCCGTTCACGGCCACGTCCTTGAATAGGATTACTATCTGCAAGGACTGGAAAAGCCTATCATGTGATGCTTAAACACTCCTATGCCAAAGAAATGCTCCATGCCACCAACCAGAAGCTGCTTGAGGTTCCTAGGGCGTCTTAGATTGACGCTGAAAGGCCGTCAGGACAGGTCCAGCTCCACGACCATCTCTCCAGACACACGGACGAGCTCAGACCGAGCCGCCAACTCAATGACGTGACGGGTCCCATAATTCACACAAGGGCCGTTTCCAGAAATCCGCCTAATCTGGAATCACGCCTTGAAGCACTCCCCCTTGACCGCTCTGCTTGTCCAGGCCGCAAGCCTTTTCTGCAAAGCAAGCAATCTCGAGATCCTGATCGGCAACGGCGCATGAGAAAGCCAAGATAGCTGCGGTGAGCGGCGTCATATTCGGCCATGCCGTTTTCTGAGATCAGGTCGTGTAGCCCATGGCGCCCGTGGCCATGATCTGGGACAGCCAGACGGACCCCCCCACGTTCTCAACTGCAGGATGGCGCAAGGCGCGGAAGCACAGTGATGTATGCAAACACGGTGCATGCAACCTACAGAAGGGCGATAGGATGGCGTAAACAGCTCTACCATGGGCGTCGTCTGTAACGTTTGGGCGTGGTGAGTGCGGGGTTGACAGGGCGACTGAAAAAGAGACTCTGCCCCACCATGCCTGACTAGCCCCCCGAACCGCTGTGTTGATTTGGCCCTTCCTTGACTGCCTTGCCCAACAATCCCCTCTGCACACCGCACACAGCCCATACCATTCACTGCTGCTTAGTCAACGGCCGCTCCCAACCGCATCTGGCTCGCCAATCTTCTCCGACTTTTCATACTTCTCTCTGCTTGATATCGCCCTCTACCACCAGCTCCTGCAGCCGCCCCAACACCTCCAAACATGTCCTGGCAAGGTGAGCACCATGCCCACGGTTCAAGGCACCTCTCCCGCTAACAACGTCCCCAGCATACATCGACCAAAGGTACACCTCCATGCCTGTTCGTGCGATTCTCAGCTCTCTGACCGTCTTCCTCTAGCCTCGTCGGCCCTGGCAACATCGACAAAGCCGTCATCTGCGATGCCTCGGGAGGCGCCATTTGGGCTGAATCTGCAGGCTTCTCCGTACGTTCAACCGCTCCAGCCGCCGTCGGTCATTGCTTCCGAGAATCACATCATATATCCTCCCATGCTGATATCACAAATTCTTCACATGGAAAGATAACGACGTGATGCCTCCGGCTCCATCAGTGCAGAACATTGACACCCCGTCTAGGTCTCTGAAGCCGAGCGCAAGGTCATCGCCGCATCTTTCGCAGACAAGAGCGACCCGAAGGGCGTCATCGCCAACGGCGTCAAGATCAGCGGAGAGAAGTACATGACCATCGAGGCGTCAGACGACTCGCTGAAGGCCAAGAAGGTATCCTACCTCTTCCATTAGCCCGATCTCCACACACGTACAGACTAGGCAGATGGATACTGACACACACGTTTAGGGCAAGGAAGGCGTAGTCGCCTACAAAACCACACAGGCCCTCCTCATCGGCCACCATAACGCTGACACGCAAACAACCGTCGCCTTCAACGACGTCGCCGCGCTGGGCGAGTACCTTAAGAAGATGGGCTACTGAGCAGCAAGCGACACAAGTTGTATTCTACGGCGGCGACGGGATGAGACTATTTGCATACCTCCTCGCGGGGGTCGTTCGTTGGGGCGAAGAACCAGGGGGGGACTTTTCTCGAAAAGATCGAACGATAGAAATGAGTGACGATGGATGAAACATGGACTTTTGGAGGAATTCCCTTTGACACATAGCGAGATAAATCAATACATGGATCGTCGAGGTCTGGGACACAACCGTGGGGAAAAAGTGATTTACTGTGGATTCGTGACGACGATTCCAAAATGCAGGGACGTGATACTACAACGTTTGTAGCCTTGTGCTTGATGCCTAGGCTTCCAAAATCCATCGTAAGCTGACCACCACGCACGAAGGTGAGCACACTGACGTTGGCGCGCACAATCTTAGCATTTTGTGCTTGTTACCGGTTTGTACTTCAGACACCATCTTCTTTGCTCATCTTTGAGCTGAGATACAATTTATGGAATGGACCTATACATTGTATACAGTATTACCAACTTGTTTCTAGTATTACTCTAGGCCGTCCCAATGTACAAAAAATAACTACGCTAGCAATGCAATTTCATATACTCATCAAAACATCGCACCAGAGCCCATCTCCACACCAACTGCGCAGCGTATTTGTTGTATAACTCCACCCATCTAATCGCCATTGCAATTTGCACCTAGCTCACAGCTCCTTCTTCATCTCAGGACTTGTCTCGTTCTGAGACCTCTCAATCAACCCCTTACCAACAGCAGCAGTCTCTCTCCACCCCTTCTGCCTCCCCCAAAATCTAGTCTCAGCCGTGCTCTGCGCGAGACTGCTCCTTCTCGCATCCTCCTCCAGACTTTGCCTCGTGATCTCCCCACTTTCTTGTGCAATCTGGGGGACCTTTTCCAAAGCCTTGAGATTCTCCTCAAAGTACTGTTTCCTGACAAGGTACCGTTCGCGTCGCTCTTTCTGAAGACCAGGGGAGTCGAGCTTACTGATGGCGAGACGGATGGCGAAACGCACAAGGAAGAATGAGTGTTCAGAGAGTAGTATGGTGAGAAGGAGAGCCCAGGGCCGGATGCTGGAGGGGTGGCCGTCCGGTCCAAGGCCGTCGTTAGAGAAGAGATAGACAAGCGCAGAGGTTGTAAGACTGCCGAGCCACGTGAGGAAGGAGAGGGAGTCGAGCCAAGGGCCGATTGTATCTGCACGCCAGGGCGTGGGCCTCTGCATCTCCACACAGATCTTAATTGCGTCTGCACGAAGTTCAAGCCAATCGTTCACTAGGAATGAGACGGCAGTGAGGGGCCAAACGACAGAGAAAAGGCTTAGATAGCCGAATTGTAGCACCATCTCGCGTAGATCAGTGGTCACGTCGTAGACATCGAGCTCAGCTTCTTGGCGCACACGCTTAAGGAAGGCGGCATCCTCAGGAGGGTCGTTGCTCATGGGTGAAGGGGGCGCACCGCCGTTCTTGGACGCCCGCTCGGATTGCATTTCTTTGTACTTGGAAAGGCCGCGGCGCTTGAGGTAAGGTACAACAAGTTCCATGCCGAGGTTTACAATCTGAGCTGTTACGGTAAAGTAGATGACCTGCTTACGCAGGCGGTCAGGATTGATGGACCAGTCCGCTCCGGGCCCTTGGAGCTGCTTCTCGTTCTCGGCGAAGGGCTTGATGGTGAGGCTAAAGACATCAAGGTATGGGACGATGATGTTGCCAAACGGGACATAGATGAAGGCTGTAAGGAAGATGGGAAGGTAGGAGGTGATGAAATTGATGACAAAGATCTTCTGGGTAAGAGCGGTTTCGTAGGCTGCGTGCGTTTGATAATTTTCGTAGTCTGTGAGGTGAGAAGCTGCCTTTTGTAGCATTCCCGAAAGAACAGGCATAACAGTGGTAAGAATGCCAGTCGGGATGAAGACCTATTGAGTTGAGTAAACATCGCTAGGCAGAAGGTAGTTTGACGAACCAGTAACCACTTGAGAGGTCCATCATATACCTCAGAGATAAACACCTCGATGCCAAAGCAAGTTCCAATGAGCGTACCAAGCATAAGTGCAGCAACCAGCGCGAACGGGACCTGTAAAAGCTGCCTCTGCAACCGCTTCGTTCCAGAGAATATGCCGACCTGCTCCCCGGTGACTGGGTCGGTGATGATCTTCTCATGCTGAAAGTTCTTCCTCTTATGTTCAATGTTAGAAACGCCACGAACACCCCAACGAACACCAAGATCAGTCTCCTGATGCTTCCACCATTCCGTAAAGACCGTGCACCACAATGCGCTCACAATACCATAGATAAGTGAAAAGTGGCCTAGGAGAAGCCAGGCCGCTGCACCAAACGCAGCCGGAAATAGCAGAAACGTAAAGTACGACTGCGTGAAAGCGAAGTAGAACGCAATTTTCTCGCCTAATCGATTCCTGATGTCATCCAAGTCTTCCGTCTTAAGGAAGTAGGAACTTGTCCACTTCTTGATCCAGTCCTTATTGTATGCATGATCATGCAACGCAAAGAGACTCTCTACATTCTCCCAGTCGCCTTCTTTAGGTGTGATACCTGCCCCTCCATCGGAGACAGGATTTGTGATCAGCTGATATATGATCCGGAGGCGTTCGGCTTCGTAGAGAGGCTCTGCCTCGAGGGCCTCGCGGGTTTCTTTGGGTGGTGCTGCGGCTCGAACACCGTGGATCCAGTCGCGAACCCTATGGGAAGCGTTAGGGTAATATGTACGTCGTGAACAAAGAACAGGCTTTACCGGGATCTGTATACTTCGCCAAAAAGATGCTCGTCAGATGCCACTCTAAGGAAGAGGAGGACTGAGTCCGAATCTCCACTGCGGACCTCAGTCTGCAATCCTACAGAACCCAGAGCCTCGACTAGTTTCTCAAACTTTGCTACAGCTGCGGCCTTGTCTATAATATATTAGCCCATCCAATTCCTCATACTAGTACCTTGCGATACCTACCAGTCTTCGCAAAGCGGTAGCTGATCACATAGTCAACATCCATGTTGGTCTGGAGGGCCTGGCTCTTCGCCATGATGCCAATCGAGCTTGTCTGCACAAGCTATAGCGTGCGGAATATGAGTTATGAAGCGTATGGCAAGAAAAACTGTGGGGGAGGGTGCTCCGCAGCTGAATACAATTTACAGGGAAACTGCGTGTTTGGCCTGGCCCGAGCCAAGCTTTGGCGGGAGCAACCAACGTCATCGACGCTCTGGCTTCCCGGTTCGCGCATCCCTGCGTCACATCACCAGTCATGGATTTGGTCGTCTTCGATCTTACGCCGTATGATAGCGCGATGCTCTGTGTATTTTTACAAGCCGTCTAAAGTATTATGTACAGGAAATCTGCTCCTATTTATTCGTACGGGTAATACGATCTACCAAAGAAATTCCGTATTACAGATTCGGGGCTCTTCAACATCTCTCCATGTGACATGCTTCGCACTCATACTTAGAGGAAGCATCCTACGATTCCACAAGCGCGCGAATCTCCTCGCAGCATCTTCTTCCGTGAAGTCAATCACCCAACGGTTGTACACTCTGTTCATTACCATTTGATTGATGTGAATCGCTCGGTCCTGCTGAGACTCTTGGTATAGGAAGTTGAGGGACGCATCATCATCCTTAGCAGCTAGCTTGTCAGGATTGGCGGCACGGGGGTTTGCTGCCGAGACAGGGAGTAATCTGGCTTTCAAATCGACCACGTCGCGGAGCCTATGAATCCCGAGCTGTTCGTTGTAAAACGGCCACTGGATCCCTTTCGAATAACCATCTTGAGCGAGCAGCTGGAATAGATCCAGTGGCGAGGGCTCATAACCTTCGATATGCATCAAGACTTTCCAAATTGGCTCGCCCTTGTCGCTAATGGAGGGTGCGATAGGTTCATACCCGCCCCGTTCGATGAGCGCGCCGAGGGCGCGATTATACGGCTTCATCAACATATTGAGATTGAGTTTAAGACCTGTGGGCTTAAGACGGTACGATGATGTGGAGAGAGAGACATCTTCACCGTCCTCAAGAAACCCTTTAGGGGGAGGGATTGCCGAGAAAATGCTGCTCGGTTGGTGGAGCTGGCTCAATTTGTGTAGACGACTGGCATTAGCTTGATACGCCAGGGCGGATTCTGGCGACTTGAAAAGGAGGTAGTAGAACGGGAGTCTTTCTAGACTCAAGGGATCTCGCCCTGGTATGATCTTGTAGAATTCGCCCTCTCGTGTCCACGTTTCGATGTGCTTGCCTTTGGGAATAAGCCGCCGAAAGTCCGCTTCTGTGAGTTCGGTGCTACAATGCAGAAGCTGGAGTACGGTGATTTGATCAGTGCGTTGCTGAAACGCTTCGATGATCTTCTCACGCTCAGATTTGGGTCGATCATACGCTTCCCTCCGGACTAATGGAATAGAGTTGGGCAAATCTAGTTTGGGATATGGGTTTCGTGAGGAGTAATGGGGTTGAATGTAGGTGCCAGCTTCAGGGAAAAGCTCATCGAGGAGAGACTGCTCGGTCGATGCTGTAGTTGCGACTGCAGCAGCCGACTGGGATTTGGTGGATTGCGCCCCTTTAGAGCCTATGTGTCCTTCAGAGTCAATAGGTTCTGACACTGATTTGACGATGCTAGAGTATTCTGGTTGCGTCATCAACGTTGTCTTTGCGTGAATTTGTCGCGTTAAGCCCTGCCTATCAACACTGGGTTCGAGTGAACTTCCGTGAACGAAGGGTAGCTCGAGTAACTTGGACCTCGTCGCATCCTCCGCATGATTGGTCTCTTGCTGAGGGAACGCTTTTGGCTCGTCTGATCTCCTAGCTCGTAGTTCTAAATGGGACGGGTCCTTATTCATTTGCCCATTGCTGTTCCCTTCCGTCGAAGAAGTTAAGCTAGATAGCATTGTTTGCAAGTTCTTAACCTGCTCTGACAATTGCCGAATCTGAATTCTTAGGTTTTCATCTTGACGCACCGATTTCCCTCCACCATTTTGTGTCGAAGTTTTGGGCTTAGCGCTGTCATCAGGCACGTAATATCTGTTCAACCTGAACTCCGGACCACTTTTATACTTTTGAATCTTTATCTCCGGTGGCATAACCTGTCCTTCGATTGAGATGGCCTGTTCATGAGTCGTGGTTTCTAATTGCTTAGACCCTGGGTGATTTGGTCCGAAGTATCGCTTTAAGATGGCAAGCATATCTATGTCATCCGTCGATTGTGCCTTTTCCCACGTCTGACGGAGATGCTGTCGAAGTCTAGTCCTGAAAGGATTGACCAGGAACGACGGAAAAGCGTTAAGTGTTTGGGTAGCTTGTACGAGGGCTTTAGTTGATTGTAGATACACCATCTGAGCATTTGTGAGTACACCTTTCAAACTCTCGAAGGGTACTCTCCCAAACATTGTTGTATTAGCATCCAGCACGCGCAAATACATATCGCGCTCGCAGGATTGCGTTATGTCGGCATGGAAGCGAGCTTGTTCTCTCGTAGGAAACATTGCGCTGCATCTCCGACAGCGGTAGAGTAACCTCTCGTTGTCAGGTATTTTAACCCAGCATGATTCGGTACGCAGGAGATGCTTATGCATTTGAGTCGAAGTCCTGAACTTTGTATGGCATCCCGGGCAAGTGCGAACCTTCTTGTTTGGTCGCCGCCAGGATGTGGATGAAGTGGCAGCGTCTTCATCTGCCGCAAGATTTGAGTTGTCCTCCGAAGCTTCGATATGCTGACTGCCCCCCCTCTCCTCGACTACCTCAGTATTTAATCTATTATTCCTCAAGGCTGCGATATGCTGACCGGAACGCCTCTCCTCGACTGGGTTCTCCTGCTTGGTAGGTGGGCCAAGCGTAGCTGGACGACGTGGCAACCATGCCTGGCTCCTGGATCCGATATGCTCATCTTTGGGGGTCATGCTAGATACGTTCCCGAATACTGATCCCCACCATCCTTTTCTCGGTTCTTGCGATTGCGGTTGCGACTGCGCATCGGGGGAGGCTCCGTTCGCTCGTCGGCTTGGGACATCTTGTTCAATATCTTCTTCATCATGTTAGTGTTGGTACTATGGAGAAGTGAATATATCATAGACTGACGACCACACTTGCCTCGTTCGAAACGGCCGTGTGAACTTTGTTCTGGGTCTGGGGTTTGGGGAAAGTCACCATGCGGAGCATGCAACTTGTCGCGAACGCCATCGGAAGCCCAGCGGAGCTGGAAGGAGCCCCAAGGAGAATGACATGGCCGCAGAGGTCGTAAGAGGCGCGGCGGTGGCATCAATTGCTTCAACTTGCTCACATTGCACGCGTTAGTCTGCTCCAATGATCGTGAAGCCAAAAAACTTAGGAGCTCCCTCTTAGTCAGCGAAGCTTGGCATCTTCACATTTTCTACGCTTTCATTATGAGCGTCCAGCACTCCGGACACATAATACATATTTTTCCGAATAAGTCTGTGCTGTAGGGACATCTGGAATCAACTGTCTACAACAGACTACGTTCCAAATTATCAGAGCTCATTTGCCCTCAGCGTATTCTTCCGCCGGACGTCTCTATTTCCAGTGCCGATTCATGACTACTGGCTCAGGCTTTACACTGCGGCCGCTTGAGCGAACATCAGGGTCGGATGGCCTTGATCAGACCGCTTTCCGCGTCCATGTGTCCACCAAAGAGCTTAAAAACATCGGTCTCACTCCGGGTGACCTAATACGAATCAACACCAGCAAAGGATTTCATGGATATGCTCTTGCATGGCTGGCTCAGCAGACAAATCCAGGAAACAAACCCATAGCAAAGGTTACAGATCAATTGCGAGAAAAATATGGCCTCGCACTGACTGATGTTATCTTTATTGAAAGGGCTGGAGATGCCTACAAGCCGATTGAGTCTGTTCAAGTCCGTTACACGCAATCCACGGACGCTTTACGTAAATATGAATCAACACAAGAATTATCCCATTGCGTCGGAAGCGCGTTAGGTAGAGAAATATTCACCGTACTTTCATCGACAAAGCTGATGGTTCTTAGAAAATTTGGATATTGTACTTCCAGGGTGTACGTTCGACGTCCACTTGAAAGGGCCCAAGTCCCGCCAAAAGGCATCCAAATTTCGTGCAATAGTCGAAGATGTTACTCCATCCCCGTCAGAAAGCCAGTCATACTATTTTGATGCTGTCAGGAGCCAGCTCACTGTGGAGCATCAATCTTTGACAACGGGAGCTTCACCAAAGCCTACCGAAGATCTCATAGTCGACGGAAGAGGCATTGGTGGCCTTTCACAACATATTGATACCATCAACAGGAAACTTGCCCGTATGACTAGCCCGCTTCTTGCGATTCGGGATACTCATCTATCGACTGCAAACTCCTTTCTCATTCATGGGCCTGAAAGATGTGGCAAGACACTCCTACTCGAGCGACTTGCTGAGTGTCCCTGGAATAAGGTCATTAGGCTAAATCAAAGTTGGTTGGCATCTAATCGCAAAGCCCAAGCAGAGACACTGTCTACTGAGGTGTTCGCCACGGCGCGTGCCAACCAACCATCATTGATTCTTATTGACAATCTGGATAAGTTCATCCAAAAAGCAGAAAATCTATTGGAAGATCTAGAGCTAGAATTGAGGAAGCTCAAAGGTACTCGTGTTGTTGTCGCCGCAGCAGTCCGTAGCGTGTATGACATTGATTCAGTACTTCGCCAGACATCAGTGTTCAAAACCAAGCTTGAGATTTTCCCTCCAAACGTTCGAGAAAGGGAAGATATATTGCGACAGATAATTGGATCAGATCGAAAAACTCCAAAGGTCAATTACAAGTTCTTGGCTGAGCACTCGCATGGTTTCGTTGGAGGCGACATTAGAGAGCTGTGCGAGCTAGCCGATGAGCATTGCGCAGAACAGCTCTTTTCATTGGAGGCTGGCCATGAGAATTTGTCCGCCGACTTGGTTGAAACAATGGACTTCATCACGCAGGAGAACTTCGAGGCTGTCATCGATCAAATACAACCGACAGTCCTCAAGGACAGTATCCTTGAGGTGCCGAAGGTCAGATGGAATGACATAGCTGGGATTGACCATGTTCGAAAGCAGCTTGAGGCTATCATTGTCAATCCATATAGGGTAAACACTCTCCATCTTGTTAACTGGTACCTCAAAATTCTAAATTGACTTCTAGTTTCCTGACATGTACGCCAAATTTCCCAGTGCACAGTCCCGCAAGGGTGTCCTGCTATATGGCCCCCCTGGTTGTGCAAAGACTTTGATCGCTCAAGCAGTGGCAACCGAGTCCAATCAGAACTTCCTAGCAGTCAAGGGATCTGAGCTTATTAAAATGTACGTCGGAGAGTCTGAGCGTGGTATACGGGATGTTTTTCGCCGAGCCCGTGCTGCGAAACCCTGCATCATCTTTTTCGACGAGATTGATTCGATTGGAAAGTCACGGGAGAAGACCCAAGACAGCGGTTTGAATGTTGTCACTACGCTGTTGAATGAGATGGATGGCTTCGAAAGGCTCAAGGATGTGTTCATAATCGCCGC
This sequence comes from Periconia sp. TS-2, assembly GCA_030378425.1. Classification (NCBI taxonomy): domain Eukaryota; kingdom Fungi; phylum Ascomycota; class Dothideomycetes; order Pleosporales; family Periconiaceae; genus Periconia; species Periconia sp. TS-2. Next base: position 1,308,928 of record JASNQO010000006.1, read on the forward strand.
AACAAACCGGCCTGACATCCTGGACTCGGCACTTATCCGCCCAGGTCGCTTCGACGCGCATATCCATATTGGGCTACCGATTGAAGATGCACGACGACAGATTTTCGAGATCCACACCAGGAATCTCCCGCTTGCGAAGGATGTCGATGTGGGCATCCTGGCATCACGGACGGAAGGAAGCAGTGGTGCGGACATCAAAGGGTTGTGTGATGTTGCAGTCCAGATGGCCCTTGACGACTACCAGAAGACTCCTGAGGAGCCGTCTGAGGTTCGCATGTGCCACTTCGAGCACGCGTTGGACCAGCATGTTCCGCATACGAACACAGCAGAAGCCACTCGATATGAGGGTTGGCGTCCCGGAATCTCCCTCTCCGCAAGCTGAAGATGGTTCGAGGACCAGGTGTTCATCGCTCGCCTCAAGCCCAACCTTCGACGTTCCGATGCAGTCAAACACAACAGCTGCAGTTGGCGTCCTGCGGAAGAAGTCTCGAAGATAGCCGCATGAGGACAACGCACGTCGAAGCAGCGAAGCTATATTTTAGCCGCCTGCACGGCGCGAACGAGCGTGGATCGTCCATCATGCTGACTCAAATTTCCGATGCACGTAGTCGTGCCAACGTTCTTCAGCTCACGCCGGCAAATTTGGTAATTTTGGGCAGGGCTGCAGCATGCAGCTGACTGGCCGCTATGTTCTCGTCTTCATTTCCGACTGCGGTCCCAGGCGACGAGACAAGAGGAACACCTGTTGTGTTTGGCGCAGCGCTCTGGTTCACTAGATCGATCAGCAAATAATGCCATGGGCAGACACGCCTTTTGTTTATTGCCGCTGACGGCAGCCGAGTTCATTTCGGATGATGAAGCCAGTGTGTGGAGGTTGAGAGGAGCCTTGGCACATAAGAAAGCGAAATTGCGGGCGAGCAGGCATCTGAAACCGGGCTCGTGCGCTCGGCTTGCTGCAGGAACGGAATGCCCTGGCCGTTCCATGTCGCCATGTCAGGACTCAGAACGCCTCGAGACACCCGTCTCCTTCAGTCATCAAGGATGCCGCTGTTGCAAATCTGGCCCCACAGCCAATCCGCGATCGCCCTGCTGCTCTGCCCGCCTTGTGCTGCATCTTGCTCCCGTTGCCCCTCTACGCGTACCCCATCTCGTGCAATCTGTCCCTGACACCCACTAGGTGCACCCGTACCTGTGGCTAGGTAGGAATCGCCAGGCATGAATAGGCTCCTCGTAAGCGGCAGACATGTTGTTTCCCGCCGCACCGTCCTGCTGGCGCAATTTTGCATTTCTTCATCCTCTCCCACCGTCTCCCATTCTACGTCCGCCTTTTTTATTGTTTGACTACCGTTGGCTCTCGGGAGAGCCGTCCATTCCTTCACCGTACACTATTCACTGCCGTCGCTCCCTCCTCGTCAGATTAGCTTGTGATACCCACTAACACTCTTGAAACCGCCATGGCCAGGATTCTGGGAAGATCGCGGTCGTTGCGGATGTTGAAGGGCGGCCACAAGGAAACCCACCAACGAGACACTGACAGCGTGACGCCACCGCCCGCTCTTTCTCAGGTGGAGGTCGACAGATTAAAGGCAGCAACACCTGTCTCAAGAGCAGACGGAAGAGTTGAAACTCCCGAAATGTTGCAACGACCGAAGACTTCTGGTGGCCCAGGCGATCGTTCAACGCTGTTCCACAGAAAAGTCACTCCTATCCCTCATCGTGAAAACGAAGGCTTCGAGTTTGCGTCGCCGACCAAGTCCACCACTGTCCTCTACGCCGCTCAGTTTGATGAAGAGAGGGAAGGGATAATTGGCATTGCGCTGGGTAGTCCTACAATGGCCTCCCAATGGAATTCTCCGCCTCCTCCGACTGACTTCGTGACCAATCGTCAAGGTACCGTCACCCATATCACTTCGAACAATCACTCTCCGAGCGCATTCCCTCAGGCGATCGAGAGTCGACACGAAGCGCCGAGACCCAAGCTCAGTCGCTGGAAGTCCTTGTTCAAGAAAACAGCACCGCCTCCACCGCAGGCACAAGAGAAGGATTCTTTTTATCAATTGGCGAAATCCATCACCCCAGCACGCGCAGACAGCCATCATGACAATGATTCGCTAGACTCGCGCTCCTTTGCACAGCAAGAGAGCCAGGAGGAAAGCGAATTTCGCGCGACGTCTCCTCCTACCATCTACAACCCGCAAATCAGAGAATCCCGCAGGGTGCCGAAAGGACAGCCGCAACCACAAGTAGATACACGACCCAGAGCCTTGACTGCTGCTGCAAACTCTACTGGCAGAAAATCTACGCTTATGCGCTCTGCGTCTAGTCCCAAGCCTAACAAAACCGGCTTCAGCAAATCTCCTACCGTCCCTCAAGTGGTAATTTCGAACAACTCTGAATCATTGTCCCCACGGGCAAATGGGGAAAAGCCGCTTCTGGATGTGGATATACCTACTGTCCATATGGAGCGATATAGTGTCATGTTCAGCGGTCTACTACAGCACAATTCCAACAACTCTTCATCTCTTCTCCAGCGACGACATGGCAACCCAGAGAAGTTGAAACCGTTGAATGAGCTGTCCATCAAGGTAAGGATCACCAAAAATAGACAGTTTCCGACAGTTTGATTGACATAGCAAACAGAACGAGGAGGATCAAGCTCAAAACGGTTCCTTGAAACCACAAAGGAGAGCGACATCGCCCTCCTTTGCACCAAAATCACCGTCTGGCCATCTATCACTCTTCCCTTCGACAAATACATCAAGGGCACCTTCTCCTCGATCAGTAACAGTGCATCGGCCGCGGCCGCTGTTGCGTTCCAAGACGGCTCCTTCACGCTCCCCGCATCGGCAAAGTTTCCCAAAACATGTCTACGAGGATGGTACAAACGCCTCGTCTCAAGAATCCAAAAAGCCCGCAGACGAAACACTAGACCCCGCCACACCCTCGCTCTCACGGTCATCAACTCCCGCTTCAGAGCGCTCCTTCGACTCTGATTCGGAAGAAATCACTATCGTAGTAGCCCGCAATGCACCAGGTCGCCCATGGAAGGCGCGCGTCGATGTAGCCGAACCAGAATGGGAAATAGTATCCAAGCCTGCCGCAACCACGCATGCAATTACGAAGGCTTCGGCACTGTCGTCTCATCCTGCTGGCGTACAACCATCATCGGCGCCTCTAGAGCCTACTCCTAACTCACGTAGCCCGGGACTTTATCGCAGTAAATCGCACATGCTCTCACCTGGTCCTCGATCGGCAGACCGCGTCACCTCCGAGACTCGTGAGCCTGGGTCTCAAGCAACCCTCGGTCTAGCTAGATCCCTCTCGGTGACTCGTGCGAACAAACCTGAGCTGCTGAAACCAGGCGTCTTCAATACGACGACTATAGATGGTACAGGCAGATTCGTGGACAGCAAGCCGCTTACGCCAACTCTTGTAGAGTTGAGAAACCGCAAAAGCCAGAGGGTGCAGTTGGTGGATGGGTGATTAGTCGTTATTTCTTTTGTCCCCTTGTTTCCACATAGCCTGCTGCGTCTGGCGTTTACGTGAATGGGTTTTATTCACTTTCAGATCTGTTTGCATCTCGCTATATTTTCTATTTGCATGTCGCGGGGCGAACGCAACTGGAGCGATTTCTCTCCCCTAGGTTGTTAGGGGCGGATACCTGATACGCTCTGGATTTCAGGCTGGCTGGTCGGATTATGCCGAGCGAAGCACGTGACTGGATTCGCATCTGCTTTGGAAGGGACATGGAGCCCGTGGGGTCTTTGGTTATATTCCAGTCTACGATTCTTGGATTTATGGTTTGCGATTAGATACCACTTTTTTTCTCGACTGGGTAGATTCAGGAAAGGTGTGATCAAATTGAGTACAATGATATTCAGCATAGAACAGCAGAAGTATGTTTAAGCTTATTTGAAGCCGTTACTTCAAAGTTTATTGTGGTGAACGGTCCATTATGAATTGACTCGTTCCTGTGCTTTGACTCTCGTTCCGTCGACTAAGAGCGGACGTGGCACTGCCCACCTTCGTGATGTGGCTGTGGAAGGATTTAGCGCACTCTGAGGATGCGACAGACTACCCTTATCAGATAACAGGTTCTACTGTTCAATTTCATCGACCATCGTTGAATACTTCGTACTCATCACCAGAAATATCCTCGTCAGAGATGTATTCGCAGTCTTATAAATACCAGCTTAATTAAACACAGGGTTGATGTTCGTCCATGACGTGTGACCAACACCAACAGCAACGCAGCCTCATGTCTCAAGCACTGAGTATCATGATTCTCCCTCAGAGATGTCTTTTAACTTCCACGCGAGGTTCTCTTCACTGCTATGGATCCGATGATACAAACCGATGCAATGGTATCAGGATTTCACCACGGTAAACAAACTGCAGTACAATTAATAGTGGTAGCTTTGCGCTGCCCCGCTAGGATGCTCCGCCTCAAGTACGGGGCGGTCGGCTGCCTCCCAACACACAGCCCTTGCAGCCTGAAGCCACATTTCCTCTCATTGGAAGATATGCTTACAGTCCGCGTTCGCTCGCGTTAGGTTGAATTCGAGCAACTTGATCTCGAGTCGGCAGACTCAAGGCGAACCCAGCCATCCCAAAGCGATGTCCGGTGTACGAGGAAGTGGCCGCAAGGCGAAGACTGGGAATGAGGCGGAGCGCGCATCTCTCATCGGTACTGAACTCTTTCAAATGATCTTTACTTCCTGGATTTCATCTTTCTCCACAACATCTATCGCATCCAGCCATCTTTGCCTATGCTCGGACCATTGAGGAACGGACGTTGGTGTTGGCTCTAGACAATTTGGTATAGATGCAAAGACAAGCAACGTGATCTGTCAACCCTCTAGTTCCTACTCTTTTCTTCTTCTTGTCTTCTAGTTCATCTTTCGTTCGTCATTACCTGCGGGGTTTAGCTACACATTCAACCACAACTGCGCCTCGACCTCTGGCTGTGTTCAGGTGCCCGACGTAGCATAAAGGACAATGTCCGGTCTTGAAGTATGTTCCATCTATCCTTGTTACCGCAATCTACCGTCTCGCGTCCAAGGCTTCGTCGCAACGTTGCAGTTGTCGCGAGTAGGATTCGGGGCGCTGTAGAAGACACCCTCAACCACAATGCGTCATGAATTGTGCGCTAACCACGTATACTTGTCCAGGTCTTCGCTGCCGTAGCTGCCGTGGTATCGGCCTTCCATGGCGGGGCTGAGCTCGTGTCTCAAGTCAAAAAGAACAAATGGCGGCGGGGTAACAAAACCGAAAACGAAGAAGACGCGGAGAGAAAAAGGCTTAAAGTATCGCTTGAGACAGGAGAGTCTCAAATTGGTTTTCGGTATGCTGCCGATATGAACAAACTTGGAGATATGGTTCGCGTGGGAGATGGTCTGTTCACCCTCGACTTTCCGAAGTCCGTAAGCTAATACGTTTGCTAACAAATGAGAATAGCCATCGCACGCGATCGTCTCTTACACATTGCTGTAGTCATACAAACGGATATTATCATGAGTCTACAACTAGCCGTCAAGTATGAGAACGCTGTGCTCGACCTCAAAGTGCTCCACGAGGCATCTATAATGAACCGGAAAGACACAATAGAAGCCTTAGACGAGTTGAAACAAAGGATTGTACTTCAAGAACCCCTGCCGCGGACATTACCAGTCTCGCCTGAATCCTCACGCTACTCACGGGGCTCGCTTGAGTCTGTGCCATCGTCCCGCAGCCCAGCTTCGGGTTATACGCCACACAGTTACGATCCCAAAGTTGTTAGAATATCTGCAGGAGATTCAAAAAGTCAAAAGACCGGCTTGGCCCGATATTTTTCGATGCAAAGGAAAGGCAGCAAAACCTCTAATACTCCAAGGGCGTCCTCCGTCACTACTGCATCCGAGAGTCTCAATTTCCACCCAGCTCTGAATTACCTCCTCCAAGGGAAAGGACCAGAGGAGAGAAAAAGAATCATGAAGGACATCGATGAGATCATCGCTGCCTACCAAGGGCTCCGGGTGGATGGCGAGAGGAAGGAGGCTTTGCAAATGCTAACAGGTCGCTACAACATCTCGCAACGAGATACACTAGCTGTACTTCATGGCGGAAATGGGTACCAGAGAGACACGATGGGCTTGAATCGAGATGCGCTTGAGCTACTCAAGCACCTTCCTCCGACGCCTGGAGAGGGTGTGACCGAATATTCTACATCACACAATGGCTTTTTCAAGCATCTCCCACCAACACCAGGGGAGGGCAATCACGAGTATCCCGCAGTAAATCATGACCTCTTCCAACACCACAACGAGAATGATAGCCGTAGGTGGAGCGAGTGGATGGATCACCCACAGCCTGCTCCGGTGTCACGCTGGTCTACGACATCCGCTTCCAGCTCCATCTATTCAGAACATACCGTTTGCTCGGATCCTCCTTCCCTATACCGGAACGACTCCATCTCCTCGCGTGGATCACCCATTCCCCCTATTGAGACGGAGCCAATCCGGCCGCACCTCTCCAACCACCCTAATTCCGTGTACTCCACAGTACCTTTCTGGCCCTTGGACAGGATGCAGTTACCACCCAACTATTCCCCGAGCTCCTCTCACCCATCCACCCGGACTAATTCCATCATTGCACCCCTTTCGATTCCTCCACGGACGCCACCCAAGCCCAAAACCCCGCCATTTGCATCTCAACAGGGGCCTCGAACTCCTACCAAAGACATCAAGGAAAAAGACGCCGGCTACGGATCTGGTCTCACCCGTATCCACCTGGTCCCTGGCGAAGAATACACCTACAAGGCCGATCCCTCCGTAAAACTGTACCCGCCCCTCAGCGTTAAGAAAGTCCCCTCCTTCACTCAACTCGCACCCCACCCCACCGTCTCAACAACCGTGACTACCACCGCGCAAGAGAAAATGATGGACGGACGTCCCTGCAAAGACAACAATTACTGGGGCTTCTGCAAAGGCGCGTGGGCCACACGCGAAGAATACAAGAAAGGACTAGGCCTAGAAACCCGTCCAGAGGGCATGTACAACACATCTCAAATCTGGCAATGCAAACACTGCTGCTTCGAAGGCGCCTCCTTCCAAGCCCCGCATCCGACAAAGAAGAACAAAAAGGAAACCGTCATCGATCCTAAAATCCACACTGCAGCCGTCGGTATCCGCTATCGCTGGGTTTTCCTGGCAAAGTCCCACGTCAAGAAGAAGTCCTTTGTGAATGACAATGCCAAGACGGCGGGCGCGAAGAAGGGAACGGATGATGGCGAGTGCTCTTTTGGATGCGTGGTGTGCAGTGTTGAAGGCAACGTGACGGGTATCTATGGTAATGTGGAGACGCTCATGAATCACATTTACATGGAACATGTCCGACCTGGTGGTCTCAGCGACACGACAATGATGAGGAGCAAGTGCATAGTTGGGCGAACAGCCAGTGCCGATGAGGAGTGGGACATCAACGTGCCTATGGATGGGGTCCTTTTGTTTTGAGAGACGGTGGCTGCTCTAGAAGAGAGAGTCGCTTCGAGTGCTGTCCTTTTTCTTTTTCTTTTGTTTGTGAGCGTTTATGTTTTTTTCCTTGCCTGTAATTTTTCCAAGCTGGGAGCGGCGCTTGCAAGCGAGACGATACCCTCTTCTATTTAACATGTATTTGTACGACTATAATTCTATGATATGGGAGACTTTATACAGTTGGGATTTTTCGGAAAGGCATGGAACACATGGGTCTTATGTTTACGAACTAGGTAGGTAGATATAGATATGAAATAGTCAATGTTTAACCAAAGAGGGATAAGCCGAAGAAGCAGTCTGATCCTTTATCCGGGTTCTAGCGTTCACCTTATCAAGTAGACGAGCCACTGTAATCGCATCCTCCACTGTCCTTGGCGAATGGGTGGGTAGCTCGCCTTCAATGGACATTTCGTCGGGAACATTCCTTTCCCAAAAGTAGCTCAACGTAGCATAAGCAGCTCCAAGCGGTGCGACAGATAATTTCTTGGTCCTGCTGTCTATGACCTTGAGAGGGGTCACTGTTTGTTCCGATCCTGCAAGGCCGAAATCTACTCGATCAGAGTTTACAGTTCGACCTAATATGGGATTTTTTATGGAATTAGTGCAATGGGTTTGATACCCTCCACATGTAAAGGAACAAATTGGAAGGACCCTTTCGGAGGACGGTGATGCACCTCTAAGACTAGATGACCTCTTACAGATTTGTTCCTGTAGAAATGAAGCTTACTAGTCCTCACTAAATTCTTCTTGACCGTCAAAGGGGTCCATGGAACAAATCTTTGAAGCGTGAACAGAGATCACAGCCCTGCTCAATAATTCATAGGGTATGAAGGGAAAGGGTGGGGTAAGCTGCAGGTGGGTGTTGATAAATCAACAACCGTCGTGACGTTTACGTTAGATCAGGGAAGCAGGAACATAGATATAATAAATGGATTAGAGGGAGCTTGGAAAGTAATAGTGAGAGACAAACATTGTATTCGTGCACGGGTTTTCTGATGTGCTGAACGCCAAGATCTCCACGAACGCCCTCTCACGCCCGGCTATATACTCAAGAATATGCTTTGTTTCAAACGCAAAGAGACTCTAAGAATCAGAACACAATTACTCCTCATAATGTTCGCTATGATGATCGTGATCTTCGTGATCCTCATCGACGTCAAACATCCTCCTGAGCTCCTTACAAGCAATCATGTACTGATCTCGAGCTCCTGGTGATTCCCTCAAAGGATTTGGCGCCTTGTCCCAGCCATGAGGTACGCCTGGGACACAGTGATAATGCACCTTCTTCCCTAGATCCTTCGCGAGTCTATCGCGGAAGCGCTCTCCTTCTGCCAAGAGCATATCCCATTCGCAGCAGAACATTACGATGTCGTCGGGGAGTGCGACAAGCATATCTTTCGGGGCTACACCAGGGCTGAGCCATGGGTGTCCAAGGTCCAATGAAGGAGGTTGAAGATAGGAGTCGTCAAAGAGCTCTGTGAAAACGGCGGGCAGCTGTTGGTCCGCTCTTGAACATGTTGCACGTCGCTGCGCTCTAGTTTGGGTGTAATCCGTAGGCGGGTAGAATGATACAATGCCTCGAATCTTAGCTTCTGCATTAGATCCTTCGGTAGCAACCGCTACTGCGGCACCATCTTTGTACGAGGAAACAAGCGAGAGTGAGGACGTGCCAGTTTGACGGAGCACGGTGAGTCTGTCTAGGCGGGACTTCTGCCGCACAAGAGGGACGCGAGACGAATTCGGGGTGTGGTTAACAGAATTCGATGGAAGTGTAGGAGAGAGAATGTTGATAGCCGGAATACTGCCAGCACGTCCATCGCGTATCTTCGCTCCCGATGGTGACCTATCCAGCAGCTCGCCTTGCAGACACAGAGGTACCGTAAAACTCATGTTCCCACCTGACGAGAACCCTGATATAGCAAAGCGACTTGGATCCAGCATTAACTCCTGGGCATGCTGTGCAAGATACAATATGGCATCCGCGCCATCTTCTACCGCTGTAGGAAATGGAAACTCCGGTGCAAGACGATAATCGACACTGACAACGACGGCCCCGACTTGTTCAACCACAACTCCTGCCCATCGTGCATCATCTTTGGCACTCCCTAGTGTGAAGCCTCCTCCGTGAAAGTTTATAACACACGGGTATCGCTTGCCGCCCTTGAGCTTCTTCTGCCGATTGTAACCCTTCGGAACGTAGAAATGTAATTTGAATTTTCCCTTCAAGGGCGACACGGTCGCATCGATGTGGTGGTGGAACGACGGCGAGGGCGGAAGCGGGCGCGCCAGCTTATGAAGCATCATGCCGATGCCCATAAGGACGCGCCAAAATTGCGCCTGAATGTGTAGCATCCATCGCGGGCGATTTCCAGGCATAGTGGACGATACGAATCCTAACAGTTCGCAGATTGGAGCCAAACAAAGGGTGGTGTGTCCCCTATGAGGCCATAAAGGATTGTTGAGTCTGACAGGGGCTCAGCTGTTGTGAGGGATCGAGAACTTCGTAATGCAGCACGCGAGTGGTGAGAAGGTGCTGACAGCGCGGCGAGGAGCAGTTTGCGATGTTGATAGCGCGAGTTGGCGGTCTTGGCTAGCTGCACGCTGCTATCGCAAGTGTACCAAAGTAGGGCGACATCAGGAGTTTTACAGAGTATGACGTACGCGCCGAGGAACCTCGTCAGCGGCGCGCCAAGCCCGTGAAGCTGCCACACATCCTTGCCGGGCATGACGCACGGCCTGCCTCCTTCAGTCCATTGTGGGTGTTCACATTTGCAAGTTTGTCTTCGGACATTTCTGGTTTCGAGAAGCATGAAGCCATGCAACCCATTAATAATCATTGCAGACAGCTAACACTACGATGGAAGTAACAAGCAAGCATCAAACCAATACTCACGAAGAAGTAGTACAGAAAGACGCAGTCCTCGGTCACCTATCCATACGCTGTCCAGAATGTCAATGCAGAATGTGTCATAGAGCAAGCCAAAGCCAGTAAAGGGCTGCTCAAGTCCTCAGAAAGCGCCAAACGCTCGCCTGTTGATGCTGCCATAAACCGTTACAATGCTAGTACCCAAACACTACCCGTGGTATCAGGCCGGTGTCGATGTGGAATCCGGCTCAAACTCCAATAAGAGAAAATGCCAAAACGTTCAAGCGTGAATATACAAGTGCAGGAAGGAAGAAATGGCTGAGAGGAGAGACTATGCGTCGATGAACTCATAGTCTTCATCCTCGGGAGCGACACCCTTCCTGGAGACCCTCGGTCCTGGGGATAGAACCTCAGCATCAGCATCTAGCACCTCGTACTCGTCCTTGATCAGCTTGTCCGTCTGTCGAACTTCGTAGCGCTCGATGGCCTTCGCGAGGGCAAGGCCTAGGATTTGGCTTCCATGGTTCGGGCCCTTATCGGCATCATAAGAGTAGGTGATCTCGGCATCGGGAGCAGGTGCAGCAGATGGGTGCTCGACCTCTTCATCGGCAGACGAGTCGCCGCTTGCGTACGCGATGTCGTTCCTGATGGTAGTGCGGGCCTTGTTCAGACCGGAGTGTGTCCTGTGTTTGTCAGTGCTTGCAGCTTTATGACGAGGATGAGATGCTCACTTTGGAGTCGGGACCACCCGGGCAGGTCGAGGCCGGTTCTCCTCAGCCCGTCGACCGGGTCCGAAAGATGGGCCATGCGCCCACTTAACACGGCTGGTCTTGTCGCGGTTGAACTCCTTGGCTTCGCTGCGGAGGTCGCCAGTGAAAGTCTGCTCTGAAGCCATGACGAGTCTTGGAAGCTTGCAAGGTGGTTGAGGTGGAGGGTTGGGTGGTCTGTTTGGGGATGTGCTGGTAGAGTGTAGGTAACTAGGTAGATTATGAAGGACGTCCGAAAGAAAGAAGAAGAGTAGACAAAGAGCGAAAGGCAGAGAAAGTATGACTGAGAGTACTAATAAGCCCCAAGGCACGGGAAGGTGTGACTGGTAGCCGGGCACTGTCTTGAAGATGACTCGGAAGGGTGACTCAGTCAGAGCTCTGGGAGCTGTGTGGCGAAGCAGTGAGTTATGCAGTTATGGATGCGGCGTGTGATACAAACGGAGTACCTGTACGGAGCGGTTTGCGGCGGCGGCACTGAGCCCTTTATGAGAGCCCGGGAAGCGTAGGCCTCCCCACATCCTGTGTTGTGCCTGGCTGGCGATAAGAGGGTGAGGGAAGCTACACGTGAGACGCGTTCCGATTCGCCGAGGCCCGGCCCAGCTCAGCCTTGGAACTTGGTCTGAGGCGCTGGCCGCCTGCTGGGGATGAATGATGACATGAACGCTGATGACATGGTGGCAGCTGTCATGCGCCCTGCTTGCGACCAACGTGGGCGTGTGGTTGGAGGCTGAGCGGGTTTCGTCTTGTACCGGCCATTGACGTCTTCCGCGAGACATCGTGACGCCCGGCCATCCCCGCATTTGTGAATCCAGAACGGCAAAAGTCACACAGCTGGAACGCCCTCATCTCGACCAACCCCTCGCTTCATATTGCTTGTATTTGCGCTTATGATATGGCTGCTCCAAGGCACGCTCCTCCGCTCACCAATCGGATCGGCCATTCTGGTCCGGCAGGTACCTATCTACGTACCTATCTCCTCCAACGTAATCTCTCGCCGCGGAATAGGTGCGATAGCGTGCGGAAATAGCGGTTCCGCAACACGCGTCTAGTTCACGCTACCTATCCGACTATCTGTCCCCAGATGTAATGTGCGTGCTGCTGGCAAACACCTGTTCGTGCGCGCCTCAGGTATGGTACGCAGCGGCTTCCTCAGTTTCTTCATCGCTGCTTTCAATCTGGCCAGCCTCGCTAGGTAGAATAGAAGGAAACCATCCGTATTTGTGTAGATCGACAGCTAACTCGCCCATGGCGCCTTGCGTGATTTCAACGCCCTCTAATCGAAGGGCTGCGGCTTGGCGACTCGCACCATTCGGTCCTCTTTATCGCGTCAACAAAGGCCCTCAAGGCCTCATTAGTACCAAAGCACTAACCGAGGGCTAATTCCACCTTTGTTGTTGATCACGCGCTGCCAAGGCACATTGCCGCTGTGCCATGTTGGGTTCTTCTTGTTGGGATCGGTAGATGAAGAGGGGAGGTGTTTAAGACAAACTCCCACCTGTCTTTGGCAAGGTCATAATCAAAGCTGCAATAGCCGTGTGCGGCGGGCGTTTCATACCTTGGACACTGGGCTGGTCCCGACCTATGTCAGCGTGCTGGTGATAGAAGAAAGAGACTCAGTTGCCTACGTTTCCCGACAAGCCTCGCGATATGCCCATAAGACGTGACTTTGCCATATGGTATCTCCTGGATAGCCTCGTAAACGGCGCTATACCATGCCCATGCTTCGTCTGATCGTTCTCCGCGCGTCATCGTAAAAGCGCATGCATAAGGTCGAGAGGATCTTGTAGAGCGGACTCTACAATTATGAGGGAAACGCGCTAGCGCCAACTCACATGATATGATCAAATGCAGCCTTGGCACAAGTCCACGGGCGAATGTTGTCGTCGCGAAAGTTCATATCGGAGCACAACCACCACCTTACCATGTCACTCGCCGACTACCTTGCAAAGAATTATCTCACAGCAGACTCAGATAAGAAATCAAAAAAGCGCAAGCGGAAAAACAAGGATGGCGGACTTAAAATCGACGACGATGATATCTCTGGCTGGAACAAGGGTGCCGATGACGAAGACGAGGATGTGCCTACAATTGGTACGATATCTGAAGATCTATTGAATTTCACTAAGCCATAGGTAACTGACTCATTCACAGCGGGCATGACATTGTCATCCAAAAAATCGAAAAAGAAGTCCAAGCCGACGGAGGGAACCCCAGGATGGACCACAGTCGGCATCGCAGCGCCCACCCATGCTCAACAACTAGCTGCAGATGAAGCAGCCGCCGACGCGATCATAGCCTCTACTGCTGCGGACCGAGCGCAAGCCGCTGAGGATGAAGACGCAGCGCCGGAAATGGTAGACTCAGAGGGTGTATTTCTTGAATCTGGTGCAAAAGCGGGTTTACAATCGGCAGCCGAGGTTGCAGCAGCCATGAAGAAAAAGCAGGATGAAGAAAAGCGGCAGGCAGAAGAAGTAGCAAAACAAGGACAAGCACAGGAAACAATTTACAGAGATGCATCGGGGCGAATAATCAATGTAGCAATGAAGCGCGCGGAAGCAAGGAAAAAGGCGGAGGAGGAGGAACGAAAGAAATTGGAGAAGGAGAAGGCTGCTAGAGGCGACGTACAAAATGCGGAAGCCGTGAAGAGGAGGCAACAGCTACAGGATGCAAAGACTATGTCCGTTGCACGGCATGCGGACGATGCTGAGTTGAACGACGAGCTGAAAGAGCAAGGAAGGTGGAATGATCCCGCAGCTGGGTTCCTACGGAAGAAGAAAACCGGACGGAGTATCACGGGCAAACCGCTATATCAAGGTGCATTCCAACCCAACCGATACGGTATCCGTCCGGGACATCGCTGGGATGGAGTTGATAGAGCGAATGGGTTTGAAAGTGAATGGTTCAAGTCAAGAAACCGCAAGGCCAACATTGAGAAGATGGAGTATGCATGGCAGATGGACGAGTGATTGAGTCGGATCTGGATACCTCGATGTTATTCAAAAGAGCACACTGAGTTTTACATGCATAGCGTGGCGTCTACGGGTGTCATGACAATGAGAAGCCAACTCTCTTCGGAGATTAGAATATCAAAATTTAGTGAACGGCAAACTAATGAATGCGTGACGGCTGGGTGGTTTCTGTGATACCAAACTTGGGAAGTTGTGACTGCTTTGATGTCCTTAGTTAGGCACAGCACTCTCAGCGACTTCTAATACTCCTTGCTACTATTCGTACTTGTCAAAACTACAGCGCGAAAGCCATCTTTAGACATTAGTGGACGGGCTGCGAGTAAGAGTCACCCTCAGGTCTTCACAGCTGCTCATCTCAATCGTCGAGCATGGTGGGGTGCATTTACGATGGAGTGAGTCACCAAGTGCGTTATGTTAGGCACCTGCATCATTTGACAAGCACAAGGTGGGTCCAAGGATGAGACGAGATGACATAACGGAAAGGAAGCGAACATTTTTAGGTAAAATCATATTCGCCGTTTTTCATATGCTCATACAATATCGTGATGAGGTGTACTAGACATTCCACCTCAGGGTATACCAACTGTCCATACACACTTGTACTCAATTACTTCCTCACCAACACTCCCACTTCTGTCCTCCCATAGCAACCAGCCTATTGAACAGCTCATCCCTCAACGGCATAGCTGTGACTTTGAAAATTTCTTCTTTCTTCGCCTGCGTTGCTCTCGTCGTAATCTCCAACCCATCGGCGACTTCCCTGCCCATAGCCCATCCGATGACCAGCTTCGCCTTCCAGCCGTATCCACCGACCTTCCGGATCTCCTTGATATCACCCACTGGAATGCTCCATAGAGGATGTAAGTCTTCTCGCTCAGCGGTGCCAATCTTCTCGATAGTTTCGTCCGTGCTGTATGCCACGCACGGAATAGTCGCTTTGGTGGTGATGTAAACATGGCCCTTCTTACCATGGTATCTTGACTTGAATTCGACAGGACCGGAAGTAAGGTCTGCACCTTTCTTCGGAACAGCGCCGAGACGGTTCTTTGCAGGGAGATGGCCGGCAGCTGCTTTCAGTCTGTCGGTACCAATCGCAGTCTCGACTCCGCCTTTTACGGTGTTGCGGAAGAAATTAAGGACTTTGGCGCCCTTCTTACCGTGCTTGGTGTTCTTTGAGACGTCAATGTCGCCACCGCCTGTTTCGTGGGCAATCTTAGGGTCGTGGGCCATGGCTTCATCGAGTTCTTCTTGTGTAGCATTTAGTGGCCAGTCCGCACCTGTTGCACGAAGGTCTTTATCGCTGACTTCTGCGGGCTTCTCGGGAGGTGGGGTGGCTACGTGAGGCGGAGGAGGTAGAGGAGCTTTGTTGGCTTCGCCTATGCGGAGAAGGGTGATTGTTAATTGAGCATTGGTCGGTACACCTTTGAGGACGGTGTTTCGGAGCTCGAGTAGTTTCTGCCAATTAGGGAATTTACGATTCAGTAGGTCAAGTCCGCGCTGGGTGATGGGGTCGCCAAAGAAGCCGAAGCCCACTCCAAATGTAACACCCTTCATAAACATGTAGGCAGAAACGAATAAGGAGGCAATGACGAGAGGAACGACGAGAGCGGCGAGACGGAGCCGATAGCGGTCTTGTGGAAAAGGAGGTGTGGGAGAAAGAGCACTTGGATCAGTTAGTAAGATTGTTAAGCATCAGGAGCAATAAACTCACTTTGCAAACCGTTCCCACGTATCTGTCACATCTGCGAGCCCATGCATGATCGGGCGCATCTGTGTCCACATAGCGGTTTCCATTGGTACCTTGGTTTTATCATTCTCCTTGGTCGGCGCCCAGCCCGCGGCTTTGTGCCTTGCGTCAGCAGCTCCGATAGCAATAGAAGTAGGATCTGGAACCGAGTCTGCTGGAGCGCCGTCTTCGGAGGGTGGGTCACCTTGTGGATGCTTCCCAGTGGCACTCGAAAGTGCCACAGAAGCAATACCATTGACGAAGTTGCTCGCTTCCTGCTCCACAGCTTCGCCCTTGTGGTTCTCTGGAGCGCCCGTTGCGCTATCGTGGCTTCCTAGTGTTCCAGCCTTAGGCTTCTGCACCCCTCCAGTGCTCCCAGAAACCAGCGCTATCGGGGCTGGGGGAAACATGATCGACCGGATAGGGGGATACACAATGAGAGCAGTAAGAGTAATAGAGACAAGAGGCATGATTAGGTCAAAGAACCATGCAAGGAAGTATACCGAACAAAACCAGGCTGTGCGTCGTTTTTCGCGCCATGAGCGCAGTCGAACAATATGCTTTCCGAAACCTACCAGACCGATGCCCTACCATCGTGTAAGCGGATAGGGGTGAAATTACACTCAAAGGACTTACGATAGTCATGTAAAGCCGCTCGCCGTTACTCCTAAGCTTGTCGGGCGAAAATTCCTCTTCATCCGCGATATTCAAATCAAGTCCTCCAGGAGGCGGGTTGGGGATCTCTTTGACGTGGTACATTTGCTGTAATAGCCGTTAGCTTCGATATTGCACCTAATGCTCTTGATTCTTACCTTGTTGAACCTTCGAACGAGTATCCATAGATCATCGTTACTGAGGCCTCCGACGAGCGGGCTTGCAATCGCTGTCTCTGGCTCATTCCATCCTAAATTCACCACCTCTTCTTCATGGGCAACCTGCGCGGCACCCTCCTCTTCTGGTGCCTTTGCGGCCTCCATAGCCAGAGCATGGCTCTCGGTCGGTTTGTCCATCAGCGTAGGGGTCGCATCCTCTTCTTTACGTGGATCTTCTGCCGGGATTGGCAGGAGATCTTTGTAAACCGCTCCACTGGCCATTATGCCGAGTATGGTTGTGTTCAGGGATTAATGGGAATTAAGGAATAAGGAAAGCATCTTGTTTATACGATCTATTGACGGGCACCCAAAAACGTAGGGCGCGTCTGTGTCATTGCATCATTGGCTCGTGCACAAGCCACCACCATCATCCATGGTGGAGATCTTGGAATTCCGATATTGACAGCCAGCGACATCTGGAAAACCCATCCTTTGAAAGCTAACGTTGCAAAAGATCTCGCGAGTAAGAGTCTTCTTGACCCAATACCTTTACTGCATCGTTGCAGCGTCTGAAGTAGTTGAGAGCTTGGTCAATGTCCTCCAAAGTCTTCCAAAACGCCATCTGAAAGGTTTTACTCTCTGAACCACACTTCGCCGACACCTGGACATGTCTCGCTTATCGATACCTGATCCCGACCCACCCTCCAGGGATCCATGCACTGATCAAAGATGACGATGGCGATCCGTTGTTACCTTGTCGCTCTGCAGAATGGCACCTGTGCCAGCCTTACGTGTGCGTGGGGCCTGCCGCGCGTAAACCACTAGCCTCAATCCGTCAATGTTCAGGTTTGTGAACAATCACTTTCTAGCGTCAGTGTCACCTGTTGCAAGCTTCTATGCGTCTTTAGAATACAAAAGCCTGAAGGAGAGTTGTTCTTGTTGTGCCGTCTTCCGTGCTTCCACGCTCTCTTAAAATATTGGAGCCGCATATACTTTTCCAGATCCGAGTTACTGCAATGCACTGCAGCGAGCGTGCGTTTAAAGACTAAGAAAACGGAGCGAGGATGAGGGTGCTTTTCCATCTTTCCTTTCCGCCTTGGTGAATGAGTCTCGATACATCAGAGAGCTATTGCACGCCTGAATCATGTGCTTCAGGTGGGTGCAGTAGGCGGAGCTTGAGGCAGATGAGCTTAAGATGGAAGGGACCTCGAATTTTTCAAATCTGTACACATTGAAGGCATTAGTTACTTTGGAGACTTGGGTAAAAAGGCTGCTCTTTTAATTACTGTCGGCTCGCTCGCGTTCAAGCGAAGGCCGATATGGGGAGGCGGCCTGGCAAGATCTTGGCTTAGAGTACCACAACACCAGATCTCTGAAATATTGCGATCGGTTTCGCGAACTTTTAATGAATGGTGCGAGAGCAACGAGTACGCATACATGGGATAGACGTCAAGGTAGTCAGGTAGAAAGCGCGTGGTGGAGGGCCGTCGTTGGGGCAACCGTGACCGAGCGTCTGTTGACTAACACAAGCCGTGCGCACACCTCCGCAAAGTTGGTACACCACTGCAAATTATCTCCTCCCCACATTACCATTGCAAATGACCATAATGGCCATGGATCCTCCACCGCGACCGTCAAGCTCGCTTTTCGATGTTTTTCTCCGCTTGCGACCATCTAGAGTCGCCGATGCCCGTTTCCTTACCGTAGAAGAGAACGAGGGAAGCCATCCAACGCACATCACCATCAAACCACCCACAAATGATAATCGAAAACGTGCAGTCGAGCGGTTTGCATTTACACAAGTTTTTGAGGAAGATGCGAAGCAGCTAGAGCTATTCTACGGGACGGGCGTGCTGCCCATGATCGAGGGAGTGCTAGGCACAAAAGGCCACCATGGACGGGATGGTTTGCTTGCAACACTAGGAGTTACCGGCTCGGGAAAGGTAAAATGACAATGATAAAAGACGGAAATAGAGGGTAATGGCTAACTTGGACGCAGAGTCACACGATACTAGGAACTAAGTCGCAGCGCGGACTCACGCAGATGGCACTGGATGTCCTATTTCAGAGCACCGGAGAGCAGCTGGTGCAATCATTTTACGGTGCTCCAGCCTTCTCATCGCTCGCAGCAGCAGACGTCTCCGAGGCAAATATGTTCACAGCGTCGGCATTCTTAGATTCCATGTACGGTGACAACCAGTCTGAGCGGTTCCCATCGCGAGCGCAGACACCAATGCCGGTAAGCTATTCATACTCTCTGTTAATTTTCCTCGCGATCTTTTATCTGACTTTCCTTGTCTTCGCCTTCATACCCCCCTTCTGGGGAGGTCTTATACCCTGCTCTTCAGTCCACTTTCTCAAGCCGGCCAAGCGCGGGCATTCATTCCATACGTCCTGTAACGGGAGCTCTCTCGAGCATTACCCGATCAATTGCGACTGCTGGCTCACCAGAGAAAAAGGACTGCAGTTCATTCATCACGACCGGCGGTTCCCGCTCGAACAAGATCCCTAGACCGTCCACTCTACCACAGTCACCGAGCGTCCATGATATCGAGATACCTGTTGATACAAGTGCCGAGTATGCGATCGTCATTTCCATGTATGAAGTGTACAACGACCGTATCTTTGATCTCTTGAGTGGAACTGCGACAAAGAGCAAGCACCCAAACTTGAAACGTCGAGCGTTGTTGTTCAAGAGTACGGAACAGAGCCCTGACCGCAAAGTCGTTGCTGGCCTAACCAAAATTATTTGCGGAAACTTTGAGGAGGCACTCATGGTCCTCGAGACCGGCTTAACTGAGCGTAAGGTCGCCGGCACTGGAAGCAATGCCGTAAGCTCGCGAAGCCACGGCTTCTTCTGCGTTGAGGTTAAGAAGCGTGATGCAAAACGGAAAGGGCCATGGTCTAGCAGTACTCTCACCATTGTTGATTTAGCCGGATCTGAACGTGCTCGCAATGCGAAGACTGCCGGCGAGACCTTAGCAGAGGCAGGCAAGATCAACGAATCCCTGATGTATCTCGGCCAGTGCATGCAGATGCAGAGTGACAATCAGGGAGGCTCCAAGGTATTTACAATCTTTCATCTTTCCCAAAGACGGCTCTCTAATTCATAAGCAGAACATCGTTCCCTTCCGCCAATGCAAGCTCACCGAGCTCCTCTTCTCCAACTCCTTTCCCTCTTCCAATACCCGCCACGCACATTACCACCATCCCCAGAAGTCTGTCATGATTGTCACCGCCGACCCCAAAGGTGACTTCAATGCTACCTCACAAATCTTGCGCTATTCTGCTCTTGCCCGCGAAGTAACCGTGCCCCGAATTCCCTCTACGACCTCCACCATTCTCTCCGGAACCCTCAAATATCCTACTACTTCTTCAGGACGCACTACACCCTCTGCTGCTCTCGAAGAACTTGATGCTGCAAACTCGGAGATCGCGCGACTGACTGCTGAAATCGAGGTGTTTGCTCTAAGACTTACGGAGGAGACAGCGCGAAGGAAGGCAGCAGAAGCCTCCTGGCGTGCGGCAGAAGACTACATGGCCGACCTCGAGCAAGAAATCCGTGACGAGTGCTACGCCGAAACGGAAGCAGCTGTCGACGCTGAACGCCGCCGCTGGCAGTCCGCCCTCGACAATGAGCAGGATTCCCAGCAGGCACATCTCGATTCTAAGATCGACGTCGTCATCAAAGCGACGAAAGCGCAGATGCAGCAGGACGTCAAAGTATATGAGGACCCGGATATGGAATTGAAGGATAGGGTGGAAGAGCTAGAGAGAGAGAATGAAGTCCTCAAGGCTAAGCTGGAAGCTAAGGAGAGGGAAGGCATGATGAAGAGTGCGAGTCCGGTGAAGAAGATGAGGGTGCTCAAGGCGAAGCGGTGGGAAGATCCCGAGAGCGCGATAGGTTTGGGCTTGGACAACGATTAGTAGTCGTTGGACTTACCCTTCCTTTCCTGTATGAGTGGACATAATGTGTGACGAGTGCATATGCGGCGTTTGAGGCGTTGTGGAGATACCGTTAGAAGTCTTTCCCTACCGTCTGTTACCTACCTTGTTACAGTCTTGAATAACACCAGTCGATCCCGACCTTTATAGGCTACAATTCGAAATCATGTCACAGAGAGCTATTGTTCGTGGTCCCCGGGACGAGAGATTAAATCATAGGGGAGGAATTCCCAATCTTAGGACTTGGTCCCTTCTTTTCATAAGTCATGTCGTGCTACCCTATATATTTTCGTCTACCCCACCCATCGGTACCAGAAACGCTCTGTCCTTGTTCTTCGAGAGAAGAACCTTTCCCAATATTTGCCCCATGGGCAGCCAGAAAACGCCAAACCCTTGTTTGCAAGTCTATCAGCTGAGAAATAAATCCCCTCTTTTCTTACAAGACGCCATGCCATGCATTCCCTCACGCACTAGCACATCTTGTATTTCCCTTCTCCAGATGCCTGTCTGTGCATATCTTCCGTGTTTAGCTTGTAGGTGATTTTGATATCCAAGTCTCGGTGGTTCTTCTCGCTCGGCCTGTTCTCTAGTTCGCCCTTGATCTCCTCGCCTTCTTCCACCGTTAGAACATCGTCTAGGTAGAACACTGTCTGCTTCCAGTGCGTATATTTTGTATGCGGACCGGTCGAGAAGCGGATTGGTTTGTGACAAGCGGAAAACTCAATATCGAACCAAGCAATGATGGCGTGGATGAAGTCTGAGCGACGGACTTTGAGGGTGTAAGAGGAAATGAAGGAAAGGTCGGCGGCGGTGACGGTGTAGAGATCGAGGGTTTTGATGGCTGCTGGGTCTGTGACGACGGCCTTGATGTCGACGGTGTCGACGAGGGGCTCGGTCATTGCGGTCGCTTTGAGAGGTGTGTAGTCGAAACCCCAGACATTGTCCCAGACTTTAGTCATTAGCTTAACAATCTCCAAGGGATAGATTGCCCATGTCAGCAAAAGATACTTACATCCAATCTTCTCCTCCTTGTACTCTCCATCCTCAATTCCCGCCATAAAGATTGTCGCCTTATCCGGGAAAATGAGACCGTCCTTTACCAAATACTTGTCTCGCGCATAGAGCACAGTATCCAACATGCTCTCGTACAGGAGGAAGTATCCCATCCACTCCGATATTATGATATCCACTTTATCGTACGGCAGCTTGACTTCTTCCATCTTGCCTTGGAGAAGCGTTATCTTATCGCTCATGCCATTGCGCTCGACGATTTCGCGTGCCTTATCGATGATGGTAGACATATCGACACCGATGACGTGCTTTGCACCCGCGCGCACAGCAAACCTAAAGATATATGAGTGACTTTGGGGGGTTTCGAGAGGAAGAAAAGGTATTCGAACATGCTGAGGATGGATGTACCGCATCCGACATCGAGAACCACCTTGTCCTTGAAAAGGTGGCCATTCTGGTATATAGCGTCTCGGTAACTTCTAGTCCTGATCTCATCTTTCTACAAATCAAACCATATTGTTAGCTCGAGGATCGTTCACGGCGTGGTAGCCGTGTCTGCCTAGACGTATACGCACCAACATCTCTTCATGGATACCTTCACGCCCATATTAGTATATTTCTCAATTTAACAGAAGCCGCAAAACCAACCATGATGGTTGTAGCTGCAAGCGCCACGGCGTCAGCAAAATGAATATCCTGTAAAGCCTTGTGTCCGGCTGGCGTGGAGCAAGCCCACCTATTGAAGTAATGCGCCTCCGAATGCGCCATTCCGGCAAGCGGGTCAGCTTTGAGCGGAGGTTGTGACGAAACGGAGTTGTTCGCCATGATTGCGGCACTGAATAAGAGAAATCGGAGGGTAAGAAGAGGGGAACAGTGAAAGAATCGAGGCTGAAGCTGTTGCCGCAAGATGTTAGAGAACGTCCGGAAATTTTAGTTTTGGAAGGCGCACAGACACTAAATTGGAGGCCCCGCTACACGAGCCTAGCCCGAAGCGGATGTGACATTGACGGTGTGGCAGGTTGCAATGGGTGGAGGAACCAAATTTTTTTCCAGGCATAATAACTATCAATGCACATACAGTGACAAAAACTAGAGCTAGACTTGCAACAAATGTACTCAATCGACAAATGGAAGAAATAAGCGAGCAAGAAAGCAGATACCAATCCCCTTGGACAGACTAAGCATCGTGGAGAGGGGTATATAATGCACATTGTCCTCCCATGTTCTGTCATATCATCATAAAATCGTTATCGTTTAGTCGTGGTAGGCGCTATGCTTTTCTGCCTAAGAAGAGATTTTACAACTAGAATCAGGCAATCTTTAGAAGCTTGCAAAGTCAAGAAACAATCGGTGGGCAATCTAAGATGGCGGGTAACGTAACGAGGTGCGACGCTTTTGGCAATTAGGTCTGGTACCGATCGACTACTTCGATTGAGTTTATCATCGCGTTTTAATGTGGTGAAAAGTTTCCACGAATTCTCTCGCGTCTGCATCGCAATTATTAGTATCACCATGTCATAGATGGAATTAAACATACCGTCGGCTGTGGTGAAAGTCAACTGATATTTGCCCGATGGCCCTCTTGGGACTTTGTATCCGTCGCAAAACAAGTACGGATGCAAGTCTCGGAAAGCAATGGTACGGTTCCCAATGCGCTTCATCCAGCCTCTCTGACCAATGTGTTGCGTAACGAAAGCCGTCCAGATAGGTATGGTCCTCAAAGGGCCTCGGAGAGCCGTGGCTTCGAATCTCACGCAACCAGAATCACGATCGCGGAATATGCGGAACGCATGAAGGTATTCGTCATCCTGAATTTGTCTGTCGGCCGTTAGTGACATGAGCTTCAAGGTCACACCGATTGACACTCACCCTCCATACTCTTCTTTTTCCCCCGGTTGGAAAAAATCATCGAGACCATGAGGCGTCGGAACCTTATCTTGGCGCTTCATAGCAACAAACGCGCAGTAGAAGAGTACCATTCCTAAATTGATCAACGACAAGTAGTCAAGTATGTGACAGTACACCTACGTTCGTAGAGCGTAAATCTCAGATTGGCCCAAAGGTCCAGTTGACCATCTTGCCGGTTGACACGACAGAGTTGCAGGCAGGATTCTGTGCGTATCACTTTCAGGCCAGTGAGCGGGAAGCAATGCCTCATTCTTCGTCCGCTCGGGTCGAGTGTCAAGAATAGAATCCTTGCACGGTTGTCATCGGACCTCCAATACAATCTCACCCATACGTTAGTTGCCTCGAAAGGCCTAGATTTGGTAAGTCGAGGTTTCTAACACAAAAAACGGATCTTACAATTCGAGCACTTTCTGGAAGCCGTCCTTGTCCAGAAGTTCGATTGCAGAGGGCTCATCTCTGCCGAGACATTTGGTCCTATAATATGTTAATCGCGAATCAATAGCTGTAAAGGATCGCGTACGGTTGACCAAGTATCTGGAATGGTGTTGATGAATGTCTACCATCGAAAATCTTCATCCCCCAATGGGCTACTGGGCTACCGGAGTCATTGGAGTGTGTTGAGTACGTGTTCGAGGAAGCATTCGAGAATGTTGGAGATTGGGGGGCGTCAGGCACAATTGGAGGAATAAACGGAATCTCTCCGATGCCTCCATAGACAGGTGCAGGCGACCGCGGAGGCGGCGGTGGTGGCGGTGGAGGTGGAGGAGCTTGTTGATTAGGATGAGAATGATATGCAGGATATGTTGTAAACCGTTCAACGTGCGGTCTTTGGGAGCGAGAGTACGGCTGCGGGGTTCGTGACGGACCTTCATCGCAAGTCAGCCATCATTAGCTGTTGGAAAGCTGAGCATGCTATGGTTTGGGCCTGAAAAAAATCTGCGCGAACACAACAGGGCTCTGACAAGATGCTGCCACTTCAGTGTGGCATGGCCATTTGTCATTGAGTCAAAAGAGTATGTAGACACATCCAATGGAAGTCCAAACTTAGATGGTCATCGCAACAACACATTCAGACACAGAGGAGTGGGTCTGAAATCGAGAATGAACGTACCGTATGCGTGAGGATCTACTGCGAGCCTGCTGAAGTAGTCGTCTATAGGTTCCTGTTTTTTTAACAACTTTGACAGTCTGACTCGGATATGCTTGACGTCCTCGTCGTCCATATTGCTACCCGTTGTCAGGCGTCGATTGAGTCACCAAGTGCGCTAACTTACGTTTGTAAAGTATCATGCATTCCCTGCAAATATGTCCTGTACATCTCTAAACGCATAGGCAGGCTGATCCCTTGAACCTTAAGATCATCGCGTGCATCCTCCCAGAGTTGTGCGTAGGGCGGGGTCCCAGGAAAGGCCCCAGGGTGCTGTTTCCGTTTCCGATTGGACTTGCTGAACATATTGCGGACATCGTCTAGTGTGTAGCTCAAGCTTGGGAGACATATTTCCAGGTCCCGCAGAATGCGACCAGAGTATCTCCCGTAGCGAGACAAGTCGAGATCTTCATGCAGCACGTGAAGAGCGTTGGAGATGGCAAAGAGTTCAGCAATATCTCCAGTAATGTCCTTGGAGAATTGTGGGACTTCGCTCAGATAGACATGGAGCCCAGAAGCCGTATCTTCAGCCTCTTTGGCGTAGTCGAGGAGCCGCCAATCCATCGTAAATCGCGTGACCTTGGGTATCCTCAACCGAGCGGGACAACTACGCCGCAGGCATGCTTTGGCAACGAAAAGAGGACGTGAGGGAAAAAGTTAAGGAGAGCGGTCTAGCGACGAGGCTGGATAACGAGCGTCTGGTGTTGGGTCCGGCGTGTCGCGCTCCAAGTGACGGTAGGCGGCTTTGACGTGTTCAGCAGTAGCAGGCAAAGCCGCCGCACACCAATAGATTATGCCGACAAAAACCCTGTATAATCTGCACGTTATCCGACTCCGTCCGTCCTTCTCTTCACGATCTCAACCTCTGTCTGTTTTGGCCCCCAACCCTGAAGTTTTCACACCTTCCTTCGGGCCACTTTTTATGCGAGTTGCTGGGAAGTTAAGGCGTGAACAGTGTCTTCCCTGATGCTGGAAGCGAGACCAATTTAGTATCCTCGGGAGAGAGCCTGCCGCGTGCGGCACGGCTGCGATGAGGGCATTGCATCACGAATCAATGTCCGTTCGTAAAAACTAGCCATGGGTGGCTTGCATTCTGCACGTCTGCCGAGTTGTCTCGCTGCATGTCCGTTGTCGAGCTCTGCGATTGCTGATGGGAACGAGCTTCTGCCTAAAACCGCCAACGCAGAGAGCAAAATTAGTCCTGAGTGGTAAGCGAAGAAATCATCCGGAAGATGGGGAACAACTCATCACGAGCTGCTCGATGACATTCAGGCGAGCGTCCGGCATACGGATCATCTCCCGTGGTTGGGTGATAGACGAGACGCATATGCATCCACTAGGCAACAGAGCTCAACAGTTGGGATATTTCATGCTTCATCAATCACGGCCTATAGAATCAGAACGTAGTAGATGAAGTTTCTTGCAAATGTTTGTTGACGGGCAGCATTTTTATATTAGAGAGAAAGGACGAGGCTGCGCCTCACTTTTCATAAGCCGCTGCCACCTGTCTAGCTAGACGCTTCGTTTTCAGGCATCAAATCAGGCAATGGGATGTAATATAGCTCATAGGTCGGTCATCTTATCATATTCGAAACAGACATCCTAGCCACGCTGTCCGGACTATTTATTTGTCCCCGACTTGCTTGCCTAGCACGATTGACTACAACATTTCTGTTTGAGCACAATCGCAGAATCGTGCCGAGAAGAAAGCGAGGATCATCAACAAGTGTACAATAGAGGTTTCCGGACGGCGACCGGCTTTCATCATGTGAACTCATCCCCTCATTTTCCGAGAGATTTCAGCCTCTCATCCACCAGCTTCGAAACCATCTTCTCGAGGATTGCGAATTCGCCATTTGCGGCTCCCTCAAAGTACCCTGCCACGCTCTTCTCAACGTACTTTCCAACCTGGTCGACCTCTACGTTTACGTCCTCGCCAGCTTTCTTAGCAGCCGTCACTACCTTCTCTTGTGTGTAAGCGATGAGCATGACCTCCCACCATCCGTCCGGCCCATCTTGTACTTTAGTAACAGTCAAACTCGCGCCATCAATTGTCACATAGCCCTTTTCCACAATATATCGAAGGACTGCGGGATCTCGAGGCTTGAAGCGGAAAGTGAGAGCATTGCCGTCGGGCGTAACAGATACTACGGATGCGATCGTATCGACATGCCCTTGCACGAAGTGACCTCCCATACGCGTTGAGGCCGAAACAGCGCGTTCGAGATTTACCTTAGAGCCCTGTTTGAGAGACCCAAGGTTAGTGCGGCGGAGAGTTTCGGGAGCAACCCCGACTTTGAAGGACGATTTGTCAAATTGAGTGACTGTGAGACATGTTCCTAACTCATAATCAGCAAATGCCATCGAGATCTCATAGAACCCTTGCCATTGACGCTTATGCTATCTCCAAGGTTGGCGTCCCCGAGAATATCTTGAGCTTCCGAGATTGTCAATGAAGTCCCGCCGCCTCCGCTCGTTGTCTTGTCCTGCTCCTCGAGATTGGACACAGCTAGATTTGATTAGCGCATATCAACCGCATCATGATACTTAGATGGAACATACTTCCTATTATCTCCACAAGGCCGGTAAACATTGTGATATGGTAGTCGGAGGTTAACGGGGCGGGGCAGGATGCCTCGGTATGACGAGCTAGAGCTCGGACCTTTAAATAACGGCGGGGACCTCTCGGAGACGTGAGGACTCCTTGCGTTCACTCGCATTTCTCGCATACTTATTTAATATGGCAGAACTTTTCTTCAGACAGTCAAGATGCATGCTTGGGACTTCATTCCGATCTCCAAGCTCTAATTGGTCTCGTAGGGTCATAAAGCGGCGGATTGGAACAACAACCACGGCAGATGCTGCCTCGTTACCATTGGCGGGCATCAAGGTTCTCGATATGACGAGGGTACTTGCTGGCGTACGTAATACTTACTGCGGAACGCATCGTCGTTTTTAATGCGTTTGTAGCCATATTGCACACAAATACTAGGAGATCTCGGGTATGCGACGGATAGCCCTGTACGAACCAACAGTCCGAGGTTGGCAGGCTCGAAGAACCAAAGCTAATACCGTGATAGAGCAGATGTGATCAAGATTGAGCATCCTACTAGAGGAGGTGGGGAGCATCGGATCCCTCTCTCCAATTGCAGACTGATCAATATGCAACAGACGACACTCGAGCTTGGGGACCTCCATATGCGAAGTATTCGCAGGGACAGCACTCTGATGGACCTGGAGAAAGTGCTTACTACCTAGCTGTGAGAGACTTGACGACAAACCTATCCTACCACAAACTAAGCTCTGTCAGGTAAACCGAAATAAGCGATCCCTAGGTCTATCCTTCGCTCACCCTGCCGGCGTTGACATTCTGCACCGGCTAGTCAGAGAATGCGATGTTCTTGTCGAGAATTACCTTCCCGGATCCCTTGCAAAATATGCCATGGACTACGCGACCGTATCCAAGATAAATCCGGGGCTGGTCTATGCTAGTATCACAGGATATGGACAAACGGGGCCATACAGGGACAGAGCAGGTTACGACGTTATGGTGGAAGCGTACGTCTTCAATTCACTTGTCGAGTAATTTGCTGACTTAGTCAAGGGAGATGGGTTTGATGCATATCACTGGAGCACGAGACGGACCCCCAGTCAAAGTCGGAGTCGCGGTCACCGATCTTACAACGGGGCTTTATACTTCCAATGCGATTATGGCGGCGTTACTTGGTCGAGCCAAGTCTGGCAAGGGCCAGCATCTTGACGTTTCCCTCAGTGACTGCCAAGTAGCCACATTGGCAAATATTGCCAGCTCAGCCCTCATCAGTGGTCAAAAGGATTCTGGGAGATGGGGCACTTCACACCGTTAGTTGTCCTGGTCACTTTGATCTTGTAATATAGAATCAACTCACATGAAACAGCTTCAATTGTACCATACAAAGCCTTCAAGACCTCTGATGGCGATATTCTTCTCGGAGGCGGAAACGATCGCTTATATGGCATCTTATGTACAAAGATCAACAAGCCAGAGTGGATAGTAGATGAAAGGTTCAAAACAAACGCTTTGCGGGTGAAGAACCGAAACGTCTTAGAAAATCTGATTGAGGACGAGACGCGAAAGAAATCGACGCAGGAGTGGCTCGACGTCTTGGAAGGTTGTGGCATGCGTAAGTCCCCGTTTTCCACTATATGCCAGAATATGCCCTAATTGAAATAGCCTATGCGGCCATCAACGATATCCAAGCCACCTTAAATCATGAACATGGTGAGTATATTTTCAGCCTCGATGATCTGCCGTTCAACTTATTGTTCACAGTGCTTGCTCGAGGCATGGTCCAACAAATTGAGCACCCAGCGTGTGGCCCCATCAAGCTAGTGAATACTCCGGTCAAGTATTCGGATGCGAAACCGGGCATTCGACTGCCTCCGCCTACACTTGGCCAGCACACGGACGAGATTCTACAAAGTACATTAGAATTTAGTGAAGCAGATATAGAAAGCTTAAGAAGTGAGGGTGTCGTAGCATAGTAACATATCGGGCAATTACTATCGAGATACTCAGCTCTGTCACGTTCAAACGCTGGATGGCACGCCTCAAGTTGAGTAGGTATCCTGTATTGAGTTGATAAAATAATAGCACAGAGAGCCTCTGCAGGGCAGGAGGCGAACTGGACTATATACTCCATAACAAACGCGCTTGGGCCTCTTTGCCACTCTATCCACCAGGCAGGTTGGCGCATTACCATGTGATAGACCTGTCATGTGCTCCACCTTCAGTCACGGTCTCTTACCTGACCTTAGCACGTAACCGTCCATATCCTCTCAGAGGGTATGGCGCGGTACGGTCTAGTACAGTACCGGTCGTCACAAGCTCCCATATATGTGACGATTAAGCGCTGCTATAATAACAAACCGCCTTGTTCTTAAAGGCGAATAATAGGGCACGGATCTGTAAGTATGAAATCGAATATTTATATACCAAACCCATGCTAGCCAAAAGCGAAACTATGACCATACTTGGGGAGAGGATGTCGCTCGCTTATTCGTAGTCATGCACAGGCCGCCATACGAATCGTGCGAGCAACATTGGAGATGGGCGCTCAACTTCACGAACCACCCGTTCACCGTCCCTGCGGCGCCAGTCGGTCACACAAACGTATCCATAATATCCACCACAGTCGCAAGCACTCGCGCTGCGAAATGGACCCAACAAAACCTCCCTCCGTGGACAAAGGGCCCCCCAATGCACCTCCGAATCCCACGAGCGGAGCACCGAACCCGAACCTCTCCACATCTACTCCGCAATCCACGTCCAAAACGCCAGTTCGAGCCTCACCATGGGCATCGCAGACTACGACATTCTCCGCATCGAATAGTGGTAGTCCTGGATTCCCCCAATTTTCCGCAGCTACGGCAGAGATCCTCAAGAGGTTGCAAGCGAACCAGAGCAATGCGGCAGGAACGGCTGCCTTTGAGGCGAAAAGAGCGGAGGTCCTACAGAATTACGTTACTAGCGATAAGCTACCTGCACCTCCGCCAATTGCAGGTTCAGGGAGAAGAGGACGCGGTGGGAAAGTGAGCACGCCAAGTGGGTTGAAGACGGAGGCTGGTGCGAGCTCAGCTGGAAGCACGCCGGCATCTGGACGGGGTTCTGGGACTGGACGGGGTTCTGGGAGGGGACGAGGACGGGCAAGAGGTAGTGGCAGGGGTGGAAAGAGGAGGAGAGCTGAGAGTGCGGAGAGCGACGTGAGTTTTGGGCTCCACTTCGGTTTCAAGTCTCGCAGCGTTTTAACATCTTATAGGACGACTCAGATATATCTTCCTCATATACCCCGCTACCGACGCGAACAAAGTCCGGACGTAATGTGAATAAGCCAGTCGCATTCGTTCCGACGCTCCCAGAACCAAGTCCAGGCGTCAAGCGACGGCGGTCTACGAAACAGGTTCTTGCGGCGCAGTGCAAGATATGCAATCGTGCGACAGATCCGGGAAACAACCGCATTGTCTTTTGCGATGTATGCAGTGCCGCATACCACCAATATTGCCATGATCCGCCTATTGATAACGAGGTTGTAAATGTGCTGGAAAAAGAATGGTTATGTGGACCTTGTGAAAGGTCGAAGCAGAACGTAGTCGAGGGAATGGATGGCCTAGTTGCTGCTGAAGGCCTATCAATAGAAGACGTAAATCATGCATCCAACCCAAGAAATAAAACACTAACAAGCAACAGAAACGTGTATACTTCTCCACACTCCCCCAAACCCGCCTCGTATCCCTCCTCCTCCACGCAACCATCCGCCACCCCGAACTCCCCATCTTCCCCCCAAACGTACAGGACCTCATACCCGATTCAAAGCAACTATCAACATCAAACTCATCAGCAGCAGCAAAACTCTTCCCCAAAAAATCTTCCTCCGCAACCGCAGCATCCATAGCTTCGCCACAAAACGGCCACGGCTCATTAGGCGGCACACCCCGCAGTTCAGAGCTCGATGCCGCAGAAGCACAACTCATCGGTGAAATCACCCGCTCACATAACATCTCGTCGCCAAAGGCACTGCAACCACCTTCTACATCCACACCCAGCAACCCCGGCGTGTCCAGCAATCACGGAAACACAGATCAGATGGACGAGTACGATGATGGATACGACACCGATCCCCCAGCGCACTACCCCAAACCCGGAAATGGCCTCGCGCGCACGCTTCGTCCCGAGAGCGAAGATCTCCAGTGGCTGGTCGACGACAACTTTGAGGTTTTCAGTCATGGTTGGAAAGGCGACGGGACGGGCATTGGGGCCGATGGGACGTTGAATGGCCTTGGGGAAGCGATGGAGGGTGTTGAAGGGAGCAAAGCTTAGAAAGCTTTCGCGCAAGCTGACATGAATCATCACGCGACGCCAAGGAATCGGGTAGGTGCAATAATACGAGCATGAGTGAGGTTGAAGGGGAACTGTTGCAAAAGTTGCAGGATCGTTGGTATGTTGGCATGGCTTGAAGAGGGGTGGAGGTGGGGCGGGTACGAAGAGCAGTGAATGGTCTACATTGGATTGTTAAAAAAGAAACGAAAGCATGACCAAGCCTCCGACACAATAGATGCCTATACGTTAATAGACATGAATATGACCACAATTAATACGTCTTAAAATGCGTCAGACCTGTACGGTAAACACAGTTCGACTCCTGAATAAGACGATGGGATGAGCAGAAGAAACCTTTACAAACTTTAGACTCTAGTGAAGTCGTTGATATATTTTTTTAAGGGAAAGCCAAGAAATTGGCTGAAATAGCGACTTCTATGCACAAATACACAATCCAATGTATAGTTCTCTCATGTGCAGATAGAAGACAAAACTCCATACCGTATGCGGGGGGTATAACGCTCTCCCAGATAAAACGCCGAGATTGAAGAGTCGGAACAAAAAACCTCCCAGGCCGTAACCCAATGACTCCATAGCTGAACAGTATACCAACCCACAAGTATCCAAAATGGTAGATATGACCGACCATGAGCAAAGGTCAGTAGTCGTAGCTCTCGTTCTCATCGAATCCTTCGTCAAGATCACTCATGTATTCGTTCGGGTCGTCAAACTCTTCTACGTCCTCTGGATATTCTTCTTCATAGTCGCCTCCTGCGGCTTCCTCTTCCTCCGCAGGTACATTCTCAACTTGAGGTTTAGCGGAGGCTTGCGATGGCTGCTGCTCGATGACAGAAGCCGCTGGACTAGCACCAACTCCGCTTCCCTCAGGGGTGTCGCTTGGTGTAGCAGGGGCGTTTGAACCAGGGAAGAGTTCCTTCAACTTTTCGTAGTCGATGTGACTACTGAAATGCTTCGCTCGCTTGTTCAACATCTTATGCGCTGCTTCGGCGGCACTGGCAGCCGGCTGTCCCCCGAGCAAAGTTCCATCTCCCATCTGGTGATGTTTTCGTTTCTGCTTTGGTTTCTTTGGTTTTCCTTGAGCTTCCTCAAGCGCTTTAGCGAGCATTTTGGCTTGTTGTGCACGAAGCCAATCCTCGTTAGCTTTGAGCCAGATTTTTTCTTTAAAGCGAATCTCGTGTGGTGCAAGCAGGCAAGTTCGAACGTCCTCGTCATCCTCGAATTCACCCTCGCCGAGTTCAATCTCGTTACTAACAACACCGTTTGGCTTATATTGCTGAGCAAGCTGTCGGGCCGTCTCCCCGGCCTCGACAAGCGCCGGGTGGTTCTCGTTCTCTGGGAAGGTTCTGAATATAGGTTCCCATTTGTCAATAACGTCTTCTACTTCTTCCTGAATAGCTTCTTCAATTTCAATGTCATCCAGCGAAGGTCTAGGATGCGCCATCTTCTTGGGCGGTCGACCTCGTTTTTTTGGCACAACAACCTCTTCCTCATCCAAATCTTTTTCATTTGCGGCACTAGCGTGGGCAAGAGCGTCGAGACTAGAGTCACCTCCCCCCAGCGCCTCGATGTCAATCATCGCCTGATCTCCACCGTCACCTGAAGTTTGGGGCTGTGAGGGTGATTTTTTGGGTCGGCGCTTAGTCGCTCTCGGTTTGTTGCTCACTCTCTTTTGCTGTTCTGACGGGGATCCCGCTTGGGAAGAATTCTCGCTTGTTTGATTTGAGTCATCCAGACCTTCACCCACGATGCCTGCACTCTCGAGAGCCTTGCGCATTCGCTCCTCTTCACGCTGTTCCTTCTCAGCTCGTTTCCAAACGGCAGGCGGCTGCATCATGGGCTTCACTCGGTCTCCGAATTCTCGGAACTGGTCTACGGTCAGCGCTGAGCTCGGTGTACGCTTGTACTCGTGCAGACGTTGGCTAATGGTGGTGTCGGCGACTTTGACTACATAGACGACCTCTCGGACGGTGCGGCGGAAGTTGTTCATGCGAGCGGCCATGACAATACACGCTCCACATAGGCCGGCAGGGTTGCGTCCTTGTACCATCCAGTCTCGCTTCATTCGCTTGAGCAGCTTGCAGGCGTCGTTGGCAACTTTAGGGGATGCGTTGTTGAACTCTAATTTGCGGCAGTATTTTAGCATTAGTGGTTCAATCTCTTGTAAGGTAGTCGTTGGATTGAGATGCGCGGGATCTTCCTCCATTATGGTGGCACAGAACTTCTTGTACGTGTCGCCTAGGGCCCAGACATTGACCTGAATTCTCTCGGCGAGATCCATAAGCATCACAGTGTTCTGGGGTTGCTTTCGGGCTGCCAGATAGATTGCAACAGCTGCGACGGTCCGGATACGACGGCCCTGTACGAAGTTGTGATTCAGCGCAAGCCTATACCAGTTGCAGGCTTGAGTCTTGATTATGTCACCCAAGACGAGTGCATTCACTAGCATGGCGATCTCGCTCGTCCCGTTGCGTTCGGTCTGTTCTCTACTCTCCATGCCTCCGAGACCTCGCATGGTGCCTCCCATGGTGTTGGCATGGCGCTGGTTCTCTCCGACGAAACCGCCCTGGACTACGGCGGCGCCGGCTGCGTTCTCGGCGAAGGTGACTTCTGCGACGATGTCGCTTTCTTCGAGGACTACACCGCAATTGTAGCAGATTTTGGATCCGTCGTCCGAGCTAATTATGGGATTGTCGCAGCACTTGCGCGTTGAAACCGGGGCCTTTGGGGCGGGTGCAGGCACCGGCGGGGTGCTACGCCTCGCTGTGATGGCGCTGAGAGAGTTTGGATCGTTGATGGAGCTGAGACGCTCGCGTCGACGGACTGGGTTCACCGGGCCAGGCATTTTTGCGCAGTCGGCAGCGTTCACATGTGGTCGAGGATTGGGATAAGAAAGAGTGCGAGTCAAAAGATTTGGCCGACACAGCTAGCACGAGCCGGCACAGTGGCGCGGGGCGATGCCAAGAGAGGCCAACCACGCTAACCGAGTCGGGGCTCCGGCTACTTCTCACCGGCCTCCGTCCGCGGTGACGACAGCGGATCGGATGGCAAAGCGCAAACCGAGGCTCCCAGCACCAAGTAGCAACAGGTCGAGGGCAACATGTCGAGGGCATAGTGCTCACCAGGCGGACTCGGACGACGTCAATGGCGCCATGAAGCGTTGCGGGGGCCACAGCAAGCAGGGCATCTTTGCGACGACATGGCCGACGCCTGTTCCTGCAGCCCTCGACAGATGCGGGTGATAGCGACGGGCGCGGCATCGGCTTCCCCATTGGCTGGGCCTGGGTACTCCTCTCAGCTCACGGCCGTCCCTTGCTCTTTCGTGGGTGGCTGGGTAGGGGATACGTCGTTCAACCGGTCCCCGCCTCCTCCCGAGCACTCCTCCAGCCCAACCTCACCTCAAACACTTATCCCTTATTCCATCAAAACATCCATCAATCCATCCACAATGTCTACCCGCAAGAGAAAGCAGGATGCTGAGGAGGAAGAAGAGCTCCAGGCACTTCCCAGTGACGAAAGCGACGAGGAAGAGGAGTAAGTGAGCGGCCTCCTTGACGTCACCCATTGCACTGCGTCGTCGCAAAAGTCCCCAACTGCTTTCATCGGGGTCGCCTACCGTCATGTTTTTGAATTGATCTTGTCGTTTTGTGCCATTGAGCTTCGTCGCCGCACAGCGGCCCTCAACAGTCCCCAGCGTGGCCGGCGACGAGCGACTCAATGCGCGATTAATGCTTTCCTAAGTCTTCACACTTGTTGTTTGTGCCTATGCGACCACAGGACATTCATTTCATTAGACTTGAGTCCTTCAATGCTTTTCGTTGTGTTGGTTCAATGCGCTTCCCCGAATCGCAAGGCTAACCGCTGTGCGCCTTAGATATGAGGAGTCTGAAGGCTCTGACTTTGACGAAGGAGACGAGTCCGACGAGGAGGCTCCTCGTAAGTCACTGCACTATGCAGTTGCGCTATTTTAGCTGATGTAGCATTCATAGCACCCAAGAAAAAGTCCCGCACCAGCAAGAAAACGGCTGATGACGAGGAGGAGGAAGAGGATCTAGAGCCAGAGGATGAAGAAGAAGAGGAAGAGCCCGTGGCTGAAGAGGACGAGGAGGGCGACGAGGACGCCAATGGCTCTACAAAGCCTCCTGGAGCTGAGAAGGACCGCAAGGTCGAGCCAACGGAAGCCGATGAGGCGGTTCCTGTCGTCGCAGATGACAAGGATGACGAAGAGTAGAGCGATGTTTGCTACCTCTACCTCGCTGTCCTTGATTGTATGGTGTGGCAGTTGAGTCAGTTGATTAGAGCTCAAAAGTTGCCGGCTTGTGTTGATAGCTACACGTAATGCAGCCCACTGTTGTCTCGGCCGGTATTTGCAGTCTATTGATACGTCTGTTGTACAGACTCTAGGTGTCTGGCCATGGGTGAGCGCCTCTACTACTCGCCCATGGTGGCAATGGGCGTCTCCAGCTACGCGTCCGCGGCGAGGGCATGTACAGAGCTAGTCTCAAATGTCTAAACAAAGCCCGGCTTGATGCCACACTTATAGTCACCTATAATACATGTCCGCCAGAAGGATGCCCAGTGTACTGAGCTCTGAAAAGTGGGGCTAGGCTCGGCATTATACATGTCACGTACAGAAACCCCCAAAGGAGCAAAAGCGAACGCCCTTGATTTTTAATCACAAATGGACGCTCGCGATTGATTAAAACTGCGGTGAAGAAACATACGGGCTAGCGTATTACGCTGCAAGGCATACGCTGCTGGCAATCGCCAACAGAAGTGATGACACCCAAGGGCGCTCGACAACGTGCAGGCCGAGCAAGCCGTCGCATGTGTCAAGTACACATGGACCACCCGTTGCTGGGCGATGCAAGAAGAAAGCATGCGTGTCTTGCGATTCCCATGCTCGCCGTCAATCTCCGGCGATGGACGAGACCCATGTACGCACAGAGGATGAAACATGGCCACGGTCTGCCATTGGGCCGCCCGCCTGTCTGTACGTGTGGGATTGTCGGCGGCTCCGCGGGTGGAGGCTTGCGAGTCTGGCTGCGTATGTCGCTGGCACGTCGTACAGCGGGTCGATTGGTCGATTGGGCCGTTGAAGCAGCGCGGGGGGCGCAGACAAAGGCCAGCTGTCGTTCGGTGCCGCTCGCCGGTCGCCGCGCAGAGGCAGCGAGGAGCGGAGAGCATGTACGACCGGTGCGCTTGCATTGGGCTCCCCGGGTTCGGATGGGAGCTAGCGAGCCAAGGCGGTTAGCGGCGCACGGCCGATTCGCCGGCACCACCCCGTTAAAGGTGCCGTCCGAGTCGTCGTCTCCAACTATGGGCTTCCGCTTTAGACCTCGAGATTCTAGCATCGCGTGCGTACTACGCCACTGCTGTGCAGCGCCGCCTCGTTCGCCCTTCAGCTTACCGGCCCCTTGGCGCTAAGCAGCTATCGGCCTCTCTTCCCGAGATGCGCGCAAACGATGGAGTCCCAGGGCAGCCAAGATAGCCGCCGCCGCGGGGGTCGCAGATCAGGGAAGAATCCAACCCAATTCATGTTCATCGAGTCGAATGCTGGCGTCAATGCCAAACCGGACAAAGAGGTTCGCAGCTTTGTTATGAAAACAGCGAGACGGAAGAAACCCTGGAGTACGCGGCAACAGAAAAGCCCCAAAGCTGAGGACGGTGCTTCACCTCAAGACGACCATTCCCCAACCTCCATTGCCTACATTAAATACGAAGA
The DNA here is from genome assembly GCA_030378425.1 of Periconia sp. TS-2. Lineage (NCBI taxonomy): Eukaryota > Fungi > Ascomycota > Dothideomycetes > Pleosporales > Periconiaceae > Periconia > Periconia sp. TS-2. The sequence continues at coordinate 1,346,189 of JASNQO010000006.1, forward strand.
CGCATCCCCAGTGGCCGCTGGATCTTACCTCGAGTTCACGCCTAGCCCGGACACATTGTCAGCTCAGTCTCGTGGATCATCAGTCAGCACCAGAAATGGAAGTGTATTCTCCATTGACAGCCGTGGCCAACCCTACGTCACGTTACAAACAGATCTCCGTGGAGTGTGCAACGTGCCAAACTGTACTGGAGAGTACTGTGGCCAGTCACACAAATTGTATTCTCCGCTAGCAGCAGACCATGGCTTCACCATGGGTTTTGTTGCTGATTTTGATTGCTTGGCCGTGCCATTGGATACGAAAATGAAGCACCTGCTTGAAAATTGTACGCTTCTCGACATCCAACTGTTGTATTTTGCTAAGTCTCACTTCCTAGTCATCAATGTCTATTCCGCGCTCATGATACCCTTGGACCCTCACCAGTCTTCCAAGGTACCAACATCGAAGTGGGTATCGAACGGAATTACGAGCCCGACTGGGGCACCCTTCATTTATGCAGTTGCAACATGTAGCGCTTTGATTCCGCACATCTCAGCATTCACTGGTCCTAGAGATGTCCTCATATATAAAACGCTCACCATAGAAAAAATCAACAGACTTCTTGCGGACCCGAAGAACGGAGTCGATGACAATAACATAGCCGCCGTCTTTATGCTTCTCTGCCTGACAGAGAGCCAACTCGTTGATCAAGAACCTTCACATGAAGACGACTGGACTGATAACCAAAGACTAACACATCTCGGCGGCCTTACTGCCATGATACAGCAAAGAGGCGGTCTAGCAGCGCTGTCATCGAATCAGTGCTTACAGACCTTTATTCTCATGTGAGTTCTTCCTCTTCGAGTCTCTCTTACAGGACCCTCGTCATCTTATATATCCGTGTGATAGTATGCTGATACCTTCAAGGCATAGTACCGCTCACGCAATCACGACCTTCGAACGACCATATACCACATTACTCGATGCGACCGGCCAAATTCAAAAATACGATATCCCATCTTCCCGCAGTAAACCCACGGGTCTAAGCATTCTTCGAATATTCCGACCGCTAAAACTAGATTCCATGCTTTCTGCTACCATTGCCGACATTGTAGTCTTCATCGGCGATCTCGCTTTGTATTTCGATGATCGCAAGAGCGCTATGAATCCTCTCGAACTTCAAAAGAATATCTCCCTCCTCATATACCGTTTAATAGACTGGTACAAGCAGGGCGAAGAAAACCCGGACATTGGCAAGGCCCAGAATCCCGTTGATCAGAGCATCTGTCTCGCCTCGCTCATATTCCTCGTCATCGCTTATGAGCGCCAATACAACCGCTTGGTCCAAACAGCCGCAACTAAACTCAAAGTCGCAATGGAGCAATGCTTGCTCCGTTGGGGTAAATCAAGCGACCTTCTCATGTGGACGGTCACCATGGGTGCTTTAGCAACCCAAGGAACTGAGAACTTTTCATTCTTCAAACAGAATTGCGGCATAGCGTTTCGAAACCAAGGCTTCCACGAATTTACCAATCCGGAAGAGCTGCTAGATCGTATGAGAAAGTGTCTATGGCTTCCGAAATTAGATGATGAGGTCAAGAAGCTCTGGGCACATATAGGCTTCTGCAAAGGGGAAGAAGTGCTCGAGACGGTTGAAGAGGGACATATGAGCCCCGAGAGGATGAAAAAGGAAGACGTAGTAGGCGGCTTGACCAGTGACAGGTTTTTTGGGAAAAGGAGCGAGAGTCGATAGTGCGTCGACGGGTCGGCCAGTTTTGGAAACGTGTAAGGAATGACAACGAATCTTGGTAGGGAATTTAGGTTAGGCTTTCGGTACGGATCTAGGACGAATCTAGGGAAAAGAAAGGCGTTTTGGGCAGAGGTCTAATTAGAGCTGCGTGTTTGGGGTTGGATCAGAGGACTCAAAAGGACATGGTACTTCTCTATGGTTTAGTACGGCGCTGGATGGGGAGGCGCTCGATCCGAACCAGGATCGTGGTCGGCGTTTGATAGCGCTTGCACGGGATTCTCTTGTATCGATATGCTGGTATTGGGTAAATGTTTCATAGTCACGATATCCCCGAAAAATCATTTTCCTTCTATTCCAAACGATTCTACCTACTCACTTCCACCGTTGGTATTGTTAACCAAACATCGCGATAGATTTCAGCCTCAGAGACGACAAACAGTCATCAGTGATTCTTTAAGAACATCATCCAGAAGATAAGAGCACCATTGCAGTAGCCTCATCACAGTAGCACCCGTCGTGCCTGCCCGAAAGTTTAACTCTAACATGCATTGCCTTTTCCGTCGTAGCGCAACGCTAAAGCCGCAGTTACTCCCCAACCTTTGCTCACAGTCATACACAAGAACTTCTTTGAAGTATATAAGAATATTAATCTCAACATTATTGCAGAAGAGATGTTGGCTTCAGCTTCGTACCGCCATTGCTCATGCCTTTGGCTATGCCGCACGAAGCCGATGGTGAGCTCTCCAGCCCATTCAGGATCGGATTTTGTGACCACAACGAGGTGTAAACCCCGAAATCACGAATGAATCATTCTGACAAGGGCATTCCTCGCCTTGGATTCGCAAATAAAAATAAAACCTATTCGATGCGTTCAAAGAAGGTCCACCGATCCCTAGCGGCGGCGCCCTCGCTTAGAAGAAATTTTAATGCTCAGCAATGACCTCAACATCTCATTCTTCGTCCCAGACCCACATCTTCAATCGTACTAATCAGGCATGCGATATGCCAATTGCTCTTACGCCTCCATTGAGCCCATCTGTGTCGCATATTGCGCACCCTCAAATTCTCTACATCGACGCATATGACTCCTTCTCGAATAGCATCGTTGGGCTGCTGAGGCAAAGCCTAGATGCGGATGTTACTATAGTACGTATCGATGATGTCGAAGTGTCCAAGCATCTTGATACCATACTCAAAGCATTCGATGCCGTTGTTGTCGGACCTGGACCAGGACACCCAGCAATACCAAACGATGTCGGCCTTATCAATCAGCTCTGGAAACTGGACGAGGTGAATCTTCTTCCGATATTTGGGATATGCCTTGGATTCCAGTCGTTGTGTTTAGCGTACGGAGGTGAAGTAAAGAGATTGTGTCAAGCCCGTCATGGTATCGTTTCGAAGATATCTCATAATGGGACTGCCGTTTTTGAAGATATTACTCAGCTTCACGCCACTCAGTATCATTCCTTGAGAGTTGAACTGGGATCCGTTGACCTCCATGGAGATTCACTTGCATCACCCTACTGGAAGCCTACTTTCCAATGTCCCGAGCTTCAGCCCTTGGCGTGGGATACCGAAGATGACTTAAATGGACCGGTTTTGATGTCCGTGAGACATACCACAAAACCATTCTCTGCGATTCAGTTTCATCCCGAGTCGATATGTACGTCCTATGAAGGAGGTCATATACTGGAAAATTGGTGGAAACAAGCCGAGGGCTGGCTCATTGCACGGAAAAGGCGTACAGTGAAGAATCGCAACTTTGCTTTAGGCCACATAAATCCAGTTACCACTAGCCTTTCCACCCCAAGAGGCAGTGTGCTAAAAGGGCTGAGTAGTATGACACCCTCTATTTGCGAGTTTGCAAAAGCGTTACATTCAAAAGTTAGCACACGATGTCCTAGGCTGAGCTGGACCAAGTATTCCACTCCTAGTATCAGCCCAGCTGTACTGGTAGAATCCTTGGGGCTCACGCGGGAGGAAGTAATATTACTGGACTCTCAAGATCATAGTATGGGCCGTTTCAGCATATTGGGAATAGTGATTCCCGACCAAACGGTTAAAGTCACCTACAAGTGTTGGGATAAGACACTACGATACGGAACTCGCTCAACCGATGATCATGTTGCGCAACTTCATTCTATCGACCAGATCTGGCCCATGTTACAGGAGACGCTCGATCTTCATAATCCAAAAGTGAGTCAAAATGTCACCGAGTTGCCTTGCGACAGTCCTTTCTGGGGTGGGTTTCTGGGATACATATCGTACGAAGCCGGGCTCGAAATGATCAATGTGGACCTTCATGAGTCTTGTGCTACTTCTCGAATACCCGACCTTAATTTCGCGTTTGTCCAGAGGAGTATTGTCATGGACCACGTTAATGGAGAGACATATGTCCAGTCACTGTTACTGGATGATTCTGCCTGGATGTCGGAGGCAGGGAAAACTCTCAATAATTTGATCGATGGGAATGCAAGCCGAAACATAGGAAAGGAGCGGAGCACTTCGCTCCAGAGTACAGAGGTCAACAAACTAGAAGAACGACCCACTACATCAAGAATCACCACTCCCCAGGGACCACACTACCGCACCAAAGTGGTCCAATGCCAATCCTCCCTCGCAGCTGGCGACTCCTACGAACTCTGTCTCACAGACGAAACTCTAATTACCTTCCCCAATACACTCAACACCATTCTCTCCCCATGGTCCCTCTACAAGAAGCTCCGACGCAGAAACCCTGCACCTTACGGTGCCTTTCTCCATCTCTCGGACGCTACTCTTGTCGGCACCAGCCCGGAACGCTTTCTCAAATGGACGCGTACTGGACACTGTCAATTCAGACCTATCAAAGGCACCGTGAAGAAGTCCACGTGTATGACTCGCGAGATGGCACACGACATTCTGAAATCATCGAAAGAGCAAGCAGAGAATCTGATGATAGTGGATCTAATACGACATGACCTAGCCGGCGTCATAGGAGCGGAAAATTGCACAGTCTCCAAACTCATGACCGTCGAAGAGTATGAGCATGTCTACCAGCTTGTCTCTGTCATCGAAGGCCAGCTACCTAAAAACGACAATGAGAAGGGTATGAGTGGACTAGATGTTTTGAAAGCGTCGCTACCCCCGGGATCAATGACTGGTGCACCAAAGAAGCGATCATGTGAGATTCTAAGGGATATCGAGAAGAGGCCGCGGGGTATATATTCTGGTGTGCTGGGGTATATGGATGTTGGGGGTGGAGGAGACTTTTCGGTAGTCATAAGGAGTGCGGTTCGCGATCTGCCTGCTCATTCATTCCGGGCTAACTCTAATGATGAAGAAGCGAACGATGCTAGCCTGAGCGAAACATGGCGGATCGGTGCGGGCGGCGCAGTCACCATCCAAAGTACTGACGAAGGCGAATATCTAGAGATGAACGCGAAGCTTATGACAGCGTTGACGGCATTCCAATCAGTATAGTTCGTGGCGTATTCGATGGGTTTTCTTATTTGGGAGGATCATGTTTCCTTGAGCGTTCAACCTGTTATTAGACGGTGTAAGGATGTCGAGCTTCAACGCCCTCGACCAATACCCAGTTATTGTGTAGATGTCAAATTTAACAGGAGAGGGCACGGGTCTGTGCACTACTGTAATAATAAATCTACAATCAAGTAGAAAAATAGTCGTTCTACTAAATAAGGTCTGCAGGCGACGCCGGGTTGAAGAGGGCATAGCAACTAGAAGCGGGTGGATTGCCGCTTGATAATCATTTAGGCGAGAACCCAACTATCGCCTGTGCCAGGCCTATGTGACTCGATGTAATTAACGCTTACCAACAGAGCCTAGCGACATGCGATACCCCCCATCAACATCAGTCCATAATTTTCAATCGCTATATATTCTAACTAGATGCGTGGTACTTTATCAAACCGTAAAAGGCATGATGGTGGAGTGGTTAACACGCAAGCCTGCTATCTATAGTCAGCTTGTTCCTTCGGGAGCGCAGGTTCGAATCCTGCTCATGTCGTCTTTTTGTATTTTTTTTGTCCCTTTGTTCTTCTGGATGGCGCTATCTTTTTTTGCGGCGAAATGGCGTCACGGCATGGTTCGGAATTTGCTTTGATTGGACGGCACGAAAATTCCTCTCACAATCCGAGCTATCGTTGGAGCTTTGGGTGGAAAGTCCCTTGGCACAGAGTTGCTCGTGGCTAGTTACCCTCTCAGATCTATTCGGACATCGGAGCGAGATCAACACCGTGAGCCTTTTCGCTTGCGCAAATATCAATACTCTGTTAGACCCCTGTGCATATTTGCATGAGCGTGTGAAATGGACACCGTTGAGACAATCCCATTTCAAGGGCAATGCCGCAACATTTTTACCTGTGCAGCAACTCAATCCATCGCAGTCAACATCCCTCCTGAACACAAGTCTCTTGAAGGACATAGGGAGCTACCGGATTTATCAAGACATCGTACACCCGTCCCGCTACAAGAGATGCGGCGATAAAGATGGCGAAAATCATCGGCCTTAGTGCGATTCCTTGGCCATCTTAACGCCGTGCGTCGATCTTTTATGACCGAGTCACGTGAGCTGACTTCTAATTCCAAACTTTCGAGATTTCGTACGAAATGTGCCTTTCAAAGATTCTTGCTAGACTAGGGGGTTACAAATTATTTGTAGAACTACCTGACATAAGGTCATCTCTCCGGTCGATTCCGCTCCCCCAATCTACAGCTCTCCAAGGCCTGCCTCGATGTCGGCCTTTGCTACCTTGAAGTTTGCCTTCTCAATATTCGTTGCCACCTTTCAAAGTTGCTCATTTTGAATATGGACCGGTATTCATGCCATCCAGCGCCTGGATCTTGACTTAAATAGGGGCTATCCCTGCCTGCAACCTCGTGGATCGAACCTATCGGTTGCTGATTTTCAAGCACTTATCCAAGTATCCAATTTCCATATGTTCAATATATCCACTCTGTTATTAGCGGGGAGGGTAAAGATTCGCATTGAGTCTGGCTACTACAGTCCCCCATCTATCATTTTGACCCCACGTGTGTTGGGCAACGAATGCAACTATAGCCGCAGTGGAACCTGTTATGCCGTTAAAAAGAAGACTGTTGTGATCTAACGCGCGAATCCGAAGCGATGTGAACCAAAGGTCATACGGCAACACGCTAAACTATGTCATGAAGTCTAGAATGCATGGTCATATCGAGACTCTAGATCATCTGTAGGATAGTGAACCCGTAATTACATGGCTCCAGTATATCTCCATACTCTTAGCGGTGTCATGTATGACTTCACTACACTGCTCCAATCACCAGCACCAACAGTATCCAGCGATGAGTACTGCGAACCCTCCCATGTCTCATCAACGTTAACTTTGTTGAACGTCACCAATCTGTGATAAAAACGATACAAGTATGTTTGACACTAGCAAATCGTCTGCACACACACACTGCGCGCGGCCGCTAAATATATATCCCCCCGCAAACCCAAACAACCACCTGGATCCCGTTTAGCCCCGTACCCAAATCCCATATACAGGCAACGGGAATTTCATGCTTCGTCTTTACGTAGAATATAGTTCCTGTTATGAGGCTTGTTCAAATCAATGAGATTTCATCTAGCCATGCCCGCTCAATGCTTTCCACAAAAAGTATACCTCAACCCTATTTCTACAACTGTTTTTCCCATCGAAGAATGAGACTTGCTGGTGTACTACGGGAGTAGTCTTTCAGTATGTCCAAACCCTCCTTTTAATTCCCCTTGCCCGGAAAAAATTGAGGTGGAAGGGGTAACCACTTTAAAATTTTTTTTTTCTTTGGTTGATAGTCCTACGTTTCGACGAGACATTGGCATTGTGTGCAAGGTCACATTGTCAGAGAAAAGGAATCAGTTGTGTATGTAAATGGGGGATTCTTTGGTTGGTTGGTTGGTTGGTTGGTCTACTACTACTACTCCACCTCTTTCTAGCAAAAAAAGAGCAAAAGGGAAAAAATTCTCCTACTACAAGAACCTTCACGATACCATGACTCCCAGGCCCGTCTCCCCCCACTACACCAAGGGGAAAATTTCCCCGCTAGCGAAAAAAGTGAATTTTTTTTTCATTTACTTTTAAATTTTTAAACCACATGTAGACGGAGACGACGGCGGCGGCAGCGGCGGCGGTCGGTGCCCCGGAGCATCCGTATCCGCATCCCGCACCCGCGTCTACCCACGATACGATACGAAAAAGTCACGACACCGACAACGACACGGAACGAAACGGACGAACGATGGCCAAGTTCCGCCGCTACAAGAGCCCACTCTCGAAGAAAAAAAATCGTCCATCGTGAGCTTGAAGCGGGTTAGGGCACTTGCCTAATGATCGTTCCCGCGGCCATGCACGGAGCATTGTCCTAGTACAAGTACCGTATGGTCTTGCGGCTCTTCGTTCCAAAAGGCTCGTTCTCGTACTCGTCTCGTTTACCTATTCTTGTTCACGAGCGAGGTAGCCGAGGAAGAGAGAGCCTCGGGAAGTGGGGTGCGGGTGGGCGGTGTGTGAGGCTGCACATCACGGATATGTTTCCGGAGTGAAGAAGTCTTGCAGGTTTTTTTTCTTTCTACTAGGATGTGTGATTTTTTATTTTGTTGGGCTGGGCTCCCGAGGGTCGGAGCGGTCATGGGACGGGGTGTGGATTGGGCATTAGCATTGGCATTGAGCGTTGGGGATTGGGGAATAATTGATGATGATGAGTGAGATTTTGCGGTGATTGCGGTGCGCGCGGCTGGATTTGGAATTGATTGATAAGTCAGGTTGCTGTCCATCACAGTACGCTGCCAACATGCGCAAACAAGTCATGTTGCGATGTCGCGATATGGCACAACTGGCTTCTGCTGAGCAATTGGCAAAACCTTATCCCCGCGAATTAATCAGACATGCGACATGCAGCGAAGGGTTTCCTAATCAGGGTCATGATGTGCAACTAAGGATGTTGCTGCTTAAAAAGCCATCTTGCTTTGTGAGCAAGGGTCTTTTCATGTGGTATTACTCATACGCTCTTGCTAGTGCTGTGGGTTATTTGGCGTATGGCGCGGATAGAGGGACCGGACCAAGGCCAAGCGAAGAAATTTTGGAATTGTAGACGCGATACGTTCGGCCGTTCAAGGCCCCGGGCTTACCTACTAGGTCGAGCGCAGAGCTAACATTGGAAATGAGGTGAGGAAAGTGTTGGTGCGTGGTGGCCCCGGATGAGACAAAAGACAACGGGGTCAATCTCCAGTCGCGCGCCCCGCGAGAGGACAGCGCATAGATAAAGTATCCGCCAACAATCAGCAAACAAAACAATTGCTCCGGGTTGCGCCCTGCCATGGAGCCACGTAGAGACACGGTAGCAGGGGTGGCCGACCGCCCGCAAGTCTAGCCCTGTCGAGCAAGGGTGAGGGCAGCGCTGAGCTGGTACCTGGAACTTTTGAGGCTGCCTGAGAAAACAGCTGCATTTGCTGCTTCAGGACGGCGTTTTAAGGAGGCTCTTCTCAGCAGCGAGCCCCAAATACAACGATTCGCTTGCCCTGATCCCATGCCACTGGTCTAGAATCCACCGAGTATGGCTGGGCTTGTGTGACTGTGCCCGCACGGAAGCTCGCAGCGACACGTGCCAGCGCACCGGCAAAAGGGATAACCTTCTCACGGGGGCAGATGCTTATAGCATGCTGGCAGCTCATACAGTATTACTGTGTATGCCGGCCCCCCCTATCCATGGAGACCTGAGTTCCGGGTCGAGTTGGAAATTGGGGCCATGTGTAGTCGTGTGTACCTGTCATCTGTTTCACAGCTCAGGCCTGCCTACCATGTGGAAGCGCATGAGATGAGGGGAGAAAGGATCAAAACGAAACAGGATGCCCCAGGACGTGAAACTACGGTTGTTTGTAGCATGGGGGATTTGCAACACAGGCAGATGAGATTTTAAGCATCTGGCCCTAGGCCGAGGATCAGAAACGTGACCCCGCAAATTGCAGATGAGATGGCCATTTCCTGAGGCAGATTGTTTTGTTTCGCAGCGGATGGCCATGCCCGACCGTCCGCCCGCACTGAGGGACTGGCCTGATGCCACCACCATCCGTCCGGTATCGCACCTGCGCGAGGAGCACGGCGGGAGGGGGGAAAAGTGCTGGCGTGCGCATCATCTGGGCGGGCACCGGTGAGAGCAGCGATCGTCACCTGCAGCAGCTTGCGTGATTGATTTGTCGGCGCGCGCTGTGCTGTGCATGTTTTTTCGACCGGAGCGGAAGCGGACGATGGGTTTCGCACGTAGGCGTAGGGGTAGGCATAGGCATGTGCACGGCTAGCGAACCGCAGCCGAATGCGAGCGTCCGCGCGGAGCCACACAATCCCCGAGGCCCCAGGCAGCCAGCCCTTTTGTCCTCGGAATACTCATCGTGAGAACGCCGAGGAGGCCCGGGTGCGCCGGAATCGTCTGGAGATTTGCGTCAAGGCAGAAGCGTGATGCCTGGGGGGGCAATGGATGAGGGGTAGATGGATGGGACGGATGATGGGACGGATGATGGGCTGCGCAGGCGCGTACGCAACGCCTGTTCGCACTGCTCGTACACAGGCGTACTCAGAATACATACATACGAAGACGTACACGTAAGGGTGTGCGGCAGTGACAAGCAGCCCAGAAGAGGCAGCGCGTGCCCCCTTCAGCCTTGCGGCGGGATGCGCGGGCGCCAGCGGCGTGGGTGCGACAGGGGGGCCGCCGTGCCATGTGCACAGGCCCAACTCAAACTGGCGGTCAGATGAGAAATTTCCGCCGGCCTGCCTGCGATAAGCAATTATCATGCGCCGCCCATGGTGTGGGAGCACGGCAGAGGTCACGAGTGGAATGCAAGTCTGGAACGAATTGTTTGGTGATATGATCTGTTTTGATTGTTTTGCTTGCTATTTGCTAAGGGGGAGTCTCCACCACGTTCTGCCGTGGGAGATCTCGAACCAGCCTTGCCGGTGAATTCCATCATTCCTTCATATCCATCCAAAAGTAGATCAGAGTAGAGTAGTAGTCCCTTCGCGTTCATCGCAGCGTACTGCGGAATGTCCAATATCGTCGTGCCACAAACAAAAGAAAAATGTGATATAATGCTCCCAAGGCGCCAATGCTGAAAAAGACTCGCTCGCTTAAATGCTCGATCAAAAACAAGAAGAAGGTCGATGCTGGTTTGGCCTAGTAACTTGTTATGAGCGGAGCGGTCGATTCGGCTAGGAACAGCTCCTGCTCGAGATAGGCGGGTGCCTTCTCGTAGAAGGAGGTGGTGAGCATGGCTTCCTTTTGCGAGAAGTCCATGGTCGATGTTGGCGGGGAGGTGGGTGGTGACTCGTCGTCGGATTCCTCGTCGTGGACGAGCTCGGGTGGTGATTGTGAAGGCACGCGAGTAAGAGCGAGGTCGGCATCATCCTCCAAGTCATCGTACTGGTCCTCGTCCTCCTCGTCGTCGAATTCGGTGGTGGTGATCTGCACTGGCGATTGCACCAGGCGGCGGGGCATTGCGACCATGTCGAAGTCACCGTCCTCGTCGTAGTAGTCTGATTCCGAGTCGGAGTCGGAGTCGGAGTCGTCCTCCTCCTCGGGCTCTTCCCGAATGCTGTCGGCCCACTGGATGTGGCGGGGCTCTTCGGCCTTGGAAGCTTTGGCGACGGTGTTGTGGAACCAGGCCTCCTGCTGCCTCTCGGCGTCCTGGAGCTCAATCATGAGGGAGTCGAGGAGGTTGGCATGGCCGACGAGCAGGCGGAGGTCGTGGTCGGCGCGGCAGGCCTCCTTGCCCAGCTTGGAGCGGGCCGAGGCGGCGATGTAGTAGGTCTGGGTGAGAGACATCTTCTGCTTCTTCTGTGGTGGGGAAGCAACGAAGTGGGAGCGAGTTGTCTCGGCGGAGATGGGCTCGAAGAGGGTTTGTATTCTGAGGTGAGATGAGGAAGGCATCTTTGTTATGTAGGCAGAAATTTTATTGCCTGGAGAGTGAGTCAGTACGGGTGGTGACTGGAAGGGCGGAGGCTTCACGAACCTAGTGCAGCAGCCAATGGCAGGGGAAGGTGATCCGAGCGCAGTGTCCCGGGTGTATTGCAGTATCGTCGTCGAGAATAGTCGATTGCTGGAAGCAAGTCGAGAGTTGTAGCGGTAGATGTTCTTGTATGGCTGTGTTGTAGTGGTGCTGTGGAGTGGTGGGTGGGCCTTGAGCGGCGGGCGTGGTCTTTCTTATGTTCCCCAAAGCAGGTAGAGGATGACCAGGCCGGGAGACTCGGGCTTGAGCATAATTCCGACTCACCGCAGGTGCGCAATGCCAGACCGCCCAAGCTTCTCGGCCACTTAGCAAGCCGCAGGGGAGGGCGACAGGGGGGGGTCCATCGTCCGCTAGCTCCGCCGGCTCACTCGTTCGTAATCCATCGGCCGAAGCTTCCAGCGTTCGGCCTTTACGCTGCAGCACGTCGTTATGATTCATCATGGATGACCTATCTCCACGCCTTGTTGTTGGTGGTAGTGATCCGCCCGCATTCGGATTTTACTGTCTTGCGACGCACAACGGGCCTCCGCGGTGTGGAAAAGCGTCTGCCTGGGTGAGTCGACGCCAGCAGCGCTCCTTTGCTGCAGCCCGCGTCACCACGGCTTGCGCATCCATTCCTCGAGGATGGACGATTGGCACGCGCAGCCCAGCGTGCGAGATTGAGCAAGCAGCCTCACCGGCTGCACCTCTTGCTGCCTGCCGTCCTGCCCTGGCCGCGCATCCCCAGGGCGCCGTGTGCTGGCGCTCGTCTCAGTCTCAGCCTCCGCCTGCCGCGAATCAGCGGCCCAGCTGGCGGACGGGCAGCCACAGCAACGAGACACCGCTCGGCGCGCGGACGATGCGCCCACCGCACCACCGCACCACCGCACCCACCGCCGCACCGCCCGTACAGCGTAAAAGCACTGCGGACCCGTCGTCGGCGTCTCGCGTCCAACGCTGCTGCTGGGGTGCCAGCGCGACGCTCCACTACGGGCCCGAATCGTCCATTGTCTACACGTCAAATTTTTCGGCCACGACGGAGGCTAGCTGGCTGCGTTGGCCTCGCCCGCCAGCATTGCTCGATGCCCGTGTCTTTTGCTCTTTGACATGGCTTGCGACAGCAGCGGTTCGGCATCGGACCAACATTGACTTCTCGACACCGTTCCCAGGGTCGGAGGGTTTATTGTTGGAGTCATATCCAGGACGCGGACGAATCGAGCCGTCGAACGCCAGGCTAGTGCTCGTTCGGTCACTCGGGCTTCTGCTGTCCTCCGGGCGAACTCCAACGGGCCAGCCCAGGCCACAGCGTCATCCTCATCAAGTGCCACAGTCCCTGGCAGTGTGGGGAATTGTCATGGGCATCGGATCACAAACCTGTTCCTCCGCCCGCAAGCACGCCTTGGTCCTGATTAGAGTCACCTCTCGATTATTAAATGCTGTCGCGGATACGCACGAGGCTCATTGGCTCTTTCTGCAGCATGCTGAACAATCTCATCTGACAAATGCCCCCACTCCAATGACACCTACAGCTTCTCCCACACATGGCATACGCCTAACGTTAATCTGATTAACCGGATGACATGATCACTCGGCCGTACCCTGCTGCTGCCTCAGGTGCCCCCCCGACCCCGCGCCCTTTGTCCCCCTCACAACGCGTCGGACGATAGCGCGTCGGCTCCAAGGACACGCATCGCCGTCCTTTGGTGCTGGACAATGCAACTCCGCTTGCGGAAGTCGATTGCACCGCATACCTATTTTCAACACGGCCTGTCTGTGTCCCGAACGCCCTCGATAGCGGGAACCACGGGCAAGCCTCAAAGCCTCCAAATAGCGGACGAACTGGACCTTTGTGCGCCATCCCCCCGCCAACCTTCCATCCCGTCGGACCCGGGCTGTCGCAAATCGGTGCCGAGCACGCCCAAGGGCTGAACATGCCCAAAGCAGCCAATTCACCACGGTTGGCGTTGACTCAGCTGCTCGCTTGCCATTCCCCATCCTTGCGTGGCGTCGCGTACAGCCCTACGGTGCCATCGCGTCCGTGCAAAGGCTGCACCATCCTGCAAGGAGCAAATTAAGCGTGCAACTCTAGGCCTGCTTTGGGAATACGCTCGCTAGTTCTCACCGCTGGATCTGTACGCCCTTGGAGCCTCACCGCAGCCTCACCGCCAGCCCAGGATCCGCCCATCCTCATATAGGCGGCGCCGCGTACATTGGCGATGCTACATTGCATGCCTACAATACCAGCCTTGGTGCGCGTTTGCGAGATGAGTCGACGTTCCTGACCGTTAATCTGTGTACAGCCACTATACCCATCCTCTTCCCTGCGTCGAACGTCCTGCACTAACATTTACTCATTCCGACTACATTCCTGTCATGCTAGTCATGCACAGCATACTGATGATAATGCAGCAACAGTTGGGACATCGGTCAGACCAATTTTGATTCGTGAATAGCTGCTCTTCCTCTACACCCACCCACACACCGTACATGCGTTACACCGAGGCACCTCCAGCAAACCAATTATCTCCTATCCTCGCATGCGCACTCTTCGGCATGAGACTTCGGTATCACAAGCGAGGGCATGACTGAAGCTCATGTCAATCGATCGACCAATGTGATAATCCCGCTGCAGCAATCACAAAGCAAATAGTCTCACATGTAGACGCTCATACTGATCAAGCAAGGAACGTCGACACCACGTCATTGAATGCCACCAAATCCCTCATCACGAATGATGCTGGATGCATTACCATTCCATTATCATTTCCTACCCAAAATGGGCGCAATGCCCTAACTGTCGAGATATCGTAGTCTTGGTAATCGTGTCCAACATTCGTAAGCGAGAGGCTTCACCCCTCCACCGCGAGGCATCGCGCTCACGCATGACATTACGCGCGGAAGCTTTCCGTCGCGTGGACAGACACCTCCATACCCGCGGAGATATTCTGAGCTAGATGAGAAGAGCTTTGAAAAATTGCATCATGGAGAGATAAGCAGGCTGCCATGTAAGCAATTGGGAGACCGACGAACCACAGCACCATCGGAAAAATGTCCGACGAAGCCATGTGATTAGGACGTACACGATTCCAACATGCACACTCCTATGATCCATTAGAAACAATGTCGATTCGGGGGATGCCATCAAAGGGGTTTCTGCTATCCGCCATGACATGAGTGAGTTTCATGTAGTCTGCCACACAGGTGGGGGAAAAAGCCCCTAGCGGACGGATATCCCGTTATCGTCCGTCTAGTCCAGCTTCAAGAACCTAGAATGAAAAAAAGAAAAAGTATTGAATTCATCTTTTTTTTTTCTTTCTCTCTGGAGATTGCCTCTTATCTAATTTGTTTTCTTCGCATTCGGGGGGTTTCCCAGCGGGGTTCCTTCCTGCGGCGTGGAAAAAGTGTGTGGTAGCACCCAGAATTCTCACGACTTGGACACAACAAATTCACAGGTAGACAAAAACGGAGTCAAATAGCAAGAAATCCTTGAAATCTCACTAATGGAAAGCGCTCGTTTATGCCAAAAAATGCCCTTTTTTCACCTTGCACTCCGAACCCACCCCACAACACCCACGCTATACCCGACCAACCCCCCAATCCTTTCTCCCTCCCTCTTCGCCTCCTCCTGCCACCCCTTCAACAGCCCCACCAGTTCCTCACTCCCTCCAATGACGTCCCCGTGCAGCCTCAGAAACACACTCATCCACGCCTGCACAAGCTCATAGTCCCTCCTCTCCTTCAGCCTGCTCGTCAACGCAGCGATGAACGTCTGGAGTTCGGCGTACGGCGGTGTGGTGTCGAGGGTGCGGATGGCAATGTCTGCGGCCGAGGGCGCGAGGGAGGAGAGGTAGGTGAGGAGAGGGGTGTAGGATTTTGTTCGGGAGGCGAGAGAGAGGAGGCGGGTGAATTCGGATGTCGAGATTGCGGAGGCGGATTGTGAGGTTAGCGATGACGAGGTTATGCGGGATGTTGGTTCTTCGTTCAACGGTGCTAGAGCCTTTGGATCAGAGGAAGAGGGATCGTTGGAGGAAAGAGAAGGTAGGAAGAAGGGCGCCTTTTCGGGGGCTTTGGGGGCTTCCTTTGGTTTGTTGCGGGCGCGGATGAGGTCGAGGTGGAGGAGGGTCTGCCAGCGGGATTTTGGGACGAGGCTGAGGGTTGTGATGCCCTTTGTGAGCTGGTCTATTACAGGGACTGCGAGTTCGTCTTCGGAGTCCTCGGCAGCTTCGACTTCGGTTGCTGCGTCGACGAGGGCGGAGCCGCCTTCGCCCGAGGCTGTGGGTGCACTCATGGTCGCAATGTCTTCTTCGGAAATTTGTCGTGTGGAGACATGTGTGAACAAGGTGCGGTTTGTCCAGATGTGGATGCCCACTTCACCGTCGAGCGCTGTGGCGAGGTATTCACCTGACGGAGAGAAGCCGACGGCAGTGCACTTTCCTGGAAGCTTCATTGCGTCGATAAGATGACCGGTTGGGAGATCCCAGACGCGGATGGTGGAGTCTGATGCTGCTGCAATGATCCATCGCCCATCTGACGAGAAAATATAGTCCGTGATGCTGAGCTCGGCATGAGTGCGCGAAGCCCACAGCTCTCGGACTAGTTTCTTCGTTTCGATATCTACGACCCGAATCGAGCCATCATCGCAGCTCAGGGCAATCAGATCGCTGTTGGCGTGGTATCTCAAACTCAGAATCTTCGTCATTGGATACCAATCGATTTCATGTTTGAGTATTCCCGTCATGAAGTCCCAAAACTTGGCCAAGTCAGTGACGGCCAAGGACGAGATGGTGGAGAAATACATACCTTCACCTTTCCGTCATCACTGCAACTGATGACCACCCGATTCAGACCATCCACCGTAAGACCAGTAATAGCGCCCTTATGGCGTCCCTGTCCTTTCGTATACTTGATGGGTGAATCTGTATCATCGGCAAGCATGCTTTCCTTCTCTTGCAATTGCTGAACCTTCAACTTTTTCGCTTCGGCGGGAGTCAGTCGAGCTGGAAACTTCCGTCGATGTTGACCAGATTGCAGATTGTACATATCAACAGCGCCGCCAGCTGAGCCTACCAAGGCAAAAGTGCCACACGGAGATATGGCTACGCTCTGTAGTTTGTTAGCTTAGGATTCGCACAAATGAGAATGATAAATGTACTGTGACTTCGGTGCCGTCTCCTGTGTCAAACGTCCATCTCCCGGCTCGCTTCCGTCCCCAGAACCACGTCCTAGCCATTTTGTCTCCAGCATGCCCAGTCACGATGCTCTCCCAACCAGTCATGCTCACTTCTGGGGCTTTTTTCTTGTCTCCTTTAATCTTGGATGAATTGTTCCATATGCCCGTTACACCAGGCATGGCTCCCATTCCACCATCCCGGTTGAGTGAGCATGCCATGCATTTGATAGCCGGAGCCTTGAGATTCTCCAATGTAGAGTACAGCCTAGAACTCGCACCATCGCTATTGAGCAAGCCCATTTTTTTAGCCTTCTTCTGAATTGCTCCTTGACTAAGTTCGGTACTTTGCCCATCCCGGCGCAAGCTCCAGCCCCAGAGACTGCGATCCTGACTTGCGCTGAGCAGCCACTTTCCAACGTCATCTGATCCATCCGAGTTCGAAGGCAGGAATTTGAGTGAAGAAATAGGGGCAGCGTGACCGCCTCGGGCATGAAGAGGACGGGGCGTAGGAGAGAAAGGTGTTTCGTCGAATATCCAGCTTTTTAGAGAGTTGTCTAGACCGCTTGAGACAATCACTGCTTGGCCAGGCAAGAACTCTATCTTGCTGATGCCACCGCCAACGCCTCCACTGGCAGAGGGAGGCGGGTTATGGGCTCCGCGCAATGTCCCCATCTTGCGGCCCTTTTCATTGAGGTCCCAGAATGTTATGTCACTACTTTGATTGCTACCCGTTGCCATGACACCATCTTTTCGACCATCGTCTCCGGCACCCAATCCGTCAGTTCTGAACGAGATGCTTGTAACGGGCGCCTTTTGAGTGGTACCTAGGTTCAGTCGCAAGACTTCTTTGTCTGCTCGAACATCATGGATTGTGACGGGGCCTGATTCGTATGCAATCGCAAGCAGGGAGAGAGCAGGCGTCGATTGCAGCGCGGTAACTGGGCCGAAATCTGCTGCGGGTGGCAGAAGCGTGTACAACAGCTTGGCGGTGTTGACGTTCCAAATCTCCACGGAGCCGTCTTTTCTCCCGACGAAGATCTTATTTAGATATGTTGGCATGTTGCATATGCAGCCTGACAGAGGACTGGATGAGACGCCTTGTAGCGTCGTATAATGCTCTAATGTCGAAGACTTCCACACTTCGACCCGTGTAGTGGTACATCCTATTATCCACTCGCCAAATGCTAATAACCGAGTGATGTTTTCATCTGATCCTCGAGGGAGCTCCAATTCGTCCACTTTCGTTCCGCGCTGGAACACCCAAACACCTCTAGAAGATCCTGACTCTGTACCACCCCAGGCTGCAAGAACTGTTTTCTTCCATGCTAAGGTCGCTGTGATGTATTCGGGCGTTTGTGGTCTTGTTATGAAGACCAGATTCAGGCCGCGCTTCAGGTCGTAGGTTTGTAGCGAACGGCCGACGGAGGTGGTAATTTGGAAGGTCGCCTTGCCAAGGGGAAGCGAGGTAAATGGGACATTTGTAGGGGAAACCAGTCCAACAGTCTACAATTTTGTGGTCAGAATCCTGCATGTAGCTGTGATGGTTGGAAAAGCTCACTCTGAATGGCGCAAAGATTTTAGACTTGCGAGCTGCAACTGCGGTACTTTTGTCGTCGCTGCTCTGGAGCTTTTGGCGCTTTACTACTGGAGCATGCACACTCTCTCCGGGCAGCTTCGGAGCCGGCATTGCAAACAAAGCTGGCGTTGCAGCGATTCTGCTGCAATGGCGGCGTGGGAGTTGGCAAAGCTCCTTCGGTTCGGAGAGAACAAAATTCTTGCGGAGATGAGATTAGATTAGATCTTACACCCCGCGCCAAGCCGATCGATGCAGGGATAGCAGCCGTCTAGAAAGACAGCTTGTTGATGGAGCCGATTCACCTTCCAGCTGCACGCCCTCTTTTCCGTCTGATCTACGTGGTGGCTCAGGCCTTGAGTGCAGAGCTGCGACTTCGCGTGCCTGGTTGAGGATTCACAGGTGACAGTCACATGCACTCGATCAAGAATAGTCGTCGGGCCGCCCCCCACGTAACCTCCCTCGAGAAAATGCAGATGCGTGGACACATGCTTGCGACAGTCTCAATACATACATGCGATCTGATACGTGCAAGTATGCCTGTATCTGCTATCGGCCCGTGGAGCTGGCTCCAGGTGACGCAGGCATGGTGCGCTCACCCGGCACGCCCTGGAATCTTGCTTTCCCCGCCACGGGAGCACAAACGTGCCTATACAAGGGCCACCGTTGGGCGACGAGCCCGAGCACAAAGCGTGACACCTCTCCGTCGTCTCGTTGCTGCTGAATCGTGATGTTGAAACCCTCGCCGATCGACGTCATGGGGCGCCGCGCCTAACAACTCGCCGTGCGCAAAAAAAGCACATCCATATCCCACCCAGCAGTACATAAGCTCCGCAATCCCTGATGGAGGAGCTGTCTCGCACCGTCAGCGCGGAGAGTGCGCGGTCATGGACGACACCACACCTGCTGGCTTCCGGGAGCAGCTCGACGGCCGCGAGCAGAAAGGCGCGGTCGTCGGAGCCGGAGACTGGCGTAGGAAATGTCGAGCGGTCTAGCGTATCGATGCCCCCGCCGGCTTCAAAGTCCATCCCCAAGCAGTTCCCTGCCCGCCGCCCGTCCAAAGCCTCCGACTCCAGCTTTTTCGAGAACATCCACGGCCCTAGACATGGCTCGGCCATCGAAGAAAACGACGGCGCGACGCCAACCCTAGAGACTATCCGCGGAGGTAGCTTCGCTTCTGCGCTGACGCTGCTGGATGCACATCGCCCACGGCGCTCTGAAGGCGACATCGAGTCGAATCGCATGTCCTTTTCGTCCCTGTACTCAATTGCTTCAGCCATATATCCCAATACCCGCAGCATGAGTGGGCCTGGCTCAGCGGCCGGCTCCGAGCCCGAAGGTGTGTCGTCTCTTTTTCTTCCCCATTTTGCGCTTAGTGAAGACATGGGCTGATAAAGAAATATGCAGGCTCAGGTCTCGGCGCGACAACTGCGACCTCTTCACTGTCCGTTACCACGGCCAGCCAGAATGGTAGTCTCGGCCCAAAGATTTCACCTACCCAATTGCTCTTCCCAACGGACCCCAACCACAACGGAAACATTACAAACCCTTCTCTACCCCCCGCTCACTTATCCACCCCTTCGCCGTCCTCTACACCCATGTCGAATCCTCCGAATACAGAACGTCGCGCACGGAGCCGCACAACAGCTCAAAGACGCATCAGTGGCAGCACTGGGGCGAGCAGCAGCCCCAGTAGCAGGGACATGAGGGAGCCTAGGCGTCCCACAAAGGGCATTATTGGTGTCTGTGCCCTGGAATCCAAGGCCAGAAGCAAGCCCGCTAGGAACATCTTCGGAAAGCTCGTCGATGACTTCGAGGTGAAGATATTCGGTGATAAAATCATCCTAGACGAAGAGGTTGAAAATTGGCCTGTCTGCGACTTCCTCATCTCTTTCTTCTCCGATGGATTTCCGCTCGACAAAGCCATTGCCTATGCACGGCTGCGCAAGCCATTCTGCGTCAACGACCTACCCATGCAGCAGGTGCTCTGGGACCGCCGCGTCTGTCTTGCCATCCTCGACGAACTCAAGGTGCCCACACCGCCTCGCGTCGAAGTCAGTCGCGACGGCGGACCCAAAGTACAGAGTGCCGAATTTGCAAAGACGTTGAAAGAGAGGACTGGCGTGTCTCTGAGTGGTCCTGATGGAACTGGAGGCTTCCTTCCGCCGCCCAAAAACGTAGAGCTGATTGATGATGGTAATACGATCAGTGTGGATGGCAAGACGCTTACCAAGCCTTTTGTAGAGAAACCCGTCAGCGGCGAGGACCACAATGTCTACATCTACTACCACAAGAAAGAGGGAGGTGGAGGCCGCAGGCTGTTCCGCAAGGTCAACAACAAGAGCTCGGAAAAGGACGACACTCTCCTCGTGCCGAGATCTATCTCCGACCCAGACAGTAGTTACATCTACGAACAGTTCCTACAAGTAGAGAATTCCGAGGACGTGAAAGCATACACTGTGGGGCCCAACTTCTGCCACGCAGAAACGCGGAAATCCCCAGTCGTTGATGGGCTTGTCAAGCGTAACCCAAGCGGCAAGGAAGTGCGATACGTCACGACGCTTAGTGACGTCGAAAGGGGCATGGCTGCAAGGATCTCAAATGGTTTTGGTCAGCGGGTTTGCGGCTTTGATCTTCTACGGACCGGAACTAGAAGCTTTGTCATTGACGTCAACGGATGGAGCTTCGTAAAGGACAACCAGGACTATTATGAGAAGGCATCCGATATCTTAAAGGACCTGTTCCTCGAGGAGATCCAACGCAAAAATCGCAAGAGCGCTCAGTCCGCTGCCAGTCAGTCCACTGTCAATGACACCCAAGAATCGACGGCCAGGAAGAATGTACAGCCTCCTCATCACCGTAACACTCTCAAAGGGTTGTTCAAGTCCCCAAGCATGTCGAAATTGGCTCACCCGCATATGCCCCACATGCGCCATTCTGGAACCGTGCCTTCATCACCTGAGGCGTCACTGAGCACCACTCCCATCATGGCTTCACCGAGTTTTGAAAAACCCCAGACCTCTGTAATCCCGGGGTCCATCCCGACCGCACTCAAGTCGGAACCTGACCTCATTCTCCCGCCTTCAGTCCGTGACAAAGATCTACACCGCGAGATCCAGGGATCATTCTCAGACGAGCAGGTGAACGTCCCGCCTCCAGCTTCCAAAGCACAGTGGAAGCTTAAAGGCGTTGTGTCTGTTATTCGACATGCCGATCGGACGCCAAAGCAAAAGTTCAAGTATACATTTCACACAAAGCCATTCGTCGATCTCCTCAAAGGCCACCAGGAAGAAGTCCTTTTGATAGGTGAGGCTGCATTATCAAGTGTGAGCGACGCTGTCAGGTTGGCTATGCAGGAAGGCGTGGAAGACCCAAAGAAGCTGCGTGAACTTCAAATCTCCCTAAACAAGAAGGGGGCATGGCCTGGGACCAAGGTTCAGATCAAACCAATGTTCAGGAAACGGCGGAAAGAGGAACTTCTTCCGGGCGAAACAGCTGAACCATCTCCGGAGCGAAAACGGACAGGTTCGGCGTCTGGCAATGTTTCTGACGGTGAATGGGGACAGAAACGAAGCGACTCCATGTCGGGTCTAACCCTTTCACGAATCTCTGCTGCTGAGAACAATCTCATATTGGATAAGCTACAACTGATCATCAAGTGGGGAGGCGAGCCGACGCATTCTGCGCGCCACCAAACGCAAGACATGGGTGCCAACTTCAGAAACGACTTGCTCCTTATGAATAGAGACGTCTTGGACGATGTCACCATCTTCAGTAGCTCCGAGAGGCGTGTCACCACTAGCGCCCAGATTTTTGCTGCTTCTTTCTTAGAGAAGGACCAAGTTCCCGGTGAGAATATCCATGTCCGCAAAGATCTCTTGGACGACTCCAATGCTGCGAAGGACTGCATGGACAAGGTTAAGAAGAAGCTTAAGACGCTTCTTCGAGCCGGTGACAAAGCACCTCCTCAGTTTGCTTGGCCAAAAGACACCCCTGAGCCGTATATTGTGGTGCGACAAGTTGTCGATCTGATGAAGTTCCATCAGCGCGTTATGAATCACAACTATAAGAAGATTGAATCCAGCGCGATGTCCTCCCTCAGCGCCATTGCAAGTCCTACAGATGCAAATTCGCCTGGGGGTGCGTTGTCTCACGTTGCCAACGTCAATCAGATTCAGTCACGCTGGTGCTGCAACGAAGGGGCTGAGCTGTTCAAAGAACGTTGGGAGAAGCTTTTCAAAGAATTCCGGGATGCCGACAAAGTCGACCCTAGCAAGATTTCCGAGCTCTACGACACCATGAAGTTTGATGCTCTGCACAACCGACAATTCCTCGAGTGGGTGTTTACTCCAGATGCAAGCTTCCTTGAGGAAGACACCGTCACTGATAGTTCTCGGCAACCTTCGACTGATAGCCAGGCTAAGGCTCCTTCGCCTCCGACTGAACCTCAACCAAAAGCAGAAACGAAAGAGCCGCAGGCCGAGAAGCCTGCAGAACGCGGCAACATTGCGCATCGCATGGGTTTCCGAAGGAGATCTGAGATCGCTGTGAAGCCGACGCCGCCTCCTACTTACGCGCACGAGTCGTATTTCAAGCTCTACACTGGTGTAGGAACTAACGGATCAAAAGCACAAGTCGACGCCCGCCTTGTCAAGCTCCGCGAAATGTACCACCTCAGCAAGATCCTCTTTGATTACATTGGTCCGCAAGAATACGGCATCGACAACGAAGAGAAACTAGAAATTGGTCTCCTCACTTCCCTTCCTTTACTCAAGGAGATTGTAGAAGATTTGGAGGAGTTGCAGGCGTCAGACACTCCAAAGTGCTTCTTCTACTTCACCAAAGAATCGCACATCTACACGCTTCTCAATTGCATTCTCGAGGGTGGTATCAAGACCAAGATCGAGCGCAATGCCATTCCTGAGCTGGATTATCTTTCCCAAATTGGGTTCGAGTTATACGAGTCCGAGAACGTGACGACGGATGATGAGCCAAACACGTTCAATTACAGCATTCGGATTACGCTGTCGCCTGGCTGTCACGCATTCTCGCCACTAGATGTGTAAGTTGTGAATACTTCGCTGATGTTGGCAAAATTGCTAATGCGTTTACAGACAACTCGACTCCCGCCATATGATCGGGTTCTCTCCTCGCCGTAGCCTGACTGCTCATCATGACTGGAAAGAAGTTCTCGAGACTCTTCGCGCCAAGTTCCATACGTACGGCCCCTGTCCTCTTCCTTCACTCTTCACCTCCTACCATACATTGCAATGCTGACCTTCTATGTAGTGTCAAACTTCCAAAGAGCTTCGTTGCAATCAATCTCAGCGAAAAGGTACCAGATGCATTTGGTGAGAGAAGGACCAATGGCAAGGGTAAAGAAATAGAAGAAGGAGCTGAGCAGGCTCCTCCGCCTCCCGTTCAAGATGAATAGATGTTCTAGGAGGGTTCGTCAGGCTAGAGGGCGGGTATCATTAGTACTTTCACTATGCTAGAATGGGCACATAAGGGTGTTAGAAGTATTTTTACGGAAGACTAGAACAGCTTGAATAAGACATGCACGAAGATACGCATATAGTCTTATTTCAGAGTAGATATTGATGACAGCAAAGCCAACTAGCTTGCTCGGTTTGCCTTAGCCATAAAGGAATTATAGAAGGCACTGTCGTTGTAGACATCTTTCGACCCTTTTGAAACCATGATTTCGGCCTCAAAGAGCCTCTCCAACCACATGCTCTCTCACTTGCTCTGTCCTCACTTCCATATGATTATCAACACCCACAGGATGCACCTCCAATCCGCTCCTTCCATAACTTCTCTGACTCGTCGTACTATCACTCCTGTCGATGGACGCTCCGTTGACATGAACAAAAGTCAAAGGGATAGGAGCAGAAATTCTGCCTTTCAGCTTCCTCGAGTCAACTCTCTTCAGGGTCAGACCGCTAGCAACATTTCGAGGGCCTATCGTCGACGCCGTCACGGTGCGAAACGAAGGTGGGTACTTCGGCGAAGTAGGAGAGTGGATGCTAATTGGTGGACTGGGCGCATTTCGACTGGGCGTATACGAGCGCGCGAGGATGCCGTAGGATGGATCGGGCTGAATTTGCGAGAGGCGATGGGAGGAAGGTGAGACGGGGCGGATGCATGTTTCCTCGCTGGGGCCAATGTAGGACGCTGAAGTTCCCGGGGTGTTGTCGAAGAAGCTGTGCCGGGGTGTAT
Organism: Periconia sp. TS-2; assembly: GCA_030378425.1. Taxonomy (NCBI): domain Eukaryota; kingdom Fungi; phylum Ascomycota; class Dothideomycetes; order Pleosporales; family Periconiaceae; genus Periconia; species Periconia sp. TS-2. The sequence goes on from JASNQO010000006.1 coordinate 1,370,875, forward strand.
CGAAAGGGAATGCTAGACCCATTTGGCTTGATACGCGGTTATACTCTGATTCGTTGTCTCGGATGTCCATTTCTGTTCCGTAGCTATTGCGGTCCAAGGGACAAGCGTTCGGCATATAGGCCGAATTCCTTCCAGTGTTCAGAGTATCTGTGTCAGAGGCTAGGGAGAACTGAGACGGTCGTAGAGGGAATGGTTCGGGGCTCATGTATTTCTCCGGATTGTCGAGAGAGGTGAGCTGTGGGCTTGCAGGCCGAATCCTGACTTTGCGGATGCGATGGAAGAGGCGACTGAAGAGAGTGCCCCAAGCTGTGAGCATGGAGACTCGGAAGAGTAGGACGAAGACTTCGAGACCAATAAGCTGGTTTATGTTAGCTACCTGACATGGTATCCAAGGGAGGTGCAACTTACCGAAGCCAATATAAGCGACACCAACACTGCCGTTCTATTGATCCTAAAGTCCTTCAGATACTCTCGACATTCATCCCCATTGCCCCCAGAACGCGTATAGCAGCCAACCCAATCCTTAATTTTCGCCACCTTCTCAGGCTCGTCAAACACCCCTCCCATCTTCCTATCCTGCGTCCAACACACTACAAAAAACGCCACAGATCCAACAGCCACAAGCACACTACTCGCGATATTCCTCCACTGCAACACAAACAATCTCCTCACATTCCCCCACGTCTCCATTCTCTTCACCACCCTTCCCTGCTGCGCTGCATTCATCGCAGAACTCCGTTCGCGCCGCAACGTCCTCAGGAAAACAAAGAAACAATACCCCGTCGTAACACTCTGCAGCAGGAACGCGAGACAGGCAAAAACAACAAGCCAAATCCAAAACGTATGCAAAGCCATCTCGTGATTGGGCAAACAAGTGCGTCCCATCCGATAGCTAAAACCAGTGCACAACCTCACTATAAGCACCAACATGCCCGGCACCACGACACCAAATACGATGCTAGCCCATTGAAAACCCATGCCAGGATCTCTGTCCCAAAAGATCCGGATATGCAGCCACAGCGAGCGGAGAAATACCCAGACGACGCAGCCTAGTCCGCCGAGCACGACGAGCGAGCCTGTCCAGGCGCAGGAAGGCGACGAGGATACGTCGGCGGGGGTGATGGCGTCGGAGCACATGGATGGGTTGGAGAAGATGGGAATGGTGAAGGCGAGGGTGGTGAGGAGGACGGGGATGAGGAGGCCGGTGGAGAGGTAGTGTCTGTGTGTTGCTGTACGGGGGAGGACGGCGAAGGAGAGGAGGAGGATGGTGGTGAGGGTTAGGGAGAGGAGGGAGAGGTAGTTTGGTATCAGCAGGTTGTCCTCCCATTCTGTGTGGATTCGTTAGCACGTCGTTCTCTTTTTTTCTCTCTTCATGCGGATGGAGGGTGGAAGACGGGGATCAGGGCAGCAAAGGAGGATTACCGTGTGGATAGAGCCAATCGTCCATGGGACAGGGGAGGCAGCAGGACGTTCCGTTATCAACGATTCCTAGACCGCAGTGTCTCCCGTTTTGATCTTGCAAGTGGTATTAGCTACGTTTAGATACTGTGGGTAATTGAGGGGTGATACGCACATCCGTCCGTTGATGGAAAGAGCGATTTCTCGAGCAAAGGCGCTGTGCACTTCGCTGCCGTCAGGTTTACAAACTGTCCAAGAGTCATGTTGATGTCCTGTAGTAGACGGGGCTGATACGGGACAAAATCTCACATCCAAGGTAGCCCATGTGCTTCAATTGAGCTGATATAAGGATTGCTGGACAAGGTCTCTTCGCTGATTATACCTGCGCAGAGCATTCTGTTGTCGTTTCTTTGTGATCGGTACGCGTGGCGGCACAGTATGTGGGTTGTGCTTTGATCTGTGTGCATATTCTTGGTAGCTGAGGTGGATTATCAGTAGTGAACAAAGGATTCTCATGAAGACAAAGGCGACAAGCGTACTGTGGGAGGCGATTATTCTGGGACAGACAGTCAAAATGGGGGATTCGTAGACGGTCAAGTGCACGAGAACAAGGAACATTGCCCAAACAAAAAGACGAGCGTTTCGAATGACGTACTAGCAACTAGCGTTGCTCAGATTTATTGTCCTACAAGAAGCGACCTTATCATAACCTTATTATGGTCCTACAATTACAAAGACCCGAAGCATCAACTTCTTTTAGACTGGAACACCGGTAAATCCTATCTTGATCGTGGGTCGTGAACCGTCGATGGTTTCGGTACTAAACTGTGCCTTCCACCACTCCTCATCATGTTTCGTCTGCAGATAAGCCTCTCGTGCCTCGGGAGCCAGGGACTGTAAATCTTCGTCTTCTAGATCTGGAAGACCATTCGAGCCAACGTCGAGGAAACCTCCGTCAGGTCCAGGGAGGCCTAATCCAGAATAAGGCGGTTTTTGGACGTACGTGTCGATAACAAGGTAGTGCTTGCGCACGAGAGCAGGAACATCACTTTCCTCTTGAGGGACCTCCTCCCATTTTGCATGCGTTGGCTGAGTAGTTTTTGGATAGCACATTAGGTTTGTATGCGGGTCATAAACGCCTTCCAAGTTGGCTTTGCGGAGTGCTGAGAGATTGGAGTTGAAGCGGCTGCAATTGATTAGTATTCAAGACCAGGAGTATTGTGTCTTTATCAAACTTACCTGGCCGACCTCGCATGCTCGAACTGCCAATTTGCTGAAGTGATATTAACCTTCCTCTTTCCAGGCGCTGGCTTGCCATTCGCTGTAGGAACGCTCGGTACTCCAGTATGGTAAACGCTACTCGCGCCATGCCACGCGACGTACTGATTCTTGTTGTATGACTCTCCAGGCGGTGGTAATCTGTCGTTTGGATCGGCTATTTCGCCCTCAACGTCTCCTCGCTCTTTTGCGGCGGTCACGTAGTAGTCATCAATGATCCTTTTTCCTCCAATGATGATACGTGCACCAAACTCCCTGAAGACAGATCGCGCTGTCACAACACCAATCGCTCGGCCTTTGTAGGAGTGAGGAATGATCTCGCGATCTATCAAGTCCCTCTTCTCGTTATCATCAATGATGATTTTGTATAGTTGCATATGCTTGGTAAAGAACAGATAGCTGTCCCTGAAACCACAACATCGTGCAGGTTCCGTTGACAACATATACAGCCTCTCGCCTCGGCCGGTGATTGTGAAGACGCGCACACGATAGTCACGCCCGCCTTGGAGGTTGCCCATCTTGTCGACCTTCGTCTCTCCTTCAGCATCTTCGGGAAGATCAACCTCATCATTGATAACATCCATCATGTTGCCTTCTTTGTCAATCGGAACTCGGGTGGTATGCGACGGACCTCCTCGAGGTCGGCCTCGAAAGCCCCCACCTGCCGGTCGTCCCCTCTTACGTTTCACAGGAGTGCCACTCTCAGATGCATTATCGGGTATGACATTCCAATCCGGTGGCCTGTTTTTCGGCGGACGACCTAGGCGCTTCTTACGTGGCACAACCACGATGGGGGTAATGGAGCGTTCTGAAGGCGCCTTTTCCTCCTCAGAGTCGGGAGCAGCATCATCGGCATCATCAGCATCGTCGTCTTGGGCAGGCGATTCAGCGCGGGAATCTGGAGCGTCAATCATGTCTTCATCTTCGTCTTGTTGTGGAGTTGCGCTGCGAGCTGGCGTGCTGCGGCGAGCAGCAGCTCGCGAAGGTCGACCGCGCGCCATGGCGTCTAGTGGTTGTTGCTCGGAGATTTGGCGCGGCTATTTCGGAGAGCTTGTCGTGATTGAGATCGGTGTGTGTGCGCTATGGTATGAGCCGGTGAAAAGAGGATGCGATTCGCGGCTGAGAGTGAATGGTTGCGATGCGCATTTTGGGGAGCGCGACTTCTGGACGTGTCCGGGAGCTAGTGGCACGGACCATCCACACCAATAACGACTTCATCCTGTGAATGCAACGTCTTTCCTTGTCTAACAAGACAGCAACCACTTCCCGCTCATGTCGAATGATATCCAGGGTTGTATACACAAGACTGTCAGCCCATGAGATGCAAAGATTGTCTGCTACTCCCTTTAGTTAATGCAGTGTCTTAAAGCGTGCTCAGTATTCAGGTCTTGGACTCCCTAGTGATGGAATAATCCTATTGTACCTGTACACTGTACTCACTCGTATCGTCTTGCGCTGTTGCCTTCCCAATCCTGCGGTCCCGACTACCTTACTTCTACTACCCTGTCAGAGACAAAGCAAGACCCCTTACGTCGGTCAACAAACAATCCTACGCAGTCGTGGCAGTCAAGCATCCACGGGTTTGCTTGGCACATGCTTGATACCCTGAACTGCCTCCAGGGTTACATGTCACATTCTTCTGTCTGACTTTCCTCGCAAACACTTGGTCAAGCTGCCTGACCGAGTGAGTCCAGTCATCAACCATGAGCTTCAAACGCCTTGCCATTCGGACTAAAAAGAGTCTCTCTGGACTCTATTCTTCTGACAATGAAAAGACATGCCTAGCGTATTCATTGGCACTGCATCTCCTGGAATATCCTAGCTAAAAGCTCTTAGGTCTGATGCTCTCTCTAACGTCCTATACACTCCTAAAAAGGGTAATAATAAGAACTGCGATGAGTTTGGGTTGGTCCAGGCCGTCGACTCTTCGCCAGGAAAGGACAGTTCCTCAAGACGCAATCGACTACTAGGATCACTCCGGAGCATAAGTTCTCTGCGTACTCTACGTCCGAACCACAGTAGCTCCAAGGTCTGTGACGATTCGCCAGTCAAGATGGAAAGTCCGCATACGCCCGTCAGCCAGCCACCGTCCCTTGCACTCAACTTCGAAGTTTCTCCACCCGATCAGCCCATGTTCGAGCAACCGACCCGCAAAGTGTCTGATTCTTCTAGCCTAGAAGTCCATCATTCGTCTCCGATTAAGGTACCAATGTCGAACAAGCATGCCCCACCTGTTCTCAACCGCACACCACCTAGCTCGTCCTTCGTTGTGGGTACTTTGCCGGAGTCACCAGCACCTTTACAGAGGAATTCTATTCAAGAAGCTATACAAAATCATTCTACCGGCAATGTAAGCGAGCCCATCTCTTGTATTGCCGACTTTCTCGTCCTTGCCACGTCATGTATAGTATATTAGTCGAAGCATCGCTGATGTGTCATATATTCAGATTCACACGAGTCCGTCATTCTACGAGTCGAAGTCGTTCGTTGATCCATACCCAACGCCAATGCCAGGTACCAATCTTCCGTTGGAGGAGATTCCAGCGCCAGAGATTCTGATCTCGTCTCCTTCCGCGCCATCGTTAAAGCCGGGTATGCAGCAGGGCTACTTCGACAATCCTGTTTCTTCGAGAGGCATAGATCGGAAGCGTAGCGACAGCCTAGTCTATACAGACAAATATTATGGGTTGGACGCTGCTGATATCGGTGTGGCGATGAGCCCGACTATCAATACTGTCTTCAGCAAGCCATCGGAAACCCACATCGTTCCTAGGAAACCAGAATCACGATGTACAAATGGAATGGCAGTGGATCCTACGACCGATGCCTCCAGATTTGATTCTGAGAGAGATATGGGTAAGCTCGGATCGGCTGTTCCAGACTAGATCGCGCTTTCGTACTGTCTTCGTCACAGGAGAGAGTCGGTCCTGTTGTCTGTAGACACTAGCTAAAATGGAGTACAGGCACCGATGAGCTAGGTGACAACCTTGCGTACATCGTCTGGGACGACCCGGCTATCGCGAACGATGATAAGTGCAAGCTCGAGCGCCACCACAGTACTTGGTCTCACCATACTGGTCTTTACGATGGGACTGGATACGGAGGTGAGTCGGCATCTACAACCACTCGCCCCTCCATGTCCGACAACGCGGAGACGGAGGCCACCGACATATCCATCCCAGAAGAAGAAGTCCAAGGATCGAGCTCCAAGGATGCCCCTATCGAGCGGGTTAGAGTCCCTGTTCGATCTCAAGTGGGATCACCCGTAGACGACAAGGAGGCACTGCAGGAAATTATCCGCGCCTACGCTGGGTCAATGTTCTATCAATACGAGCTCGTCGAGCAAGACATCGCCTCCCACAGCAATGCGTTTTCTAAGTAGGCATGTTTACCGGACGAGATGAACAGTGCCGACAAGAAGGAAGATGTCCATCTCGCGATCGGGATCATGAACAGAAGTCTCGGTGGTAAGGTGGCAATGATACGAGGACCGTAGATGCTATGGTTTGGTGAGAGTCGTGTACATGCTTAATGATAGAGTCTGGTCTGCTAAAAGGTGCATTCTTTCGCGCCTTGGCGAAATGGTTCTACTATCGGTCGGAGTTGTCTTTCCAAGCGTAGGACATATTTCTTTCGCTGGGGGGGTTCAAGACAGCATGGAGGGGCTGTATTCATTCATAGTGCATTTCCACAGATCATAGCAAGGTGACAGTGCAGCATCAATTTTCCCCAATTCAATGTTCCATCAAAGATGCATACCACGTCAAAGTAGACCCACACTCTGAGTTTGAGCACAAGTGGATCAGACGCATAACATGATCCGCCGCCCGCTGCCGCTGCAAGGCACGGCAGAAGCAAGAACAATTGAACACAGTCACATATCTGCATCATCAACGTATCAGCGTCTAAGCTGGATAAAATATCAGGCCATGTTAGTCACGCGCCTGCCTTGGCGAGAAATTCGGTTGTTTAACCCCAGACGGCTGGGAAAACTCGTATGATCGAACATCATCACGCTTTGTCGTCACGAACCACGAAAGATGAAGAGCATTCTCATTCGTGCCCGTCGGCCTCCCTCTCTGGTAGCACAATTGCGCGAAGCTTTATTTAAGCCTTCCGTCTTCGCCTCTTGAATCCTTCTCTGTTCCAACGGTCTGGTGGGACAGGATGAGTGGAAATACGGTGATTGTTGGGACGGGTATCGTGGGACTTTCTACCGCGTATTTCCTCTCGCAGTCCGGCAACACAAAGCCTGAGACAATCCACCTAGTGGACTCGAGTCCGAAGCTATTCCATTGCGCGTCTGGTCTTGCGGGTGGTTTCCTAGCATCTGATTGTGAGCATCCTGCGGCGCTATCCTCCAGCGAACAATTGAATAACAGCGACTAGGGTTCGCACCATCCAACGCAAGCCTCGGCGCCCTTTCCTTCAGACTGCACAAAGAGCTCGCGGACAAGCACAATGGCCGAAAAACATGGGGCTTTTGTTTGAGTACAGGCATATCGTTGAGCCAGGACAGCGAAGCGGCGGTTGGAGGCAGCGGCGAGGATTGGCTGGCTGATGGTACGAGTCGCGCACAAGCTACCAATTCTAAGAGGAGCGTGGGTAACAACGGACCGCCTTGGTTAAAGAGAACAGAAGATGGAAGCTTGGAGGTAATCAGCCAGCAAGGCACGGTAGCGCAAATGTAAGATTCAGAGATGTTATAAGAGACATTGAGCTGACCTCAGAGTAGTGATCCGATGCGATTCTGTCGATGGCTCCTTGATCAGTGTCTGCAGCGGGGTGTTCAAATACACCAACCAGCACGAGCGATCTCGGTCTCGAGGGATGAAGGAAACCAGCTGAATGGGATCCGACTGAGTGAGAAAGGGACAGAGATTGATTGTATGGCATACCTTCTGTACTATTGGACTTTCACTCATCATAAGCAGTACCATGCACACGACTCGTCATAACAACCGGCGCATGGACACCGCGCGTCTTCTCCTCGCTTTTCCCACAATCAAAAGCTCGCATTCCGATATCTGCTCTCGCTGGTCACTCGTTACTTGTAAAGAATCCGCACTACAATTTCACGGAGGAAGACAATGAGCTGTGCCATGCTGTGTTCGCAACCGATACTCTTGGCTTCTCACCCGAATGGTTCTCGAGAATTGGAGGAGAACTTTATCTTGCTGGACTCAACACTACAATGATACCGCTACCTGAGTTAGCAACTGATGTCCAGGTCAACCCATCAGCGGTGGAACAGATGAAGGGTTGCGCTGCTGAGATGATTGGAGCTGTGGAAGGCAAGGAGATGGAAGTCACGAGAGCAGCTCTGGTAAGACGACACTTCCAAAACTATAGAAGCGAGTGATTGACCTGTTATTTAGTGCTTCCGCCCAGTAACAGCAAGTGGCCGCCCACTTCTGTGTCGTGTCCCAGACGACAAGCTTGGCACTGGTCTTAAGACTCGCGAGGGAGGTGAAGGAGGAGTCTTTCTCGCAGCTGGTCATGGCGCCTGGGGCATATCACAAGCACCAGGAAGTGGTTTTGTCATGTCCGAACTGATCGAGGGTCGCAAGACGTCCGCAGACATCTCTGCCTTGGTGTTGCCCTCTTAGTTGGAGGACTAATACTTTACGACAGGATTTTCGGACTCTCCTTTCCCTAGTATGGTTTCTGGAGTATAGCATGGAAAACACAGGAAAGCATGGCGTATGAGTTCAGGATAGACTCCACTACTTCTTTCACTCAGAAGTAGTATACTATAGACTTGGGCAACATCGCAAATTCATGGAATAATGAAACATGTTTCAGAGTGTGGCACAACTGTGGCAACATCCCATAGTGTTGTACTAAGAAGTCATTTCAAGCGGCCCATTTTGTAACAGTTGGTGAAGCTAAAAATGACGAGTTTCTGCCGGGTCCAGCGTCATGACGATATTATCTTGCGGGAGACGCATCCTGTCGCGAGACTAAGTTACATTTCAAATCTTGTATTCGCGTATCTACGAGGCTATCAGTGGTGTAGCATTCTTTCACAGCTAATTCTCCTCCAAGGAACCAGTCCGCAACGAGGACCTACCGCAGTGTCGGTCATGCTATCAACCATTTCGTTAACGCCCGCCGAGCGCCACTTCAGCTGTCTACCAATAGACAAATCCAGCCAGGAATCAGCACAAGACGTTCATTCTGGCGCGACTATCTCGTACCTTAGTCCAAGCAGGTTATGGCGAAGTCCGTCGCTCTATCCTCGCGTCACCGTGTACGGTAGGCGCTCGTTAGAAGAGAAAGTTCAAAGCTAACAGTTCCTCGTCCCGTGGAAGGAATGCCGTCATACAGCTTTTCTTGCAAAAGTTCTGATCTTGGATAGCCTGAGGGGATCAAGTTTATACCATCGCTAGATGACTTTATCAATATACAACTGCGACGTCACAATGCTCCAAGCTCCGTCTGGAATCATCTCAAGTTGGAAAGTGAATGATAGTTTCGGATTATACTTTTACAGGCTTGGTCTCTGAGAAGACACGTTGAGCTACGTGAAATCTGAGTTTCTTTTTATCCGGGCATACATGTCTTCGAGCACCTTTATGGATTTAAGCCGCTCCGGATGGTCATTTCTTAAGACTCGCGCCTCCACTGCGACAACATGCTGCATCAATTCCACTGCCTTCTGTACCTGTCCATCTGCATGGTATGCTATAGCCAGCACATGCTGTGATACTAGTCGGCTGGGGTGCTCTGCTACTAGTACTTTCTCTTTTATTGCAACAACGTGCTCCATCAGCTCTACTGCCTTCTGTATCTGTCCATCTGCATGGTATGCTATAGCCAGCATGTGCTGTGATGCTAGTCGGTCAGGGTGCTCTTCTACTAGTACCTTCCCTTCTATTGCAACAACATGCTCCATCAGCTCTACTGCCTTCTGTATCTGTCCCTCTGCATGGTATGCTATAGCCAGCGCGTGCTGTGATGCTAGTCGGCTGGGGTGCTCTGCTACTAGTACTTTCTCTCTTATTGCAATAACATGCTCCATCAGCTCTACTGCCTTCTGTATCTGTCCATCTGCTTGGTACGCTCTAGCCAGCTCGTGCTGTGATGCTAGTCGGCTGGGGTGCTCTGCTACTAGTACCTTCTCTCTTATTGCAACAACATGCTCCATCAGCTCTACTGCCTTCTGTACCTGTCCATCTGCATGGTATGCCATAGCCAGCACATGCTGTGATACTAGTCGGCTGGGGTGCTCTGCTACTAGTACTTTCTCTTTTATTGCAACAACATGCTCCATCAGCTCTACTGCCTTCTGTATCTGTCCATCTGATTGGTATGCTATAGCCAGCGCATGCTGTGATGCTAGTCGGTCTAGGTCATCATCATCAAGTTCACTCCTCCACCAGCAGCAAGCTTCGAGCCATTTCACCGCTTCACGGATCCTGCCGTCCGTTTCTAGGCAATTTCCCACAGACAGACACAGGTCAGACTTGACCCGGCTATGATCTTGCGTATTCTCAAGCAATCGCAGCGCATGCGGCAAGTATGCCCTCCATACTGCTTGGTTTGCGTAGTCGTTAGACGGGAAGATCTTCGCCAGGTGATGCACTGCTTTTTCTGCCACTTCTGCTTTGCTGCCGCGCTGGTTGGTCCAGATGCGAGTCGCTAGGTGTACAAGCCGGTGCATGTCGTACCACTCCTCCTCGTCCTCGTCCTCTTCTTTTTGATTGTCGTCCTCTCGTCTTACTAGGAACGAGAACCCACAGAGTGTGCCAATGGCTTCTTCCATCCGCGCTTCTGGCTGCACGCTTGGTAAGAGCGAGCGCGGTATCGCTTTCCACTCAACACAAGACATGAACACCAGCAGATCTGCCGCTACTGCATCGCGCTCGCAAATTTGCTTGAATGATACTACCCATGTCGTAGCTACCGCATTAGCTGAGCCTTTGTATCGTGTGTCGTCGCGGAAGTCCTTGCTCATAAGGCTGACAATATCCTGCTCAGTGTTATGAAGCAGCCGCAAGTACTTTGCAATGGACATTCTATTCATATTTAGGTAGGCGGCTGCCTGTGCGATGGCTAGAGGTAGATACGCCAGTGCATCTAGCAGCTCCGTCATGGCCGTACCTGCGCGGAGGATCTCTTTTCTGCTTATTAGCGATTTCTCCATAAACTTGACCGCGTCCGAGTGGCTCATTGGACCCAGCTCCATCACGTCGCCCCGTGTCAGCGATACCACTACCTCTCGCGTGCGTGTGGTGTACACCGTCACGCCCTCCTCGCTCTCTGGCAGGTAGTCAATGATGCCCTTTACATCCCTAGTTCCGAATAAAATGTCCGCGTCGTCGGCATTATCAAGCACCAACAGCCACTTTCCTGTCTGTCCTTTACTTAGCCATTCCCTTACCAGCTCTTTTGCGTCATCTTCCTTGCCTGCTGCCTGTGGTATATGTAGCGCTTTTACAACGTCTGTGCATGCCTGCTCAAAGCTCTCCATGCTCAGCGCAGGTAACCAGAAGACTGAGAACTCCGGCCATGTTTCACTGACCATGTATGCGAACTGCAGCGCAACCTGTGTCTTGCCTGTTCCACCAAGCCCTAAAATAGACATCTTCTGGGAGTCTCGGCTCACCATCAGTTTCTGCTTTAGGACGTCGAGCTCGTCTCTTCTTCCAATAAAGTGCCGATTCTTAGGAAACGGAATGTAGTTGGTTTTTTTCACAGCTATATATGTGTTAGCATAGAAAGACAAAAGGCAGGCACAGCATACTCCTTTGGTTGTGTAGAATACAGCGAGTTTGGTATGCCTGTATGAACTAAGCACCTCTTCTTCGACATTACATAGACGCCAGAAGATACTTACATTCATAATTAACGCAAAAGATGTCTCAGCTCTATCTACACAACGTCAGCCCCAAGCTGTGCGAATAGCTAGGTAAAGTCCTCAATGTACACACTCTGCTTCTGCTGTAGGTTTTGGACGCAGTCTCGCACCCGGAACTTCTGAGCTTGGTGCTTAAGGTATTCGTCTGTTGCTGCTTCCATCCTGCCCTGCTCCTTGTACTCAGCGAGGCCGACGTTCTGGAGCCCTTGGTCAACGTTGAAGCGAAAGTACCGCTTCTCGTCATAATGCTTGGCCCATCGAGCAATGAACCTCCTCTCCGTATCCTCCGTCTCAGTTGCAATCCCAACTAAAGTCTTAGATAGGAACTTAAGCATGCTATCTTCAATCGCCTTTTTACCAGGGCTTCCAGTTCCGATAGAGACAAAGCATTTAACTAGAGGCTTCAGCTCACCAGTTCCAGACACCCAGATGCTAGCGGCTTCGCTTTCCACCTCATCTACAGGGTTATTTACACCCAGCGCACCGTCTACAAACTGCCGTGCTCCGATTGAGACCGGGTCAAAGATGCCGGTTGCTGCAGATGTCGCGAGGGCTGCCTCACAAATTGTAGCCGGGATGTCACCCTCTTCCGGCAAAGTATAGCTCCTTAAGCGTGTGATGCCAGCGGTTTCCTTCGCTGTGCAACAGACGAACCTCGTAGTCTATTAGCAGGGTCAGGGTATCCGTATAGTACCGTTAGACATACGTTCGACATCCACGGTCCTTGCCATCGTTGAAAGCTTCCATCGCGGAGGCGCCTTTACTGCTTACAACCTCTTCGATCGCGTCTCTCAGTTTGTTAGAGTCGAACTGTGCCTTCACCTTGCCTCTCCAATTGAAACGAAGCTTGCTGGATTTTTCCATAAACACTGCCTTTATCAATTCGCTATATGCCATAATGCATTCGTCTACTTCCATCTCTAACCGGCCCAACATGATAGCGATGAGTCTGTGTGCGTCAGGCCAGCGTTCACCTAGATGCGCTAGAACAATACGTACCCGCCTGTGCTAGTGCCACCAATGAGATCGAAGACTTCGCATGGTTTCAGTGCTGCGAGGCCGTCGATTTTGCGTGCATGATTGAGTCGGTCCATAAGTCCCTTAAGGATGAAGAGAGTCGACAACCCGCGTACCCCGCCGCCATCAAGCGACAGTAGGCAGAGACCGTTGGTGTCCAATGGGTTTGGCTCGCGACCATGGGTCACGGGGCTCTGCGCCATCTGAATGTGTCGGTACGGGCTGTACTTGCGGCGTGTTGAATGTGCGACGATGAATCAGTCTCAAGAGTATAAAAAATCCATCATTAGCGCTGTAGACATTCTTATTGTAAGTTAAGACAAGGCTGAGGGCTGTGCGTGTCGATGCAGCCCGCGCCACCCAGTCCCAGCCAGTCGTGTAGTCCCGGTGGGGGCTGATACCTGCCTACCCCGGTCGTGCGCCAATGTTCCAGCTCTTCGACCCTGATTTGCTTGTCGCTGGTGTCATATGAGATGAAATACATCGTAGATATCATGCATGGGCTGCAACATTAGTCTCGTCTTACCAAGTGATCTTTCATCGTTTCGATGGAAGGCCCTTGTACTAACTGATAGAGCAACGTCGTACTATATGACACAGCGCAGTACGGTAGCCCCAAAAATTGAGTTATAATGAATCAAATTCGAAGTACCTATAGTTTGTCTCGTAAAGGCGTGCGTTCCTCGACCCAGGAATGGGCTTTAGGGCCTTGCTAATCTACTCAATTCATTCTCAGTAGTCGTCAAAACCTATCCACTCCCTCGTACCGAGCCAATTCTTAGCATGACCCACACTTCCCGACCAATGCGTTGCCGTCATTGCCACGCCGCCCTGGTTTTGTATGCTATCAGATATGCATGGGTAATTGTATTCCCAGGCATATTTGGCATTTGGCTTTCCGTTGTCACCGTTCTACTCACTAGTCAGCACGACCATCGCGACGAATGGATCGGAAGGGAAGAGAAATGGACATACTGCACCGCCGAACGTCATGCGGTAGGAATTACCGCATTTTATTCCGTTGGGTTGCCAGCCCTGTTCCCACAACATATGGACACACTGTTCTTTCATCATCTTGTCATCAACAATCTCATGTAAAGGCTTTCTATCTCTTCCATTGCCCTTCTTCTGATCACGGTTGGCCCACGTGTTGCACTCCCAGTTAGGAGCACTGTTGGCAACACGTTTAAAAGTTGGCTGCACGGTGTACTCTATATTAGACGGTTTGTACACGCGGCGGCCTCCCCACTTAAGATTATATTGATTCCTACTATTAGAAGGGTTAGCAGAGTCCAAATCGCACGTATCCAGGACCATATCGCGCATATTATAGATACAAGTATTCCTATCCAGCGGAGGCTGGCCTTCGTATTTGACGTTGAGTTCGGCAGCATTGCGTCCTATGTCGTTGTAAGCATTGTGTTTTGTCCCGGGAGTTTTATTGATACACCAAAAAGACATCCCAGATACACCGAGTAAAAAATTGAGAACGAGGGAGTTGGAGGATTGGACACCAACCATGTCTGGCTTGAAAGGAGATATATTCCAGCCGGAGCTGAACACTTCGGATGTGAGTAACAGCGGTACTAGCTTGAGCTCGTTTTTGGCGCTTTCTTAGAACAGACCATCTATCAGCAACGACTACGAGAGCGCTACTCCATGTTACCTTATACTTTAGATCTTATCGTTCCTGCGAGACTCCACCATTTGAAAATTATAACATTGTTCATGCTTTGCGAATGTCTAGACTGGTCCGAGTATGCAAAGATAGTTAGGCTACTGGTTATATTAAGCATGTAAACTATAAACGCTATTATTATGGTTAGTCGTCAAACATTGCGGTAACGTAGCTATTAGCTAGTCTATGGTCTTTGCAATTCTCCGAAAACTTACATACAATCTTGCCAGTCGAGGTCCATATCGCCGCATCCATTTCACTCGCTCGCCTCAGCCATCACAATACGCAAGACCTTAGTCATTCGTAATTGTCGCATGAAATATGTACTATCCAATATAAGCCGGATTACGTCCACGCTGTTTGCCGAGTTCTAGCAATGTATATGGATTGGCGTTGGTGAAGACTTGATCAAGATAGTGCAGGCAGCCTCTCGTGACCGCAAGTTTCGACAACCGCCCGCGGCGTGTCGTGTGACCCACAAATCAAGAAGTCAATATCACGACGCCCGTTGACACCGGCAAATTCATCCTTAGTTAGGTAGGTTTAGCGGTCAATTGCTAGCTGGTGGGTCCTGCTCAATTAATGCGCGAGCATCATCATGACGTCGTGAGATCCTCAGGTACTAAAGTTGAAAATATTATATAATGAAAGCGACCACGAACGTTTTTCAACATAGCAATCGAAAGCACACTCGATCTTAATTCAATTCTATATTCCACTTTTCAACGTTCCTCACACAAATCAACTGTCAAAATGCCTCGAAACGGTGACGGCTCTTCCGACAACGGCCCCATTGAGGCTGGCCACAACATTGTCCATGGCGCAGGCGGCGATGTAAGTTTCCAATGTTTCCTGGCTATCTAATGTCCGCGTTTCGTTTCACAATATGCATACATCCCGAGATCCTGGTTGGAGGTTTGCTGCGCCGTTAGGCTAGCCGCGACATACGCCTCCGTCAACGCCTAACCAACATATGCCAACCATCGGTTTGGGCCTAAGGCGGGGTACGAGGCGGGACACGAGGCGGGGCAGGAGAGTGAGTGAAATACATAGCTGAGGGAGGCGATGGATCCTGCGAACTAGTGTTCCGTCCTCCTTCTGGCCTTGTAACTCTGGTGGGAATTGGAGGACCAGGGAACGTATTCTACCTCGCCTCCGTCAGGACCGTCCCGCCTCATGTTTGATGGTCTGCGCGCAGGATGCCCCTCTCTACTTGAGGGGTCAGGCTTCCGGCGCGGGGATTATTTTGGGAAGCATGAGGGGCAGTCGTGGTTGAGGGAGGATACGTGGAGCATTTGAGAACACTGCCTCTGGATCACTGACCCTTATCGTTTCCACGCCGCTACCTTCATTCCCCACGCCATCTTTACATGAAACCTGGCATGCTAACCCAACGCCTTTAGGATTCACTCAACCGTGTCGACAAGGTCGCTCCCCTCCCCGAAGGCGAGAAGGGCGCAGGTATGTTTCTCCCAGCCTAAGCCTAGTAGCAACCTGCTACACTGCGGAATGCTCACACTCGCATAGCACTTCCAGGCATGAACGCCTCTGGAGGCGGCTCCGCCGGTATTCCTGGACCTACGGGCCAGGGCAGCTCCGCAAGTGACTCCAGCAAGGACCAAGCTAGCAAGTGAAGAGCAATTACATAGGAATTCCTCGGGCCTTTGTAATAGCTGCTTTCGCGGCAATCCATTGCAAGTAAGGTCATGCTGATGCGTCGAGCTAGGGACGCTAGGGCAAGGGCGCATATGGATAGTTTAGAGCAAGGAGTGATGTCCTTTCCTGCTGAGAGCTTAGGTTTGCATTAGTGATGAATTCAATGCATTCATAACATGACTCTTATTTGGCGTGTACTTTGTTATCGTGCGAATCATGCGGCTGGGTATGCTGCTGATGAGAGAGGCTTGCTTAGACGATGCTTGCTATTCTTGTGTCAGATCTCCTAAATTCCCAGCGTAAGCTGACACAAGCAGGCTGAGGCCCTCGAGACTCTACCTCGCGCGAAGTCATTGCCGCATTAGAATTGCTGAGACAGTACATCACAAGTAACATGGTGTAAAAAAACACAAGTTATAGTGCTTGATATGAAGTATGGTTGATTGGCTACAGAATGAAAGGCACCAGCCCTTGGTACAAATCTAGTCCGCCATTGAAATCACCAAAAGTAAAGTCAATAGTCAGAAGTAACCCTCCAAAACCCGCACTTCCATCACACATTCTCTCACGCTAGTCAAACAATTCTTGCCGCCCTAGAGTCCGTCCCAATGATCCGTGAAAGGTCTCTCTTCAATGTTGATGATGACCCTAACCTTTGACGCCGACTGTTTGTTTGTCTAAACCGAAGTGACCGTGAACGCCTAAACCTCACCTTACCATCAAAGGCGGCGCGCCGCGCCCCTCGCTGTGACCTCTCGACCTGCCCGGTGCTAGTGCTCCGCTGCGAGAGCCCCGTCGCTAACCAAAGTTGCGCCAGAGGCTGTCTGCAAGTCGAAGTGCTTTGCATCCAGGTGGTCAGAAAGGCCGAAGCCAGGTTCGGGGTGGCCTCCGAAGAGGGTTTGGGAGAAGAAGACGTCGCCGTCCACCAGGCCTGAAGAGCGCTCCACAGCTGTTGCTGCGTCGGGGAACTGGTCGAAGTCGAAAAGAGAGTCAATAGGCTTGTCGTCAAGGGAAGTGTGAGGTTGAAGAGAGAAAGTAAAGCCCAGATCGCTGGAAGCGAGGTCCGCGCCGCTGACGTCGACCGACACTGCAGGTCGCACAATATCGCTGCAGGATATCGTGTCTGGTCGAAGTCGGCGGCGGGTTCGCTGAAGTTGGGGGTCTCGGGCGTGCAAGAAGAGTCACGCGGTGAGTCCATGCTGTCGATAGTCATGGAGGCTGGAGAGGGGAATGCCGATGAGGTTGTCTGGGTGGGGTTGACTGTGTCTGATGTGGAGAACGAGTCCAGATCTGACACGGGGGTGCCGATCTCGAAAGACGTCTGAGGAACCTCGCCAGGGAACTTCTGGCGATAGGCGTTGAGCTCGGCGCTCATGCGGGCCATGGCCTGCTGTGCGTCCCGGAGATCCTGCTCGAGCTTGTCCTTCTCGGCCTGGATCAATTCGTACTCTTGCCGCTTGCGCTCGCGCGAGTTGTGTGCGGCCAGGCGGTTACGCTTGACCCGCTCGATGCGGCGCTGCTCCTTCTCATCGTCGGTCTTGGCCCGCTTGCGCGGAGGCAGGTTGGTCTTGGGCTCGGGGAGCACCTGGCCCCACGACTTGCGCTTCTTGACGGGCTTGCCCTCGGCATTGGTCGAATGCGGTGAGTCGCACTCGGGCAAGACCGAGGGTGTGGGCGAGCCGAAGGGGACCTGGAGGTCCTCCATCTTGATGGTGGTGGTCGACGAGGGGTCGACGGTGGGTGGTGGGGTTGATAGGTGATGCTGCGAGGACATCATGGTGGGAGTACTGAGGGTCTGCTCGAAGTGTGTGGAGTACAGGTGGTCCATCCCCTAGGCGGATAGCGTTGTCGATGCGTGTTGGGAGTGCTGTGCATCTGGAGGGGAGGAGGTGGGTGGATGATATTCTCGCCGTGGGTGAGGACACGGTGTCCTTTATGTTAGGCGACCGCTGCAGGGGGCGCAGCTGTGGCTTCCGAATGCGGCATAGTCCAATCTAATTTAGAAACGCCGCCTTTACCCCGATCGCTGCCCGTGCGTCATCCCTGGAAGCCCTAACTCGCGCCTGTAACGCACCTTGCCTCCCCGTATAGGCCTCTACATTGCCTGCCGCGGGCGAGAAGCGCAGCAGCACCCCCGGATAATTCAGCCGTGCTCGCCCTCTCTCTATTGCTTCGTGTCCAGGTCGAGAAACCGCAGGGAGAAGCCCTTCGAAAGACCGACCGAAGCTGAGGCAAAAGCAACCGTCAGGGTCTGGGCCCACTTGCGTTGGAGGGCCCGCCCATTGCGTTTCACACTCGGTGTCCGTCTCCTTGCCCCAAGGGAATCCAGGGGGGATTCTGATGCATTCCCGCACAATCTCACAAGTGTGCCGCGCCGCGCCGCACGTTGGACTGCTGTTGGACGCCATGCCCCCTTTGTTTCGACTCGAATCTTCCAATCGTGCCGCAGAAGGCTGTGTCATCTGTCTGGCGGCCATCACAAAGCCGGCACTAGAGTATCCACTTTGGGTCAGCTCGCATCGCGCAGTCGTCGTCGCTGGATGGATCCACATGGTGGCGCGATCACTCCAGCTGCGTCGTCTTACGATAATGCGTCTTACGACAGCTACCTTATTGGGTTACGGAGGTGTCACCACCCTACCTCCCTTTCGCTTCTCCCTTTGGCATGTCACGCCCACACGTCTTCCATCAAGATTAATATGGCAGTGGGTATTGGGTTGCATGGGCAGATCGATCGGGCATGAAAGAAGGTGCGGGAAAACTTCTCGAACAATCTCTACCCCATATTCTTCATCTATTTTTCCGGGCGAGAGCCCGTCTTGACCACAGCACTGCAATATCCCCCGCATATTCACGCAATATACTGCGGGATTGTACATGATTGTACTACGGTACTACTACCGGGAGATTTGCGCTTTTCTGGGGTAGCGAGTCCTTCCGCCCCGGAAGCACGGGGGAAATAAGCAAATTCTTGTGATGTCCCGTCGTCCCGTCATACCGAACTTGTCACATGAGTGAGTTCCATGGTTGTTTGGGAAATTTCGGTACGACGAACAAAGTTCTCGGATCAAAATATTTGACATCTCATTTGGCTCTGTGTGTTGACATGTCCGGACCTTCCGGCGGCGGATCCTTGATCAGCCGAGTCCGACATTGTAGGAGCGGATTAGGCAGCTGATTTCTATCTACTTGGCGAGCTCCCGGTTCCGAATCGATTCTGCCTGCTAACCACACCATGAGCTTCAATGATGGTCTGTTGCCACTGAATCTAGACGTAGAGTTATTATCGATGATGAGCGTACGTAACTGTCTCACACGTGTTCCTCCGTCTCGAGTCATTTAGTCTATGTCTCTTGTCTTTCTGGCAACCCAATTTATGGTCGTCGGAGTTACCCATCTAGGCAACTAAATTCGAACCTATAAGATGGCCAAAAATAATGCTGCCTGGGCGCTCGCCCATTCAACAACTATAGTTCATCGTCATCTCAGGATTCAATTTCAATTCTATGGACGTCTAGTGCTCAAATGCGAACCAAATTTCCTTCACATGCTAGAATCCTCGATTAGGCTGCTCTTGAACAACTTCTAGTACCTACGTGGCATTACAGCACTGGTATGACTCCGTTGAAGATGGCACTACTGTGAACTGTCGTCTTCCCTGATCTCTAGTCCTGGGGCTTCTCGCAAAGTCTGTGATACCTGACGCATCCCTGAAAGTTCATACATCACAATGATTCGGCAACAAAGCGTAGATGCAAGAAATCGAGCAAGAATCTTCAGTGCCTCTGGAACCGATATGAAAAGTGTACTGGAAAAGACTCTATTGCTTTGTTAGTACTTTATGCGCGCTTGATTGTACTTGGACTCACACAGTGCCATAAATGTAATGCGCTAGCGTCAACAGCGCTGCCCACCATGAGAGTAACAGAAACAGGAACGTATCCTTCTCATATCTCACAACCGTGGGCAGTCGTTGGCTCGAACAAGGCGTGAACTCATCATCCGCCCATATCGTTAGTTTTCTCTTCCACAACTGCTTCTTCGAGCTGGGCGGACTCGTCCTTCTAACGTCCTGTTTAAGCACCATAGATCCCCACAGGTGCACAAACCCCGTAATACAGCTCCATAGCAACGGATGAAAGAACACATCCGCTGACCATGAGACAAAAGTCTTCATGCCTAGCTCGTAGCTCGTGTACATGACATTCGCAATCGGCGCCATTGATAACGCAAGCTCGATACCGACAATCATAGCTTTCACTACGGCACTACGATCGGGGCTTGCAAGTTCAGCCGTCATGCCGTATTTACGACGAGTCAACATCTTGGGAATATCCTCATGCACAAAGGTCCGAAGAGGCGGAACAGCCGGTGATCCTACAGCCAGCAAGCACGCTAGTAGTGGCCGACGTAGCGATAGCAGCGCCGTCTCCGGGAGATTCGATCCCGCATATGCCAAAATTGTCGGCATCAAGCCGAGTAAAACGCAAGCGCTGGCCATGTTCGCTTTGTTGAGTTCGTCGGTGTTGTTGAGTATGCATGTAATGATTGGATTCAGATAGACCCAGTATCCCGTGGAATTGCTCGTGGAGTACACAGGCCAGTAGTGGTACCAGCCTGAATCATGATGCTTTAGATAGTTGTTGTATTCGGTTGTGCAGTTGTGTCGGAGGGTATTACCGAATGTGTCGTCGTACCAGAGCCACCCCATTGCGAATCGGTCGAGCGCGGCCTGCGCGCTCCCGCACTGTAAAATGAACAGAGCAAAGAGAAGAAGTATTGTGCGACTGCCCATCCTCTTAGTCCCAGACTTGCTCTTTTGAGAGGTCCGCCGTATCTGCTTGTTCGGTCGTTTAACATGACCAGGCTGAGACTGTCCGCCACGTGATTTGACGATGCATATCTGAACATTGGGGGCGTCAATCAAGTTTGAATCATTGTTCCGTAACCGAACAACTTCAAAGTTTTATGTCACGACATTTCCCCGGACATGAATGGCTGAAGTTTATTTCGGTGGGTACTTTATGACAGATTAGTATGTTTTGCTTTTTGCGCCGGCTGGTCTATCTCATTTCAATGGGATCAGTGGTGAGCATGATATTCTTCTTTGCAACGGCAACATAACGTATGATGTAGACGTGTTTCTTGCCCAAGTCCGCATGCGAACGTAATCCCTGAAGTCCTTGGCTTGCTTTCTCACCTCTCAGCCTTCGTTCGAGTTCTCAGGCAAACGTTGCGACCACGAATAATAGACATATACGAATAGCAGTATCTCGATCTGCGAAAATTGCTGTAACCATATTGAACCAGAAAGGATAGTTGATCTATATCGTTTCCGCTAAAACGAGGCAGTCCCTAAGTTCTAGTTCGGTTCCCCTTTGTGCCGAACTTTTGCGAAAGTCAATGTTGATGGACATCCCATATACTTTTCCACCTCACAATCCATCACAAGCGCTCATCATCTCATTCTGGAAGTAGCTCCTTTTCTTTATTCTTCAACAAGCGCTGCTAGGCCTAAGATGCTGGCGGCGCCCCAGCTACTGTCCGCTTCACGATGCGAGGTCAACATTGTGTAGCAGGGAGTATATAAATGCTTCTCGTGGACCTCCTGATGTTATTATCTAATCATACAAAAACACAACCAAGCCAGAATCTTCTCAAATACAACATCTTCAATTCAAATGGATTCAAACCGGGTCGTTGATCGCGCTTTACCGTGGCTGATCGATGAGAAGATCTTTAGAGGTCGAATTTATGACTGGCAGAACGCCGTTTTGACTCAGTCTACTGAGGAGTATGAGCATGCTATCGCTAAGCTTCCTCATGCTTGCCGTGCGAGAGGCAGACGGAGCGGGTCGTATTCAGCGCGTTTGCAGCCACAAGTCGCGGCTCCATCAGCTTCAACGCACCACAAGGTGCCCCGAAAGCCACTTCCATCTAGTGTGAGCGCTCTAACTCCATATGAGCGTGGAAACACTGCGCAAGCTCAGTCGGTCCCGCCGGGTGCGCAGCCTAACTCGCGTCCTAGCCATGTCTCAGCGCCACGGCCTAAGACATTAAATCCCAGAGCTCGAGCAGCTCAACATCCTCAATACACCACTTTCAATGTTATCCAAAGCTCGCATGATACGTATAACAACGTGAATACTACATCTTCTCCTCTCAGCCAAGTAATCTCTCATCACCCCCCTTCTCTCACACCCGGCTGGCGTCCACAGCGTCAACTAGTGAACGCACCTGCTCGTCCCACTCATTCAACCCCCCACCTAAACCACGCCGCGCCTTCTCCCCCAATCTCCTCCAAATCTTCTGCCGAGGAGGCGTGTCCCCTCAGTATTGCCGTAGATCCTGCTCAACTAGCCAAGCGTAGGGCAACGTTCGAGCACAAGGAACGCAGTATAACGAGGAACATTAAAGAGAATCTTGGGCGTATAGTTGGTGATAGGGGTGAGTCGGACGGCTTTTGGTTGTGTGGGAAGCGCTTCAGGAATAGGAGGAAGGAGGATAGGAAACGGGATTTTGGGCGGCTTGGGACTGAGTAGGGCTTAGTTGCGGGGCTAAGTGACATATGGATAATTAGAATGAGTAAGGGGGAATAGCCTTTCACTAGCATACTATACTATCAGTAGTATTGAGTGAGGAACAGGTTTTGCTAGGGAACTCAAATCAATAAGTCGCAGCAGTTGCACCTTCTCATTGTTTTTCAAATTTTCGAGAGGGCTTCATATATTGAAAGACTTAGCGAATCCGATTGCTAAAGTGCTAGATGCAGGGTGTGTGGTATTCCTACCTCCCTCAAGCTCAACTAAATAGCAGAGACCAACATATGGGTCTAACTTCAACCCCGCCTGCTTGACTCAGTGATCTGCAAGTAAGGTCCATTGGAGCTTGAAGGTATAACCGGCGGCAGCCTGCTTCCGAAGTTGTGTGCAGGATCATCTGTCGATTTCGCTGATGGATACTTATTCGTATGGTCGCCTCCTGGTACTAACTATACTGCTCGCATCACACAGTGCTGTGGAAGAAAGTTTCTCGGTAGAACTTGGCTTCTTGGATACTCTCTAGAATATCGGCGCGAGCCTCGTGTAACATCTTCTTCTTGGGTATCTTTTCTAAAACGTGTGCCGGAGCCCACCGTCGAGCGGCCTCCTTGAGACTGCTGACGTCTAGGATTCGATAGTGGAGATAGTCCATTACGGCTTTATAAGGCGGCTTCACAAGAAAAGTCTTATCCGCATGTACCGAGTTGCCAGCAAGGAGTGCGGTCCTTGCGGTGGGTACGTGCTTTTTTATGTACTGAAGCAAGTTTTCAGCTGCTTGATCTGGTGTTGTGAAGGAGTCGAGGCAGGCCTGACTTAGTCCGGATTCGCCATGGTGTTTGGTGCACCAATCTCCCATACGATCGAGCTGTTCTTTGCTATGATGAATGGTAGCCTCGAATCCATCTTGTTCCAGGAGATTGAGGTTATAGTCAGTGACAAAACATGCAATAGACATAATGGTATCATTTTCGGGATCGAGTCCAGTCATCTAGAATTATTAGTAAGATCACGGAGACTGCGCGATAATGAGTGCACACCTCGCAATCTATCCATACGAGAGGATCATGTGATGCCATGATTGTGAGCGAGGCTGACTTGTGTGAAATTGATGCGTGATGGTTGGAGCATGGGTCGGGGGTGGGACGAAAGCGCGGGGGCTGGAAGGAGTTAGCGTAAATGGTCATAGCTCCCACTTAACGCGACTTTCGCGTCCGCGTCTCCATTCAACGCGGTCTTCCTTTCCAACACGCCATGCTCATGACAACACCGTGAACCCTCAATTTGAGCTATCGCTTCCCGTTCTCTTTGCTGCCGCTTCTTGTTCCTTATATAACACTATGTCTCGGGCAGCAAAGCTAGCAGAGCTGCGAGCGCTGCGCGCTGCTGGCAAGACGCGTATTTCCACTTACGAAGTCGCAGAGGAGGAGCAATTGTACGATGAGGTCGACGAAGAGGGCTACAAGAAAGTTGTGAGGAGTCGTCTAGAGGAAGATGACTTCATTGTCGACGACAATGGTGAAGGTTACATCGACGATGGTAGAGAAGACTGGGATGGCGAGAATGCTGGGTATCGCTACGCGGCCACCGACAGCGAGGAAGACGAGCTGCCAGCCAAGGGCAAATCATGTACGACAACCATGGACGTAATAGAAGCACATTCTAACACCCACCAGCTAAAAGAAAACGCGAAGAAGATAAGGAGAAGCAGACTAAAATCAACAGTGGCATCAGCAAGTACTTTAGCGCGAAGAACGCTGCACAGGCGCCAAAGCCAAAGGTACACATACCATATTCCCGTTGATTATAACTCGGATCACACTGACATCATGTAGCCCATCGCTACCGCCGCCGACAAGGACTTCATGGACGACTTGCTCGGCGAGATCACCACAAACCTGCCCCGACCTGCCCCACGCATGCGCCCAGTCAAGACAGAAGCACGGAGGAAGACACGCGTTCTGTCGCCCCCCGTATCGGAAAATCGTGCAAACGCGGTAAAGAAGCAGACTAATAATTCCGACGCGTATATGCCCGATACTCCTCCTGGGGAAAATGCCTACGATGAGGACCCGCTCCCGGTCATGGAGGATGACGTTCCCATGAGCGATCCGCCACTGCAGTCTTCGCCCGTCGCTAAGGCGGTAGAACGCAAATCCCAACCTATGATTAAGATCGAGGAAGAAGATGATGACGACCTCATGGAGGTCGCACAGCCAACTGGACACGCTGGCGTAGCCTCAGTCAGCGTCAACATTGCTGGAAAGCGGCCAGTTCCTAAGATCAAGAAGACCGACTACCCAACGCCAGCCAGCTCGTCCCCTGCGGGTTCTTCGGTTCCTGCTGCAGTCGACGCGTCGTCATGGAGCGAAGTCACCAACAAGCTCAACGTTATGAGCAGCCCTGCACCAGTAATCACGACTAGTGTTGGCAAGCTCAAGCCCGAGGCCGCTTTAGAGGAAGACGGCAGCTTGCACATGTTCTGGATTGACTTCACAGAGATCAGAGGTAGTCTCTGCTTATTTGGAAAGGTCAAAGACAAGATTACAGGCAACTACGCCAGCTGCTTTATCAAGGTAGACAACATCCTCCGCAAACTTTACTTCCTCCCACGCGAGTACCGTATGCGGCGAGGCCAGCAAACAGATGAAGAGGTTGACTGGGACGATGTCTCTCAGGAAGTTGATGAGATCATGAGCAGGAACAACGTGACCATGCACAAGAGCAAGGATTGCACTAGGAAATACGCTTTTGAGCTACCCGATATTCCGAGGGAAGCCGAATACCTCAAAGTCTTGTACGGCTACGACAAGCAGCCTCTCTCCGCTGATTTGAAGGGAGAAACATTCTCACACATCTTTGGCACAAATACGTCTTTATTTGAGCAGTTTGTTCTCTGGAAGAAGATCATGGGTCCTTGCTGGTTGAAGATCGAGGAAGCCGACTTCAACTCTATCAACAACGCATCATGGTGCAAGCTTGAGGCGCTGAGTCGCGATCCGGCTAAGATTACTGTACTTGAAAACACAGACAATCTTGATGCGCCCCCTCTCACCCTGATGAGCATCTCCCTACGAACCACATTCAACGCCAAGGACAATAAACAGGAGATTCTCATCGCCAGTGCAATGGTTTACGACAATTTCTCCCTGGCAGATACCACGCCAGCTGACCAGCTCCCTTGCAAGAGCTTCACCATCATGCGGCCGAACGGCGACGCATATCCGACCGGCTTCAAGATGGACGCCGAGAAGCAGAAGGGAACTGTTATGCTGAAGAGGACAGAACAAGAAGTGCTCAGTCTGTTCATGGCCATGTTCCAGCGTCATGATCCTGACGTGCTGGTCGGACACCGTCTTGATGACGTGGACTTCAGCGTCCTACTCAATCGCATGCGCGAAAAGAAGACGCCGGGCTGGCACCGCATCGGGCGACTCCGAAGAAGTGAATGGCCTAAGAACATGGGCAAAGGTGGAGGCAGTTTCTTTGCTGAGAGACAACTGGCCGCCGGTCGCTTGCTCTGCGATTTGGCGAACGACCTCGGGAAGTCGCTCATGACCAAGTGTCAATCTTGGAGTCTAGAGGAAATGTGCCAGCTTGTTCTCAATAAACGCCGAGAGGAGTTGGACAATGAAGTGGCTCTGAAGACTTGGGCGACTACCAAGGATGGCCTCCTGAACTACGTTAAGCATTGTCAAGCTGACGCTTACTTCATCGCTGCTATTTCCATCAAAGTCCAGATGCTTCCTCTCACTAAGGTTTTGACCAATCTTGCTGGTAACTCGTGGGCTCGCACCATGAGCGGTACGCGCGCTGAACGCAACGAGTACATTCTGCTACACGAGTTCCACAACAAGAAGTACATAGTCCCAGACAAGCAATGGGGCAAAGGCAAAGCAAAGATTGAGGAGGAGGTAGCTGAGGGAGAAGAAGGCGCCGATACGAAGAAGAAAGACAAGTACAAGGGTGGTCTAGTTTTTGAGCCTGAGAAGGGCCTGTACGACAAGTTCATTCTGGTCATGGACTTCAACTCGCTGTATCCGAGTATCATCCAAGAGTTCAATATTTGCTTCACAACTGTTGAACGAGCAGATATCGTAAGTTAACTACCCCGGCTCTCAAGTGCGCACTAACACTATGCAGTCCGAAGATGATGAGAAGGTCCCAGAAATCCCCGCCTCCAAAGGAGACCAGAGCATGGGCATCCTTCCCCGTCTTATTGCTACCCTCGTCAAACGTCGACGAGAAGTCAAGAAACTCATGAAGAGTCCAACTGCTAGCTCGGACGAACTCGCGACTTGGGACATCAAGCAGCTCGCTCTTAAACTCACTGCTAACTCTATGTACGGCTGTCTCGGCTACACTAGATCTCGATTCTACGCTCGGCCCCTTGCCATGCTCACAACATACAAGGGCCGTGAGATTCTGCGGCGGACAAAGGAAATGGCTGAAGCCAAGATGCTACGCGTTATCTACGGTGATACCGACTCTGTCATGATCAACACCAATGTAGACAACATCCAGGATGCGTTAAAGCTAGGCAACGAGTTCAAGAGGGAAGTCAATGATAGCTACAAGCTACTTGAAATCGACATCGATAATGTGTTCCGACGCATTCTACTGCATGCAAAGAAGAAGTATGCAGCTATCAACATGGTACCGGTGGATGGCAAGTATGTTGAGAAGCTTGAAGTCAAGGGTCTTGACATGAGGAGAAGAGAATACTGTGCTCTCTCCAAGGAAACATCTACGTATGTCCCTCAAATACTCTCCGTCTCTACAATCAGATGGTGCAATGCTAATCAGTGAGGAACAGGGAACTGTTGAATTTCCTTCTTAGTGGCGAGGACCCCGAGACTGTCGTCTCCAATATCCACGATTATCTCCGCACCTTGGCTGAGAACATGCGAAACTTCACCGTACCCACCCGCAAGTATACAATCTACACACAACTCGGCAAGAACCCCAAAGAATACCCGAACGGAAACAGCATGCCCTCTGTCCAGGTTGCTCTCCGCCTCATGGCGAAGGGTAAACATGTGAAGGCCAAGGATGTCATGTCATTCATCATCACAGGCGAGAATTCTGGAAGTGCGGAGAGCGCGGCAAAGAATGCCTACCCGGTTGACGAGGTGCTGAAAACTGAGAGTGGTTTGAAACCTGATGTCGATTATT
This sequence comes from Periconia sp. TS-2, assembly GCA_030378425.1. Lineage (NCBI taxonomy): Eukaryota > Fungi > Ascomycota > Dothideomycetes > Pleosporales > Periconiaceae > Periconia > Periconia sp. TS-2. The sequence continues at coordinate 1,398,479 of JASNQO010000006.1, forward strand.
ATTTGCACAAGCAGATTCTACCGCCCGTCGAGCGTCTCTGTGCGCCCATCAGTGGAACGAACATTACTATGCTAGCAGCATGTCTCGGCCTGGACACAAGCAAATACCGCGTATCCACCGTCTCTTCCGCAAACACGCAAGACGTTGAGATTCAGCCCCTAGAATCGCAGATCCCGGATGCCGTCCGTTTCCAGGATTGTACACCACTATTTCTGCGCTGCCGCTCATGCCATACTACCTTCCCATTTCATGGTCTATCTTCTACATCTCAGCCATCCACCGTAACGCACGATGGTGTGCAGTGTCCGAATGGATCCTGCGGTCAGGTTCTATCGACGTTGTCCGTAGTGGCTCAACTCGAATCCGCGATCCGCCAGAGCCTTGCCGCATACTACTCCGGCTATCTCACGTGCAATGACTCAGCATGCTCCTCTCATACTCGTCAAATGAGTGTTTACGGACACCGCTGCCTGGGACCGAAGGGTCTTGCAAAGGACTGCTTAGGAAAGATGGTCTACACTTACGGCGAGAAGGATATCTGGAATCAACTACTTTACTTCCAATCCCTCTTCGATGTGGATAGAGTCGGGAAGGATGTGATTGGCCTGGATGGCATCAAGATCGAGGGAGAGAAGTTGGAGAAGATGAAGATATTAAGTAGCAGTAACAGGGAGAGGTTTGACACGCTGAAAGGGGTTGTCGCAAGATGGTTGGAGAAAAACGGAAGACAGTGGGTGCAGATGGACAACCTGTTTTCTTTCGCGCTGAAGGCGTGAAGCTTTTTGATGCATTGAGCGTGGTATGACTTGCGATAGCAGGCGTTTACGTACTTTTGAATATTTATGGCGCAATATTCTGGATAGGATTGGGAACAGTCATGATAGTTATTTTAATGCTCTCGTTAGAAGCCAAAATCGTGATATACATCTCTTGTTACACTTGCTGAAATATGGATATCTGTACATGCCCAATGCTTATCATGCAGAAATGCTCTCGTTTGAGGTTTCGACCTTGCTAATCACCAGCTTTAGCAATCGAACGTAACGTCGTTCCAGAGTGGAGTGAAAATGGAACCCATGCCATGCTCATAACTTTATGTCAAAACTCGTTCCACACCCACAACTACTCGTCGCCCCCGGAATACCCGTAATCTTAAATTGACTCCCAATCAACTCCATCGTGTAATCAACGGTACTCCCGTTCAACAGCTCTAAACTAGATTCGTCGATGACTACTTTGGCGCCCCTGTCTCCCTCAAACACAGTATCTTCTTCTGTGGCGGGTTGTTTGCCTAGGTCCGTGAGTGACATGAGGTATTGGAAACCGTGGCAGCCACCACTTTCGATAATGACGCGGAGCGCGAGGTTGGGATTCGCATCGGAAGTAGAGATGCTCGAGAGTCGATGGGCGGCGCGTGGGCTGAGGGATATGCGCATTGCATTGCCGTTTGCATCTGTTCGAGGATTGAGGATTGGGTGTGCGGGCTGTGGGTCGGACGGAGTCGCGGTGGGGGATGCGGCTGTTGCGAAGGTTCGTTGGGGGAGAGTTGGACATGAGGTCGGCTTGAAGGCCGTTCTGGATTGTATCTTTTGAGTAGAAGGCGCCAGAAAGTCCAGGTATAATGACTGCGAAGTGGCGGAAGTCAAACTGTATGGTCTTCGGGACGTGTTTGATGGCTTCAGATAGCGATTCGGGTTGGCTCTTGATACCCTCTGCACAGCCCTAAGACATGACGAGCACATTGTCGATGGGCTAGCCATTATGTCGTCTTTGTGCCTCGGTGTTGATGGGATGTTTGGGGTTGAAGTTGTGACAGTGCAGAGTAAACGTCTAAACGGCTGACCAACCAGCCGTTGCTAGCTCGCCTTAGTCATTCGTGGCACCCCGCGCGTCTGCCCCGCTCGTTCCAGAAACCCATGTTTCAAACACGCCATTGGTATTTCACATGCCCCTTATCAGCCCTCTTTCAACCCATCCAAGTCAAGTCGCAACCACCGGAATTCCCCGCCATGCCCGAGTACCCAAACCCGTTTGCGGGTGTCGTAGATGCAGACCTCCTCTCCGAAGAATTTGCCCTGAAAGAAGACGAAAAGGACCCTTTAAGTCGCCTGCGGAGCGAGTTCGTCATTCCGTCAAAAGCCGATTTGAAGAACAGGAGCTATGGGCCGGCCCAGAAATCAAATGCAGATGGTGTACCAGCTACAGAGAAGATCAGAGACGAGGAAGAAGCAATTTATTTGTGTGGGAATTCGCTGGGCTTACAACCGCGCCGGACGCAGGAGTACGTGAAACGCTACCTAGATACGTGGGCTTCGAAGGGAGTGTTTGGACACTTCAAAGAGCTAGAGGGCGGATTACCACCGTGGCTACATATTGACGACGCGGTCAAGGAGCAAACGGCCAAAATTGTGGGCGCACTACCCAGCGAGGTAGTAGTAATGGAGACGTTGACTGCGAATCTGCATCTGCTCATGTCAAGCTTCTACCGTCCGACGGCAGACAGGTACAAGATTATCATTGAGGGAAAGGCGTTTCCTAGCGACCACGTAAGTACCTCTGAAGGCTCCCGATATCCTTGTTGAGGCTCATGTCGTACAGTACGCAGCACAATCGCAACTCGCACACCACAACATCCCGCTTTCCGCCCTCATCACCATCGAGCCTCAGTCCCCCACCAACCCCTACCTCACAACAGAACACATCCTCTCCACCATATCGCAGCACGCTGCCACTACTGCTCTCGTCCTTCTCCCTGGCATCCAGTTCTACTCGGGCCAGTTTTTCGATATCGAGCTCATCACGCGACACTGCCACTCGCTCGGCATCACAGTAGGCTGGGACCTTGCTCATGCGGTCGGCAATGTACCGGTCAAGCTCCACGACTGGAATGTCGATTTCGCAGCATGGTGCAATTACAAGTACATGAACGGGGGCCCAGGTGTCATTGGTGGTCTGTTTGTACATGACATGCATGGCAAAGTTGAGCAAGTGCCAGTTGCAAGCGATGCCGGCGGTCCCGTCAACGGCGACGCAAAACACGACAACGATACCCAACTCGCCTATCGCCCGCGTCTGAGTGGCTGGTGGGGCAGCGACAAGCACTCCCGCTTCCGCATGGAAAACCAGTTCATCCCCATCTCCGGCGCTTCCGGATTTCAACTATCTAACCCCTCCGCCCTCGATATGACTGCCGTTATGGCCTCACTAGACGTCTTCGCTCAGACTAGTATAGACGCGCTACGCCAACGAAGTCTACGCCTGACAGCTTATCTCGAAGCGCGACTGATTAAATACGATGGAGGGGAGCCGCCCTACAGAATCATCACTCCGGCGAATCCGGCCGAACGTGGAGCGCAGCTCAGTGTATTGCTCAACCCGGGCCTGCTGGACAGTGTCCAAGAACAAATCGAGGAGAAGGGGGTGGTTGTAGATGAGAGGAAGCCAGACGTCCTCAGGGTTGCTCCTGCTCCACTTTATAACTCCTTCTTAGACATACATCGGTTCATCGTCATCTTCCAAGAAGCATGCAGGAAAGCCGTTCCAACCCACACCTCCAAGAAGGCGGAGGTTTCAAACTAGCCACCTCGCGCTGCAGCTTTGTGGTACATAGAGGCGGACTGGCTTCGCTGTGTTGTGCGTTGTGTTCTTCCCGATATACAGAATTCGGTTCATATCATATATACCCATTCCAAGCAGAGGATCTCCGGAAGTTGTCAGGTAATTCGACATAATTAATGGTACATTATAATGAAAACTTGGAGTTGTACGATACATATGATGAGGTTGCGATTCTTTCCAAAATGAGTGATGTCTATTAATGTTTCCTATCCTAAAGCATCGTATGCGTGAGGCCTGATTCCAGCGAGCGTCATCAGGTACACTGGGTTGATTGTTTCTTGACCAGATTTTGAATTAGCCCTTTGTCCTCTGCCATTTGTTCCAAACGATTGATCTTTCTGAAAACTGAGGACTACGCGCGATGATACGAGATGGAAGAGCTTCTACGCTGGCATACTCCAAACTCCGCTTTTCGTACCATTTGTTGCCACCTGCGTTCTTGCCGAAGTAACGGCAAATCCAAACGTCTACATAGCTTCTATTCGAACAGCGCCCGGCATTCGCCGTCAGGGCCCTGAATTATGACATGGTCGACCATCTCGCGCGCAGCGAACGAGATAACATCCTCCAACGGATTCAATTCAAGAAATCCTGGTTCCGAGACTTGTTGAGACTCTGTTAACCCTAGCCGGCTTGCTTCTTGATATTCCGCATCGCCGCCGTGCTCGATGACTTCACGTAACATCTCAACAACTTTCGGAAACATAGAGCCGTGAAATCCCCGGTCCCCAGAGAGTTCCCTTAGCACCACGATGACCACTTCACACATGGCTGACTTGGCTGCGAATACAGACTTCGGGTAAAGGAGAGGGGCCATCTCGAGGCAATACTTCTGTATACGTCCAATGAGTTTTAAGCATCGAACATGCAGGCCCATGAGGTTGAAATTCCAAGCGAATTCGTCTTTCTGTATGGCATCTCTGAATGCCGTCAGGGTCTGTACAGAGCTAAGGCTGCGGCGAGCGCCCTGCTCTGATGGAGTTTTAGTGGGTGGGGACTTTCCAGAAGCTATACCAGCACCCAGGTGATCGGTTACAAGTACACTGATCATAGCCATAGCTTCGGTGGCAGCCCTGGTGCGACCACTCACCGCGCTCCCGTTTGCTTTGCGCTCGACTTGAACTTCTACGTAGCGAGGAAGAAAGCGTAAACAGCGGTATGCACCTTTTTTGAGACGAAGTTTTTTTGTGCTCTGGGGGCCGAAGTCTTTGGCGAATGTGCGTATAGTATGGCCACGTGCAATGTAGAGATGGCGCCAAAACTCCTGTCCTCGAATGGGTCGTTGACCAACAAATATCCACGCTTCCCCTTGTTGCTCAATGACATAATCCATGTCTTTCCACTTGATGTCCCAGGGAAGAAGTCCCGTCTGATGGGCTGCATTGTATATGTGCGCAGCTACAAGAATCATGCCATGATATCCTGCGAGGTCTGTGACTCGATCATGGAATTCGTGGCGTAGACTGCAAACATTCAGTCCGCAGAGCGCAGGATAATTCTTGTGGAGGAAAATTAATTGAAAGGCATATTTTTTCCTCTGCTCTTCATCTAATGATTGGTCGAATGCATCTTGCATGATATCTTCGTGGATGAATCGACCGACCCTCTCCTTATAACCCGTAATGGGACCATAAATGAACCCATGACACGGGTCCAATTGTTCAAGTCCTTCGGTCTTGAGATATCCATCGCAGGCATTCATTAAGAAGTGCGCGATGGTAGTAGAAGCCTTCTGTCCAAGCTCCGTCTGTTGTCCAATCTCCCGACGGGTATCCCAAAAGATCTGAACCGCGAATACAGTCCACGTAGGAATTCTCCTCTCTTCAAGAATTGTGGACAAAGCATATGCGATCAGGTCTGATGATATGCTATACTCGGGGGGCTTGGTACCAAGGGCGAGAAAAGATAAGACTTCGACGAGATCTATCTCATCCTTTGACAACCGTCGTCTACTTTGTGTAGGGTCGAAAACATACCAGGTAATGATTTCGGTCGTATGTACGCACATTAACGTGCTCGGGAGAAGTTTTTGTCCATTCTCATTATATGATAATAGACTTTCCGCCGTTTCATAGTCCACTGTCTCTTTGACATCTCCTTTGAAGCATAAACTCCAAATGAGTTTTATCGTTTTGCAATGGTCGTCGTATTGAGGAAACGATTCACAAAATTCTTGGTTCAATTTCCGAATCAAACAAGTACCGGCGTTCATCGTTAATGTTGCTGCCTGGAGGCTAATTTGACCCCGTTTGAATTCAGTCCACGTTTTGCGGATGAACAGTCGAATACAAGTAGCATCCTTGAGGAAACAATAGGCGGCAAATGAGACACTGTCATTGGAGGGCTCCAATTTGTATGTCTGTGAAATGCTCTTCAGCTTCGGTTTGGGCTGGAAATCTCGATCGATCATTGGTTCGGACTCCGGAAGCTCCTCAAGCTCCAGGTATTCGAAAATGTTTGTGAATTGATTAACTGGTGATTCGGTCACCTCTCCTTTCTGCTGTGGCTGTTTCTGCTTCAATGTGTCATAGACGCCCTCCAGGGTAGATATGAAGTACTGATGACTGTCGTTCGAGGTCTTTGTGGTGTCGTCTGCGTTCTTCTGATTGGCTAAAAACCATGCAGCACTTTCCTTTCTAGCTCGAATCACGCTTCGAAGTATCAAAAGCATGGATCTTGGTACTTCAGCAGTTTGTGCCGTTTTTATCGCGTCAGCAAGCCTAGTGAAAGTCTCTAGAGGAATCGAGTATGGCTTGGTGGTAGTTTTGGAGTATCGATCCGCTTTCTTTGCGTCTTTCCTGGCCTTCCCTTTGAATCTTCCTTGGGCTGGCATTCGCACTTCCTGCTGTTTAGTCTCAAAGACATCTTCAACAGTGCCAGTGCTCCTCGCTGTAGATGCTATCCATTGGACGAATATATCCGTTTCTTTTTTGTAGCGCTGGTAGGTGTCGACCAGCACAGGTGGAAGACCCATTATTGCGACGCTGATGCTTCAGGTGAAGTGGAACTCCAGTCTTGTAAGGCTAGGTGAGGGGCAAGAAGTAAAGAATATTAAGATGTTAAAATGAACAAATCAGCGAGGGTGGGATCGACGTGAAGGTCAAGTGCGTCGTTACACAGTTGGTTGATGTTCACTTGGAAACCAGTGTGGGGACCATAGACCGACACGTCGGCGGGGTTGTTTACGAGTGCTCATTGCGGCGGAGAATCACCCAGAAAACTAGTGTGAGGGAAGGTGGACAGGGGAAAAGACACGAAATAGCAACCAGGGTAAGGGCAGCTATCGAAAGCACGACTGACTATTCTGAGTGTTTTGATCCACTTCTGCTATTACTGTATGTGGATTGAGAATCTCAAACGAAAGCTTGACTAGATTAAAGCAGTAGAATTGATGATATCTTGCTACTAACTCTCTTCATGTCGTTCATAGGTCTGAGCACTAAACGGTTCTCGTGTTTCATTGTGTGCCTCTGTGAATTTTCGGATCAGCTTTAATGATAATCATTGCCGACTGGCATACTTACTTTTTCAGTTTGATGCGCGTATCATGACAGTCGTATGCTTTATGGATTAATTAATCCTATATCCCAACCGACGGAAGGGAATCTCACTATTCCTTACCTAGTTGGACTGAGCTACACGTGACTCCGCATCCTTTCCTGTCTTGGCAATCTCGAATTTCTGAACTCACCTTACGCACCAGCGCATCAGCGCATCAATCCCAGACACAATGAATCCCTCATTCTTGCGGCCGCTAACGCGTCCTCTCGGTACCTCACAATTCCAGCTGTCAACTACGATACGAAAAAATACCCCATCAATACGAATTGCGCCTACGACAGCGTCTCCATTCTCCTCCACAGCCCGGCTCTTGAAGAGGAACAAGAGAGGAGGGAAGAATGTTACAGATCCACGCGTCAGTACGTCAATCTGAGAAGAGAACTATCTCTACATACTATGTTTAATCTTTTGCGTATTGACATTTTCCTAGCCGCAATCCGCTACCATCTACAACACCCCCTAACACCCCGACCCCTCCACTTCTCTCGCACTCGCTACCTCCGTCATTGGACCATACACCGCGCTTGGATGCTCTTCCTCCGCAAACAACGGCGCGCCGAAGAGCTCGACCTCGAGCGACAGTACAACAGTATGCGCGATGCGTGTGAACACCTTCGACTTCTAGACAACAATGGGAATAGAGTGAGCGAAGCGGAAGCTGGAGGTCAGGGTCCAGATGCTGGTCAATTGGGCGTGAAAGGGAAGGAGGTTGGGCGGCTGTATCGGGCGGCGATGGTCAAGAGGGGGGTTTGGGGTAGCGTACCGATTGAGTATGCGAGGGTGCAGACAGATTTTCCGCCCAGGGAGGGTTGGAATCATGGGTGGACGAAGAATTGAGGAGATAAGAAAGTGCGTTAGGATTCAAAGATATAAGGATTTGTAGGATAATGTGTTATCTATATGTACCACTGAGCAGAATTCAAGACTTTGAGCATTGCTATAGGATGAGCATGTGGCATAGAATGTATTATTCGAACCTCGTCCGAGCCCCGCATTCTGTAATATTAACGCTCAACTTACAAATAGTATATGCGGTATCCCAAGTAATCCAAGCCTATACTTCCCGTTCCAACCTCTCCAAAGCTAGAAAGAATGCACAGCTAAAAATGAGTGAAAGATGACAACCATCATCAAATCATTAGACCATTCCATATCGTACCCCGATGGCCCGTCTTGCGACCTCTGAATATGTCCATTAGAACCAAAACCCACCAGGCCCACCCAGCCGCTCCAACTTTTCTCCACAAAACACAAAACTAGGAACGAGAAGCAGAAAGCTATGCCGAGGGGAAAGCTGATGCTTAGCAATGCTCAGCAGAGAAACCTAAAAAGAGGTGATACGCCCAAAGAACACCGCCCAATGCATGTTATAAGAAGAAGCAAAAAAGTTGCTTCACAGAACAACGCAGCATCCGCCTCCCTCTTTCTTGTCCATGGACAAGAGTGCAGCACGGGTTGCGGCTTCGAAGACGTCATCGACACCATCACCCGTCAAAGAGGAGCATTCGAGGTACTTTCTTGCGCCAATCACCTCCTTCATATCGCTACCCGCCTTGGGGGTGGTGAACTTAAGCGATTTCTTGCGCATCTCTTCTTGAGCGAGAGGGTCATCGCGAAGATCTTTCTTGAGGCCGACCAATATGATGGGGACACCAGGGCATCTTTCTCGGGCTTCTTCGGCCCATTTGTGTTTGACGTTTTCCAAAGAATCTGGTGAGTCGACCGAGAAGCCTATTAAGATGACGTGGGCTTTGGAATAGGCGAGAGGTCTGAGTCGCTCATAGTCTTCCTGACCAGCCGTATCCCAAAGCGCCAGCTGCACCGACTTGCCGTCAACTCTGCAGTCCGTGACGTAGTTTTCGAAAACCGTCGGAACGTAACGCTGCACGGAGGTTAGAATACTACGTTGACGATCACGGGGAGGCGCAGGGGACCCACAGTAGGAAAGTACCCAAGGGTGAAGACGCTTAGAAGACTGGTCTTTCCGCAAGCTCCGTCACCGATAATGACTAGTTTCCTGTAGTGATGCAGATCAGCATGCTGTGCAGAGAGGCTCAATGGCTGTCTTAACCGATCGGGACAGCAACTGGGATGAAGCCAGAACGTGTGAAACTAGACAATAACAAAGGATCGAAAAGCGACGAAAATCGCGACGGAAGGGGAGAGCATCAATGCGAGGCGATAAAACGTTGACATGGGGTCCATGTAGGGCGCCTATTTTTAGACAAGGGTGCTGGCGGATCGGGAACACCAATGCAGGTTCTCGTGTAGGGTCCGGAAGCTGCGACCCCAATAGTTCTCTGGACTCTGGGAAAACAAGAAGAGCGAATTGGAAATCTGAAAGGGAGGTATGGAGCGATACGGAAATTGAGAAAATCTAAAAATAACGAATGTTGACGACCGGTAATGGGAATGCGTGAGAATTGCCAGGGCGATGACTGAGAGGTGCCAGACAGAAATGGAGCTCTCGACGGAAAATATGAGCTGATATCAGACGATGAAACATGTACATACCTGCGCATCACAGGCTCGCCATTCTGGGCCATCTTGAGCTATAGGGCGTACGGTAGCGAACGTGTAGGGCAGTGAACGTGTGGCCGAAAGTGGCGTGAGGAGGCGCAAAGTCTAAGAGCGTTCTCTTTGAGCAAGCAATGCACTGGATGCGATCGCCTAGGGGGTATAGGTCTATTGGCGCAATGGGTCGTCAAGATCGTGACGGTGTGTCTACGCTAGACGAGAAGCGGTCGGCGATGTCTGGGAGAGAGAGAGCGATTCAGTGACGGAGGTGAGACAGAGAACCACTCGGAGGGATCCTCTTCTACCCAAGAAATGTGGACGCGGCGAGAGGCGCTGGAATGAGGAGGACGGAGAAGGCGTAGCAGCTGCGGACCGAAGCAGTGAGCGTGGTGGAGGAGATGGACTCGCGGGTGCAGACTGGGCTTTAATAATGCGCGATCCGAGCAGCGATCAGGGCCGGCAAGGGCATGCACGGGCAGACTGCAGGCAAGCGAACTAGTGGAAGTGTTGCTAGGCCGGGCTGGGGGGGAATGGGGTGTTGAGGATTTGTCTCGCGGTGGGAGAGGCTGAGTACCTGGTGTGCTTTGGGCAGGCCTCGGGCGGCTTGGCGCCGACGACGCGCTAGCGAACTACAGATCTCAAGACAGCCCCATCTTCATGACCAAAGACGAACAGTCGCGCAGAGCCTGCCCACGGACCGATCGAGCGCCTACTGAGCCAACCCTCTACTCCTGCAGTGTCTGCCGCCAGCCTGCAGGGATTGCCAGCAAGCACGCCCGACGTACGTTCCCAAAGCGGGGGACCACGACGACCTCCATCTTTGCTCGCCCCCGCGGCTCTGCCCACCTCCAGCCATTATTACTCAGCTGTCGTCGTCTGCAATGCACCGTCGCTGACCTTACCATTTAGCACGCACATATCCTCCGGCACCTCGATCGTATGGCTCACGGCACCAAAGCCGCAGCCGCAGCAACGGCTCCTCCGAACGGCGTCGCGGGCTCCCATGGTCCCCCTCCGGGTTCCGTCAACCGCAAGAAGCAGAAGCGGCGGGAGAAGGAAGCTGCAAAAAAGGCTGCCCTGGCTCAGACGCCGCACGGAGCGGGAGCAAAAAATGGTCTTACCCAACCGACCCAGCCCTCGATGCACCACTCGCCTCCCTCGCGCCCACCAGCACCGCAGTACGCAGAGCCTGAGTATGACGAGCCTTCATACGACGACGAGGGAGAGTTTTATTCGGACGAGGACGCCGAGCAATACGAGCACGCATATTCACCCAACGGCCACTACCAGCAGGGCTATGCGCCTGCTCCTGTGGCAAGCGGCGCGGGGAAGAAGGCGAAGAAGAAAAAGAAAGGCGCCCCTGCTGCTCCTCAACCGGCCTATGCTCACGCAGTACCGCCGCACCCGCAACATATGCCACAATTACCTTCCCACGTAGCCCGTACGACCGGCCCCAAGAAGGACCGCATATGGAATACGAACACCCAGGAGGAGCGAGAGCGAATCCGCGAATTCTGGTTATCCCTGGGCGAGGACGAGCGCAAGTCGCTGGTCAAAATCGAGAAGGAGGCTGTCTTGCGCAAAATGAAGGAACAGCAGAAGCACTCGTGCAGTTGCTCCGTCTGTGGCCGAAAACGCACCGCAATTGAAGAGGAGCTAGAAGTGCTTTATGATGCATATTATGAAGAACTTGAGCAGTATGCGAACCCCCAGCAAGACATTGGACTCATCCTTCCATGTACTAATTACCGTTGCGCTTGTAGTGCTCCTCAACCCCGGCCTATGCTATCCCCACATCCCCCACCCGGCCACTACGATGACACCGACGACCTCTCTGTCGATGAAGATGAGGGCGACCAAGACTACTCAAACAGTGAGATATCGTCTGAAGAGGACTATAGTGACGATGAGCGAAGCTTGCATCCCCCCGAAACAGACTTCCTGCAATTTGGCAGCAGTCTACAAGTCAAAGGTAGTGCTTTTTTAGAAGTGGCCTGTGCTAGAGAGACTAACAACGCTCCAGGCGGAATTCTCACGGTCGCTGACGATCTACTTAAAAACGACGGGAAGAAATTCATTGAAATGATGGAGCAGCTTGCCGAACGTCGAATGCAGCGAGAAGAGGAAGCACAATATCAAGCCCACCCGAGGATGTACAGTGCTCAACATGCCCACAGCCACGGTGCGCCGCCAGAAGAGGATGACTTCGATGAGGAGGAGGACGATGAGGAAGGGTACGAGGACGGGGACTATGACGAAGAGGATGAAGATGAGGAGGTGCGTAAACAGAGATAAACATGCATATAAAATACTAATTGAATTCAGGATACGATGACAGAGGAGCAGCGAATGGAGGAGGGCAGGCGAATGTTTCAGATATTTGCAGCGCGAATGTTCGAGCAGCGAGTACTTCAAGCTTATCGAGAAAAGGTAGCAGCCGAACGACAGCAGAGACTTCTCGAGGAGCTAGCAGAGGAGGACGACAAGAAAGAGCAAAAGGAGGCCAAAAAGGCAAAGGAGGCTCAGAAGCGAAAGGAGAAGAAGGAGAAGCAGAAGCAGGCCAAAGCTGAAGAGAAAGCACGTAAGGAAGCCGAGCAAGCCGCAAAAGAAGCTGAGACCAAGGCCGCCGAAGAAAGGCGCCAGGAAGAGCAGAAGAGAAAGAAAGAGGAACAGCGGAAGAAGAGAGAACTCGAGCGCAAAGCGCAAGAGGAAGAACGGCAACGAAAGGAGGCTGAGCGTTTGAGACGACAACAAGAGGAACGTGAGCGGCAACAGGAACAGGAGAGAAAAGTGCGAGAGCAAAAGCTTCACGAAAAGAAAGCTAGAGAAGATGCCAAGCGGAAGGAGCGCGAGGAGCGCGAAGCGAAAGAAAAGGAGACGCGCGAGAAGAAGGCTCAAGAGGACAAGGAGCGGCGAGAACGCGATGCCAAAGCCAAGGCAGAAAAGGAACGCCTTCGAAAGGAAGAGCAAGTAGTGGCAACGGCGCAGGGCGCGAATACAACTGCGAGGAAAGCATCTCAGCCAGTTGCTCCAGCTCTGCCACCGCAGCTGCTCAAACAATCTTCCTCGACTGGATTTCCTTCACCACATGTAACTCCAGCCGTACCTAAAGCTCCCACGCCAAACCGACCTCGCCAGAGTTCGCAGCAAGGGTCTCATGGATCATCGCCCAAGGCCTCGCATGTTGCTCTGGGCACTAGCAAGTCCATGTCTCCTGCATCACAGGCGCAAATTCCCGTTGTGCCGAAGTCTATTCTAACGAAGCAGCCAACCTCACAGCAGCACACGCCAGCATTACATACGCAGCCTACCTCGCCATTACCTCCGATGGGGCCGCCACCTGGTATGCCAGCTCCGCCTGGAATGGGTCTAGGGAACATGCCTCCCGGCTTGAATGGCTTCCCCGGTCAAGGCTCGATGATGCCGGGAATGATGGGTCCTGGCCGTAACATGCCCATGTTCCCACCCCAGCCTGGAGCGCAGAACTTCCGTCCCTTTCCTCCACCAGGAATGCACGCACCAAGCCCTATGCCAATGGGTCGTGGATTTCCCATGGACGGGCCTCCTCCTGGGTTCGGGCCCATGCCAGGCTTTCCTGGGGCAAATCATGCACCCGGATTTGGTATGGGAATGCCCACCCATTCCCGGCAAACTTCTGGATCATTTGATCAGCCCAAGACGGAAAATCCCATCGCTGCACCACAGTCACAGCCCATTCAGCGACCGGCGCCCATTCAAAGACCCTCTAGCGTCAAGCCACATGAGGAATTCAGTCCTGAAGGCACGGACGTTGACGAGCTTGCAAACCATCTAGGCAGTAAGGCATTGCTGGACGAAGACGATGATATACCCGACTTCCCAGATCCGACACGTCGAACGAGTCTGCAACAGCATGGATCTTTGAGAGGCGCTCCTGCCGGCTTTGGTTTTCCAGATGCTCCCGGACAGCCACGCCCCGATTTGCATGCGCCTTTTGCAGGTTCGAGCAGTGCCAGCGTCTGGGGAACACCCCCGATGCCCTTCCCTCTGTCAGGCGGCTCAGGTTGGGGTAACTCGCCGACGTCGAGTCTGTTCAACAACAATCCCTTCTCCATGGGCGGTGCTCCGCGCGGAAACGAGCAGCGCGGCCCTAATGAGCAGCGCATAGTATGGCTACGCCGACTAGTGTGTGCCACTTGCAAAATGCTCGCCCTGCGGCAGCCTGGTTCAGACAACTACGTGGACGCGGGAGAAGTGCACAGCCATATCGAATCGGCGCGTGCTCCCGGCGAATCCTCAGTGACGCTTCAGGAGATCAAGGAAGCCTGCGATATCATTGGTGACGCGACCAATGGCGGAGGATCTCTTGAATACAAAGAGCCAACGCCCGGCCGCCTCACTCATGTCAAGTTCATCGACCAAATCAACGGACCAACACCTACGCTTGGCGAGATTGGTAGTCCCATACCCGGGCATAGCGTTCCTGTTGGAGGCTTTGGCGGAGCGAGGCCCTTCCCCGGTCTGGGTGCTCAAGGTTATTGAAAGCTATAGGTTGTGATGCTTGTCGGCGTGTGCAATCACGTGTTTCGATGTTCCCTTCTCTAGCTTTGTTCGGACATGGATAAAGTGCATGGTATCTGGAGTCTTTTCTGTAGCTTCTAGGTAGTTGTTGCCTGTACGCTCCGGGAGTCGACCATGAAAGAAGTCTACTCCTCTTCCACAGTGTGCTATTTTGGGGTGAAGCTAACGTGACCTGACATGACAGTATATCGGGTGTGGTAGCATCGCCATCGACTAGCGTGAGGCAACATTGAGGACTCCACAAAAGAGTGCTCTCGATGGGATTTTCACTCGTCCCAAAGCCACAGCGTCCGGGTTTTCTGAACTGCGCAGTAGTAATTCTTTAGCCAATTACTGACCGCATGCGGAAGCACCAAGAATTATAACCATGGGCTGATGACAGAACCCAATGAAATTATGCTCAAAGGCAAGTTACGCCGTGAACTGTGTTTCAAGGCCGACTTCCAACTTTTGTCTGGAGAGAATCTTGAAAGCAAGGAAAAAGCAAGAACAGCTGAAACAGCACCGGAGCTGAGCCAGCCAGCTAGTCTGATCAGACAGTGGCGTCATCGCAAAGGGAAAAGCGCGGGAGCTCGCTCACATCAGCCTCAGGCCCTGGCAACCTGCACGCTAGTTGGCGGGGCTCTGCCTCGTGCAGGTACAAGTGGCCCAGCTCCCCGCGACAAGCCCAGCTCTCGCTTTAGCTTGCTCACCTCTCTTCATATATACCGTTCAAGCATTTCCCGCGCTGCTTTGTCCCTTTTAGCATTCCTCGTCTGTTCAATTGCGGTTTTCGAAGCCGAGTTGCTGTCATGTCGAACCCCATCGTTGAAGCTGTCAAGAAGCATCCCGCGCCTGAGGGACTGGTGTATACATATGGAACTGCTGGTGTAAGTATATGTCTCTTCATGCATCTGGACCTGTGCTAATTGCGATATCTAGTTTCGTACGAAAGCGTAAGACTTGCCCTACAAAAGCGATTTCACCGCCTCCCCCACCAACAAACGCGGGGCTGACGAGAACAGCGAGGTCCTCGACTCCGTCCTCACACGTGTCGGTCTGATCGCAGCTCTGCGGTCTCGTTCTTTGAAGGGAAAATGGATCGGCGTCATGATTACGGCGTCGCACAATCCGCCTGAAGATAATGGTGTGAAGTTGGTGGAGCCTCTGGTGCGTTTGAGAATCTGAGACGAGAATATATCATAGCTAACACAATTACAGGGCAACATGCTACAGGTACGCTGAATTTGGCTTCTTCTTTCAATTGATCGATGAAATATGGTTCTGACCGGCAATACAGGAAGAGTGGGAGGTCATCAGCACAGAAATGGCAAATAAGGCTAGCCCAGACGACGTCCTAGAATTCTACAACAGCATCGCCGCAAAATACAAGATCGACCTAGAGGTTCCAGCCCGCGTTGTGGTTGCTAGAGATACAAGGGCCTCGGGTGCAAGGCTTCTGGGCTGCGCGCAGGACGGCTTGAAGGCTGCTGGCGCCGAGGTGAAGGACTATGGCTTCCTGACAACCCCGCAGCTGCACTACATGGTTCGCTGTCTCAACACAGAGGGTACCAAGGATGCCTACGGCACCCCAACCGAGAAAGGATACTATGAGAAGTTCGGTGCTGCCTTCAAGACTGCATTGAAGGGGAAGAAGCCTTCTGGCAGCTTGACTGTGGACTGTGCCAATGGTGTGGGCGGGCCCAAGCTCACGGAGCTGATCAAGCATCTTCCATCAAAGGAGGAGGCATTGGAAATTTTTGTCGTAAACGACAATGTAATCAAGCCGGAGAGCTTGAATGTGGAGGTAAGATGAGTTGATTGATTACTTCCTGAAGCACCATCCTAATGATTTTCTACAGTGCGGCGCAGACTTTGTCAAGACCAATCAGAGAGCCCCTCCGTCATCTAAAACTGGCCCAGGCGACCGATGCTGCTCACTGGATGGTGACGCAGACCGCGTTGTGTTCTACTTTAAAGATTCTAGTAACGTCTTCAGGCTCCTAGACGGTGACCGCATTGCCACTCTCGTAGCCTCCTTCCTCGGAGACCAGGTTCGTCAAGCTGGGCTGGCAGATACGATCAAGATCGGTGTCGTTCAAACTGCGTACGCCAATGGAGCAGCGACGCAATACGTTGAGCAGCACTTGAAGCTCAAGGTCGACTGCACGCCGACCGGGGTCAAATACCTCCATCACGCAGCCGAGAAGCTTGACATTGGTGTCTACTTTGAGGCCAACGGTCACGGGACCGTCATCTTCTCTCCGGACACACTCGACACAATTGCAAAATACGAGCCCAAGTCCCCTGGCCAGAAAGAATCGCTCGATGTCCTTCGCGCTTGCATCAATCTCATCAACCAGTCGGTCGGCGACGCCCTCTCGGACATGCTTCTTGTTGAAGTCGTCCTTGCACACAAGAATTGGGGTCCGCAGGAATGGCTGTCTACCTACACTGATCTGCCGAACCGTCTGCTCAAGGTTTTGGTGAATGATAGGAAAATCTTCAAGACAACGGATGCAGAGAGGAAGCTAGTGGAACCGGAGGGTCTGCAGAGTCAAATTGATAATGAGGTCAAGAAGGTGAGACAGGGAAGGAGCTTCGCAAGGGCAAGTGGAACAGAGGACGCAGTCAGGGTTTATGCAGAGGCTGCGACGAAGGCCGAGGCCGAGGACTTGGCGAGGAAGGTGTCTGAATTGGTAAAGACTGCCGGGAGTGCATAGTCGACGGGCTCAATAACAAAAGCTCTAGAGAGAACACCAGTTCTCGAAAATGGTATTCACGATATGATAGGAATAGAAAAAGTCTTTGGGTTTACAGCGCTGTGATACCGTAGAGTCTGACCATGACGTCGCCATTGACTAACCTGTCCAGTTTCTTGTTGCTAAACAACCCGAAACTGAGTAGGATTCTGCGAGAAACAACCAGGTATGATTCAGGCAGCGAAGAAGAAGAAGAAGAAGTGTTCACGTGTAACGTTGCCAATGACATGGCCATGACATCGTGACGCACCCACGCCGCCCAAACCAATACTCGCACAAAGTCATGTGCAAGTGTCATGAAGCGTATCTATTGTGTAGACGGACGCCCAAGTTTACGCCTTGCGCGCATGCGTTTCGCAGTAGACGGTCAACAAGCGCCTGAGAGTGCCGCGACCAGTCCACTTGGTACGCAGCATGGCCGTCCGAAGAACGGATATTGGCGCCGTCAGCAATCAGGACGGCCGTTTCACGGGCCCAAACGCCACGCATGTCCAATGAGTAGACGCGCATAAAGACAATTTCCAGGTGGGAGTGTTTGGCTTGACGCTTGGGGGGGAGGGGCCCTGGTCGCGTTTCAAACGGCGGCTCCGCGGTTGGGTGGGGTGGGTTGTAGGTAGAGTACACGGTAGTACGTATGTACAGGTGCTGTACAGTACGGACGGACACAGTATGCCGAGCTGGCTAACAGGCGGGGAGAATTGGCAATGTCGTTGGTGGTGTGGCGCAGCAGCTCGATGGGGATGCAACGCGACGAAGGGCCGAGCGGTGATCAACAGAGGAGCACATCACCACGAAGGGCATGGGGTTGCTCCCGGCAGGAAGATTCAGCTGGAAGAGGGAACGTGGCGTCCCAAAAATAATTCGCGGCCCACGGCGAAAGGGAACGAGGCCTGTCCCTTGCGGCAAAACGGCGCGACGTAAGCGCGGCTGCAGCCAATGGCCGGCCCCGCTGCCCCTGGGTCGCTACCAAGGAGCTCGCCAGGGCCGGGGGGTGGGTCCCACCGCGACGTGACAGCAGCGGCAGGCCTTCTAGACAACTCGATCCCTCCCGCCGCCGCTGCTGCTGGGCCCTTTTTCTCTGATAATCCGTTGCTCGTGGATCGCCGCTCGTTCATAGATCCTTTGTTGCTCGTCTCTTTTGTTGCCCGCCCTCTACCTCCATATCCTTTGTAATCCCCCCTTCTTTACCGTCCCTTGTTCGCCGACCACCCTGAGTAAGCTGTTTATTGATTAGACAGCTGCAAAAGTTGGTGCCGAGCACTAGGAGGATTCTTATCCCTTGCTCGTGTGCTCTCTCGTACGGCACGCAGATATTCTAAATACCAAACGGTCCAGACGGCAAGGTCCCGTCTACACGCTCGCTCTAGCACACACATTTCACGCCCTTTCACAATGGCTTCGAGTTCGTCAGGAACCATGCTGTTCCCGCGTGAGGAGGAGAAGAGCATGGAGCAGAAGCTGCTCGATCTCATGGCAGACCCCTTCAGCAAGCAGGTATGGCGAAAGTACTGCATGCTACGAGCACCACTGACATTACATAGATCGCGTCCGACTCGATTCTCGTCGCTGTGGCCACCTCCTTGTCCATCACCGCCGCCATCTTCGTGGCATTCTGTATCCTCCGTCCATTCAACCAGATTGTGTATGCCCCGAAACTGCGTCATGCAGACGAGAAGCACCGGCCGCCGCCCATGGACAAGAGTCTGTTTGCATGGTACAAGCCGGTTTTCAAGACGGCGGAGGAGCAGCTGGTCCACATCGTCGGCATGGACGCCGTGGTTTTCTTGAGGGTGTCACGCATGTGCCGCAACATGTTTTGCCTGCTTGCCATATTTGGCTGCGGCATCCTGATTCCAGTCAATGTCACGCAATCGAAGCTAACCAACAAGAAACTCACAGACGCCATTTTCCTCATGACTCCGAGAGAGCTCTATGGACATGCGTACTGGGCTTTCGTGGTGGCCGCCTACGTATTCGACATCATTGTGTTGGGCTTCCTGTGGTGGACGTACCGCGCGGTGCACAGGCTGAGGAGAAATTATCTCGAGAGCCCGGAGTATCAAAACAGTCTTTACTCCAGGACTCTGATGATTACGGATATTTCTCGGAATCTTCGCAGCGACCAGGGCATCGTCGAGATCACAGACAGCCTGAGAACGACACCCGAGGTCCCGCGAGCTTCGATTGGCAGGAACGTTAGGGACATTCCCGAGCTGATAGAACAGCACGAGAAGGCTGTTATTGAGCTGGAACAAGTTCTGGCAAAATACTTGAAAAACCCGAACAGCCTGCCAGCGGATCGTCCCATGTGCAAGCCGTCAAAGAAAGATCCCGAGTTTACAGACAAAAATCAGAAAGTTGATGCTATCAACTACCTCACGGCCAGAATTCAGCGCCTAGAGACACAGATCAGGCAAGCCCGAGAGACAGTCGATAAGCGCGATGCAATGCCCTATGGCTTTGCAAGTTATGAGACCATCGAATCTGCGCACACTGTCGCTTTTGCAGCGCGTAGCAAGCATCCGAAGGGGTCTATTGTGCAACTCGCTCCCAAACCCAAGGACATCATCTGGAAGAACTTGTCTGTGAGCCCCAGTGCACGACGCTGGAGACGCTTCATCAACAACGTGTGGATCGTTCTCCTGACACTCTTGTACTTCATCCCCAACGCCCTCATCGCCGTTTTCCTCGCCCAGCTGAGCAACATTGCGCTCCTTTTCCCCGACTTCGGGACTGAGATGGCCAAAAACCCCAAACTCTGGGCTCTCGTTCAGGGTATTGCCGCTCCGGCGCTCACCTCGCTCTTCTATTACTTCCTTCCCATCATTTTCCGACGCCTTTCTGTAAGAGCCGGTGACCTCACCAAGACTTCCCGCGAAAGACATGTCATCTCCCAGTTGTTCTCCTTCTTCGTGTTCAACAACCTGTTTGTCTTTTCGCTCTTTGCGGCCGTGTTCAAGCTGGTCAGCGCTGCGGTCAGTGTAGCCAAGTCGGGTGGGCACAAGTGGTATGAGGTCATCGAGGAGATCCATCCCTTCACCACCATCATGGTTGCTCTCTGCAACATTTCGCCTTTCTGGGTTACTTGGCTGGTGCAGCGTAATTTGGGTGCAGCCATCGATCTCTCGCAAGCCGTCAACCTCGGATGGGGATCCTTCTCTCGCAAGTTCTTGAATCCGACGCCTCGTGAGCTCATCACGAGGACTGCGCCTCCGCCGTTCGACTATGCGAGTTACTACAACTACTTCCTGTTTTACTCGGTGGTAGCATTGTGCTTTGGGACACTGCAGCCGATTGTTCTGCTTGTTACGGCGTTCTACTTTACTATCGATTCGTCGATGAAGAAGTACCTTTTGATGTAAGTGGCCCCGTTCTGCCCCGTAATTGATGCTAATTTAGTTAGGTACGTCTTCTGCACTAAGAACGAATCCGGCGGTCTCTACTGGCGCGCCCTCTTCAATCGCTTCCTGTCTGGCACCCTCCTAGCCAATCTTATTGTCGCTCTCATGGTCGGCGCTCGTGGCGATCAGCGCTGGATGATGCTTGGCTCTATGGCGCCCATTCCGTTCCTCTTCCTCGGATTCAAGTTTTACGTCAAGAATTCGTTTGACAATTCGATCAAGTATTATACGAAGGGAGCATCACTAAAAGGCGTTGAAGCATCCGCACCGATCGACAAGGAGGCTCGCAGACGCGATCGTGTCGCTGTGCGCTTCGGTCACCCAGCACTGTACCAGAAGTTGACGGTGCCAATGGTACACGAGAAGAGCAAGCATCTACTTAGCGAAGTATATCGCGGCCGTCTCGACGGCGACCTGGGAGGGACCGCCGGTTACAGCGACATGTACAGCATGAAGCGCATGAGCAAAGAGAACCCCGGCAAAACAGCCACCGGCACCGGACCTTTCGAGTTCGTCTCGGAAAGCAACATGGACTTTGAAAACTACAAAAACCGCCCCGAATTCAGCGACGAGCACGGCGGCGACGGCTCCCTGTATGGCGGCAGCATAAGTCGCTCCGGCACACCAGGCTCAACAATGTTTGGCAGCGAACGTGGACGTCCTTCTTCTAGAGGCTCAGACCGCTCCATCGACGGCGGCGTCACGTATCCAGCAGGCTATCACACTACACCCTCCAACCTCCGCGAGTACAGCCCTAGCCCCGACCGCCATGCTTTCGGCCGCATGGCGAGCAACAACAGCATCGGCTCTCAGCTTCAAGACCACACGAATCTTCTGCACAGCGCGGCGCCTATGGGCAACATGACACCGAATCAGGGCAGCAGGTCGCCGCCGCAGGCCTATACGCCGTACTCGCCCGAGCAGGACGGCAGGACGGATTATTTCCGGGGAGGCGGCCGGATATAGAATTATGAGATCTTTTAGACGAATTTCTTTGACTTGTATTTCAAGCGGATCTGCGTGAGCGGACGTGCCAGTGCCCGATTAGACCGGCATATTGAGCATTTTGGACGGCGTTTTTACCTGCTTTGAGAGAGAGAGAGAGAGAGAGAGAGAGAGAGAGAGAGAGGAGATGCTGTGTGTGAGGGATGAAGGTGAAAAAAAGTCTTTGGAGGGGGAAGTGTGGAAAGCATCATAGATCTACCTTTGAATTCTCAGTGACAGGGGGGGTCCTCTTTCGAGCAAAGTATGGCTATTGTAATTAGTTGCATTGCGCGGCGCTGGGTGCGGCGCTGGGCACAATGAATTGAAGGGCTTACACTTCATAATTTCAAAACCCATTCGAGACTTTTTGACGTAGTGATCTCCTGAATACAGGACCCCCCGAACGAGTGTACATGTCACATGTCATGTGAAGATCTATCAGAGCGCGTGGAGATGAGTTATTCATTCCTTTTGTATGGTTTAGCGTGAGCGGTTGGAGCTCTGGATGTTTTGTAACTGCTTATGCTGACGACCTTTTAGAAGGGAATGTGCTCATTATTTTAAGGGAGTAGGAAAGAAATGTATAGGGTTGTAAAAAGCAGAGTCATTCTATTGCGGGTAGGTATATTACTGGCAAGATTGCGTCGTTATAGTACAGAGATTCTCACGATACCATTTAGAGAGCTCGGTTCTAAAACCAGCTGTGAAATCAGAAGAGTGGTGAAAGCTGGAGGTGAAAACGACGAGCTTGTTTGCCTAGCCATTTCTTAAGCTACGCGATTTTCTTTCACCTCACGGTAAAGGCACAAAAGATGGGAGTGAAAAGGTGAGCAAGCACCGTCCCCCCTTTCCTCTATATAAGCCCCTACGTATCCCCTAGATAGCTCTACAACGTTAATTCCTCGTTTTCTTTCTCCTGAATTCCTCCTCCTTTCGAAGCACACTATCTACGATCGATAACCTAGTATTCGGACATGGCGGTATCTGAGAAGAGGCACGAGGGTCGGGATTGGTTCCTTGAAATGTAAACTCATGCCTTCTTTTCAATCCCAAAAAAAAAGCTTCCTCTTACGGGAAAGCTATACTGACATTGATATTAGGCTTCAAGGTCCGTCGGTTGATGTTACGGTCGGCGTTAATGGGCCTACTTATACACTCCCTCAACAGCTGCTCCGCGTGACCTCGTGCTACTTCGGCGATGAGATTGCTAAGGCTACTTCTTCTTCTTCTCCTTCGTCTTCAAACACTTTCACGCTGAGGAGTACATCCACGCAAACGACGGATTTCACGTCAATTACTACAAAATTGGCTGAGGGCGTTACGCTTCACGCCTCACCTGAGCCAGCTTCAAGCCCCCCTCCAACGA
The DNA here is from genome assembly GCA_030378425.1 of Periconia sp. TS-2. Classification (NCBI taxonomy): domain Eukaryota; kingdom Fungi; phylum Ascomycota; class Dothideomycetes; order Pleosporales; family Periconiaceae; genus Periconia; species Periconia sp. TS-2. Next base: position 1,421,227 of record JASNQO010000006.1, read on the forward strand.
ACGGCGCTGCTACCGATTCGTCCACCGCGAGTTCCGAAAAGTTCACAGGAGCCTCTAGGCTACAGATCACTCTCAAGGATGTCGAGCCTATCGTCTTCGGTCTGTTTCTGAAATTCATTTACAAAGGATACTACCCAAAGTATTACAACGCCTACGCGTTTCCCTCCGCTCCCGGTCCCGGTCCTGCGAGCGCGACTCCTTCCCCACATGCGGTACATCACGCACTTCCGATTTCCATGCGGGCATGGATGCTCGGTGGATTCCTGTAAGTCCACAAAATACATTTTATCATCTCGGGACCCACATTTGCATTGTCTACAAGCGGAAACCAAGCCCCTTCCCCCCCCCCCCCCCCCCCAAATCCCCAACAAACACTGTTACCAAAAAAGTATCATCATCATCAACAAAAACTAAAACATTGACATCTTTTTTCCGCAGGAAATCTCTACCCTTCCAGAACCACGCCATCCAACACATATACGATTCTCTCGGAACACACATCCAGCTCACCCCGGACATCGTCTCGTGGGTATACACCGCCAGCTCGCTTGCGGTCACCACTCCAACTCCCTCAACGGCCTCGGCCGCGCCGCCTCCCAGTCCGCTCAAACGGCTCGTCCTCGACTGTCTGGTGACGCACTGGACCACCGGCACCAAGCATGTTGCGAGATTGCCCGCTCTGGAAGCCGCGTGGAGGGAGCTCTTCGACCGGGTGCCGGAGCTGACGCAGAATTTCATCTTTGGACTGAAGGAGAGCAGATTGAAGCATTTGGAGGCGTATTTCTGGGTTGTACCGCAGCGTGCCGTGTCTAGAGGGGCTGGAGCTGGAGCCGGAGCCGGAGCCGGAGCTGGAGTCGTTGCGCAAGCGAAGCAAAAGGTGGGACATGCGAATGGTGCCGTGGCTCAAGGGCTCGCAGCGACCAAGGATAAAGGAGTCCAAGGTGATGCTGTTGCTGCTGCTGCTGCTATGAAGATTTCCCAACCCATACCTCCGCAGTCAAAGACGTCCTTCACGCAGACTACCCCCTTATGCCCAAGGTACCGGTCCAGTCCCCTGGATAGTATGACGACGACAGTCCCACGTCGCATCCCAGCTCCCGCGCACACCTCGACCAGCATGCGACCTCGTCTACCGCCCGCCACCATCCCCAGGAAACGCAGTGCCTCTAGGTCTCCAGCCGGCCCTGGGCCACCGACGAAGAAACCGAGTCCTCCCGTGGATCCTGCGCTTGTAGAGAAGCGACCGGATCGCCCCGTAGAGGAGAAGACGTCGCACTCCCCACGAGCAGCACTGGACGAGACTGCACCTGATGTCGTGCTGATCAAGGTAGAGAAGGAGTGAATGAGTGGCGAGTCGACGTCAGGAGGAGCAAACAGGAGGACATTCAGAAAGTAGGAATCTATCAGGGGAAACCTTTAGCGAGGGTGACTTCCTTTCCATGCATCTAGTATTTCAGGATCAAGAGGTTCGTTCGACTTGTGCTGGAATGAACGCTGGGTTCATGCGTGGGAAACTCTAGTCTCTTAGATCGATGACTTTTACGAAACTGTGGAATAGTGTCCAAAGCCTTCCGCTACATTCAGCAGCTTTCAGCTTGGTTAGGATTCTCCGTTAGCAATGACTTTTCCAAGTAGACTGACAGGGATTCGGAATAGAGTTAATCACTGATCCAACCATGGGTTCCACGCACGAGAAAATAAAGCCTTTGCTAGTTATCTACAATTGCATCTTACATTACATTATGATGGGCCGGACTGATAAGTCCCGCCGTAATCTCTTTCAATATACATTACAATTGGAGCTATCGCCGTCTGCCAAAATAACACTGGAAAGAAGAGAAACCTGGAATGTTTCGATGGGAAGAGGGTTCCGCCACAATTACTAGCTTTCTTATGCACCAAGTGTGATTAGAAGTAGGAGACTCACATTATCGGCCACATGAACTCCCGTTCTGTTAGTTTAAGGCTCAATTGGTACAGATGGGTTGAACGGCAAAGATGAACGAGCACGCTCGCAAGGGTATCTTGAAGATCTCATCGCCATGCAAACAAAGGAGACAAAGGAAATGAAATGCTAGGGTATCATCGGTGATTTGCTACAAACCTGGCTACACGTTAGATTGATGTAGCGGAGGCAAACATTTTGGATATAAACGTACAACTCATAATCCACTCCCTCTCCACCGACTACTTCCATGTATCGATGTTCTGCCGGCTTGCATCCTCTTGCCACAGTGCTGCGCACTCAAAGCAAACTGAGGTATGGCACGCCGGAATCTCGCATTCATATATTACTTCCTGGCAGTCTTCCCCACACTTCTCACAGTGAACGGGGATGCGTACGTGTTGTTTTGTTCCTGCAGATGTGTTCAGGAATGGCCGAGTCTCCAAAGGGCCAATGGCAACATTATCCGGTACCTTTTTCAGGTTTATTGGGCGAAACTTGTGACCGGTGTGAAGGCAGTGATACTTAGGTCGTCTTGAGGGAGTCTTCAGAGGGGTTCTCAATGGGCTCTTGGCTGGGATTCGGGGCGAGGGCAGGGATACACCTTTTGGAGGAGGTGGAGGACGACGCGTCGGCGGCGTTGTTACATCTTTAGGAAGAGGAGCAGGCGGATACTTTCGGTCAATAAGAACAACTGGATCGTAACTTGAAGACAGAGGTCGTTCCTCGATGTAGCCGCATTGATTGACCCAATTCTGCACAAAGAGACGTGATGTTTCTCTAGGAAGACGACTATCTTCCGGTCGAAGAAACAGCTCCTCTAGCTGGTCTGACTCATCCCACCTATCTATGAACGGTGGGAAAGGTTCGAGTTGTTCTTTGTTGTGGGTGTCGCCGAGGGCAGCCGGAGCGCTTAAGGGTGAACCCACAGCATCTTGGTCAGGAGATTCACCCTCGGAATCAATCCTACTAAAAGGTAATACAGCAATGACTTGGGGTTCTTTTTGAATTCGGACATTCTTATCCAGAGATGCTACAGTGGGTGTAGCTTGATCTATTGAAGCTGGTGGTGCTCCCATGATGTCGTCCTGCTTTCGAGTTGTATAGTGGATGATCTTGATCATGTCGCGAGTGACCGATTTGTATGGAATTTCCCACCAAGGAACTTTCTTTGCCAAACCCGTCTCAGACTCCTCATCTTTGCTGATAGGGCTGTAGTCACTGAGCATAGCATCCGTATCCTCTTCATCATCAATCTCAGGACTAATCCAGCTTGTCTCGTCATGTCCGAAGTCTCTAGTAAATGCACGACGGAACTGCCACTTCATCCGCGTCTGACCGTCTTTCAATCTAGAGATCTCGGCATCCATCGCTGTCTTTTCCTGGGCCATGATCAAACTCTTACGAGTCTCAATTTTCAACCTTAGCCTCTGGTCTTCACCCATCTCTTGCAACATAGTGTTGACCAATTGTCCTCTCATTTTCTCTTCAGTTGCATCTAAAAGATGGTGCTCGAATTTCTGCAGCGGGCTTTGCACTTGCACTGTCTTAGATGAAGAATGTCGGCTACTAATGCTGTAGTCTGGCACTGCGCCAAATATGGGCATCGCACACTGAACTATTTGTGGCTGGTCTTCTTTAGATTCTTCGACGTCCGACAGTTCCTCTGCTGCTAGCTCGTACTGTGGCTGAATTGTGGGTATGGTCACCGACCGGGGGACAGACGAGTCAATGTACGAAGCCCGGTGGGTTGCGTATGCGCTATAGAGAGCGTCAAGTTCTGGATCGTCTCGATCGAGTACGGATCCCCCTTCACTGAGGGAGGACTCAGTGATTGGCGTCATTATCTGCAAAGGCCTCTCATTTCGCTTCTTACGAGCCTTTCGAGAGCGTGGCCTACGGGGTGCACGAAGGCTAGGATCGCTATCGTACCCAATATCAATGTGCTGCATCTGCTCATTCTCCAGCAGAGGTGCGCTTATCAAGGTCGGCGTATCGGAGGAATCGAGTGGGGCTGTCTTGTTTCGAGGGTGGAAATGAGGCAGCAGGTCTAGCACGCGCATCGCCCTCTTATTGCCCCTCTTCGCAAAGGCAGTATCATGAGTACCCGTAGACGCATGAACATCCCCCATTGAGTCTTCCTCTGCCTTCATATGCATGCTGGAGGTGCCCTTGGATAGTAAAGATTCCGACGCGCGCTGGCGGAGCACGGGGGGTTGTACCCTTAAGCCTGACCTACCGTCATCTTCGCCTCCATCAGTCTGGATCTGTCCCAAGTATTCATCCTCACTATCGCTCAGCTCGTCCTGATGTAGGTATTGGATTCGGCCTTCGTTGTGAACACCCTCCATTGTGATACCAAGAACTTGAGCAGCCTTGGGCGTGAGTGGAGGAAGAGGCGAGATCTCGCCCTTCTCAAAGCCTCCAGAGCTGCCTGGTCGGTCCTTCGCTTTGAGTGCCTCGAGTAGACCATGCCTCTTCTTCTTACTATCCAGCGGGGTTTTTGGCGTGCTTGGGTGAGCAGTCACCGCTGCTGAGGCTGACTTGGTGGGTGTCGACGTTGTGTGAGTATAGGCACCTGCGCCTATAGCCATACCCATCATCGGTAGACTCGACGTCTCTTGATTCGAAAGCACGGGCATGGTGTTGCTGCGTGGTGGGAAGACCGAGCGTCGAGTCAGTCTACGGCGCCGCTGGCCGCCTGTGTTGTCTGAATGCGATACTTTGATGCTGGGTCGCCGCCGTGGAGAGCTAGATCGGCGAGGTGGATCCGCCATACTGCAAAGGTTTGTATTTCCGAAGCGGAGCGTGGCAAGAAGGTGCAAAGGTATGGAAGAGTAAAGCCTGTGCGGAGAGCACAAAGCTCGAGCTCGAAGCCGAGTCAAGGTTGAGAGGGTCAGGCGCGCGTTGGTCGTCCCGGTGAGAGGGGCGCGTTGACAGAGTGACGACATGAATCGGATTTTGACCGGGTACTCTTCAGTGAAGGGAAGGAACGGCGAAAGACCAAAGCGGAAAGCGCAATTAGCCACTATTCGTCGGTGTGAAGACGGAGATGGAAGGCACAGTAACACCTCACAAGAATGCTTCCGCAGGCAATGATGCAAAACAGACATGTAGGAACGTAAAGTAGTGAAAAAGTTTGATAGAGTAGACACCTACGAAAGTATGAGGGTATACAAACCAAGACTCTAGGGTATAAAGCAGAGGTGCAACAATACTTCGTCTGAACCACCTCAAGATACGCCCACGGACCAATCCTCCTCCAAGTGCGCGCCAAACGCCATATATTAGTGCCTCTACGCGCCATCCTTTGAAAAGCCTAGCCTCGCAACCTGCTCCGAGACACCGCCGCTCCCACTCCTGTTCCGTCCCTCCTGGGCAGCATCCAGTGACCTTCTCAATCCCACACCACCGAGGCCAACCGACGGGGACGTTGGCGGGCTGCTCGTTAGCTTGCCCCTACCAAGAACCATCCCACCCATACTCTCTAATGAATCTGGCTCCCTAGAGGAATTGCCCCTCGGAGGTGACGCGCCCAGTCCGCGATGAACATCCATACCTTTAGGAGAAGCAGCGAGGAAGTCGGCAATCTCTTGCTCACTCGTGCCTTGACCATTGGGCGTCTTGGGCGAAGTAGGAGAGCCGGGGGAGTTAGGTTTGCGGCTTGGAGGTGGGAGTTGCAGGAACCGCTGAATGGCATTGCGATCATCCTGCTCATCGTCTTCCTCATCCGAAGTGCCTTCAAAGTAAAAGTCATCCCAGCTCGCTGAATCTTTACTACGGACCGAGTCGGCTGTGTGTAAGCGGCGGTGATGTTTACCATGCGATTCAAGTGGTGTGAGTTCGTCTGCGACTTCTCGGAGTTCGCTTTCTGTGCGTTCAACAGGTGGATACGTGCTCTCTTGCCCCTTGACATGTTCTCCATCCTCCTTGACCGGTTCTTCAACCCCCTTGGCTCGGTCAGTCGCAGGCTCAAGTTCATCGCGGGTGTATGCAGCATATGTGTCGGCAAAGTGGGTGTCGCACAAGTGTTTGACGACGGGCCATCCGTAAGCATTGGCGAACATACGACGGACAACGATGTTGTTATGCGCGTCAGGCTCTAATCGCACTAATACTTTCCGCCACGAGAGATCCCTGTGGTACGCTCGAGCGATCTTTTCTTCCACGCGCATACCGCCCTCTTCTGTGCTCCCAGAAGATTGCTGAGAGTTGCTACTCTCGCCCGAGAAAGAGCGGCCACTTGCCTTCTTCTTGGCTGGCGGTGGTGGGATGTCTTCTGGGTGATAGATGCGATCATGGAAAATGGTTCGTGCTCGAGTCGATGGATCTATGATCCATGAGCTTGGAGGCACTGGTGGACTCAGCAGGTCGCCTGCAGATTCGAAAATGGTTGTCTTTGGTGGAGCGGAGACATTACTCGGGTCATTGAGTATAGAGTCACCACGCGTTGCTGGAGGTCTCTTCCTGTGCCTCTCAGAGTCGTCCGATGCTTCGACGGGACCTCCATTACTCTCCTCGTCCCCGACTGCGATGGTTTGACTCCTTTTGAACATCTTCTTATCTTTCGAAGTATGCTTGCCAGAAGGGCGAATATAACCCCAAAGTGTCATCAGTGTAGATTGATTGTTTGCACTGGATGAAACCGGCTGTCCGTCGGAGTCACGCTTCTGCCCATCTATCCACTGCGAGGCGCTCGGCTCTGCAGCAGCTCGAGCCTCTTCGTCCTCATTCGCAACATCAGCGCTAGGCTGCGGTACAGCAGTGTCATCTCCGCTGAAAGAAGGTGACTCTGCGCCCCCGCTTTCTTCATCCGAGAAGCCCACCCTAGATGGATTAGGTGATGCATTTTGACCCGTTAACTGGCTGAAGCCCCATGTAGCGACCGTTCCGATAAGGCCATTTTCTCTTCTCGCTTTTTCCACTCTGCCTAATCCTCTCCAATCGAGGAACAACAAGCAACTAGTGCGGAGGGGTACGATGCCATCGTTGACAACATTAGAATAGACAGTGCGATTCCGAAACATTCGCAGGACGACGTGTGCAGGTCCAGTCGGAAGGATTCGGAGGAGTGGTTTTGCGCCTGGATCGTCGTCCTTGTGTTGATTTTGAGACTGTGCCCCGAGTCCGCTCACCATGGCAGTCCATCCATTTCTTGCAAGGGTCGGTGCCCTCCAAGTCAGACCCAAGTCCTGCCCTGTTCTTCCGACCAAACCGAAGTCCAAAGCAAACCTGACATACATTGGATTCTCGTTGCTCAACCCGAGAAACGGTGATGCCATGGTAATGAAGTTGATAGGTTTGATCGTTTCGAAAAATTGCGGAGAGTGTTTGTATATGTAGGCAATGGCGTATGTTTGTACAAGGCCGCCTAACGAATGGCCAATGAAACTGATGCTTGTGTACTTATACGCTCTATTGTCCAAACGCGGGTGATGTTCGTGAATGCTACTCCCGTGGTGAGATGGCACGCCTGGATCTGCTTTGTCCTTGGCTGGGGAAAAAGGCGCAAACTTCGACTTCTTAATCGGAAGGTAAGGCTGGTCTGGGTACGTCATCTCCAGAACATACTTTGCCAACCTCTTGCCTAAATATTGAATGCCACGCTCTGTGCGTATTACATTCTTATCGAAACCTCGAACAACCACCTCCTCATCATCGTCATCATCGTCAGGGACCCGGTCTTGGCCCCCTGACAGTGGAGCTGTAGAGATATCGGTGAGATTCTGGCCTTTCGAACTCGATTGCTGCTCTTCTTGTCGTCTCCTTCTTCGATCCTCACGTGCCTGCTTGGCCGTAGCATCGATGCTCTCCTTTAGATACAACATATCCGCGCCAAGATTACTGTGCAGACCATGGGTGAGAATAACGAGATGGATCTTTTTCTGCTTCCTTTTGCTTTGATCCTGGCTCCGATGTGAGTCCTTCGATTTCCGTCTTGATGATGGACGACCTTCATCTTTATATTCCGGCAATTCCGGCTTATTCCACAAGCTTGTGGTGTCGTCCACTACTAACTTGACCGCCTTTGAGTACACGCCTTTCGGATTTGCATGGTGACTCGCTCGATGTGATTGTTTCCCCTGCTGATGGTCCTGGACTTGGCCCGGCACCCCATGGGAATTGCCGGTTATGGCACTGAAGCCCAGATCTAGCGACCGAGCATCCCGGGCCACGAGTAGTTCATAGCTCACAGTAGCCGACTGCGAGAATATGATCTGCGATGCGATTTCTATAATCCACGTTGCGCTCTTGGGTATCTCTTCGCCCGATTCTGCGTTTGGGCGCATCTCCCGAATGTGTTCCGGAACTGTGAGCCTTGCGTCCCAGTAACCGCCTGCTTTTAGGTTGGGCTCAAACTCTGGCACTCCATCCCTCTTAGGCGCTTCTATCTTCTTGTTCGGATTAAATGTGGAGGGGTACGCGGCGACGTGTATGGTATAAGGGCCGTGGAGGTATGCTGCGCGGAGGGGCATCGCCGACGAATTCCGTATCCTGACATGCAGACATTGCGGCGGGGGCAATATCCTATCCTCTGATGGGGTGTATGTGACGGTATATCTAGTCGCATTAGCCTCTAGCAAATTCCCTTGTGAGACATCCGAGGCTCACCGGACTACCTCTCCCACCTTGACGCTGCCCGTCTGATGGACGAGCAACATTCTCCTCGCGCGCTGCTCTTCGAGTCTCAGCTCCTTGCGCGACGGCGATAGCAGAAAATACGAGGATCGCGCTTGAGTGCAGCCCGCGTCGGGGATCTGAGCGAGTGAGTAGGTGCGAGGCGTGAGCAGCATTTAGCGGAAAGCTAGCGGCGTTGGCGGAGACGATTTACAGCAGTGGCGACGGCAGTCCACGGATCTGACTATGCATTATAGGGGTCGGAAAGCTGCTCCGGCGCGCGTATATAGAGAGTTAAGGCGTTGCAGAGGGCTGCGCGAAGAACCGTCATGCCGCACAGGGGTGGCATAGACTTTGGACGTCATAAGCTCGCGTGGCCCCCCGGCTGGCAGTTCAGACAGGCGTGGTAGGCCCGGTCTGGTGGATGCACCCTGATGCGCTGGCACTGTGGAGTGTAGGTTTCACATTTAGCATCCACATGGCCAGAAAACCGACCGAGATGCAGCACGCGCGTGCAGAGGCGCCATGTCTGAGGAGTTGAGGCCGCAAGTAGCTCTCGATTGAAGCCGCCAAAGCACGTGCGCGCGCCTTACCGGCTTCGTCTTGATCCGCTTCCGACGTCCGCTCCACTGCATGCCAACCTCACAACACCAATTCTTGGCTGGTACTAACTTTGAAGGGCTATTCCAAATCAGTGAGAGAAAAGAGTCTAGCTGCAGCTGTAGCGAGCAGCTCTCATAAGAAGTACCGTAGACAGGCAAACCTTGCCTGCGAGCGTCAAGAGGACGCACATGGGCAAATACCAAAGAGACAAACTCAAAGAATGCACAATCGAATTCAATGTAATATTCTATTGGGTATACTAGAGGGCGCCGAGTGGTAGTAACAATCATTCCCTCTCCTTAAGCTACATATAGCGTTGTCACTATGATTTGCTCTTGATTGACATCGTGCTCTCCCGATGTAAGCTTATCTTTCCTACAAGATGTATAGAGTATTCATCCCCCCACAATTATAAGATAGATCGGATCATGCCGTCCTGTGCAGATCATTTAGAGGTTCGCGGTGCTTAGGAAGAGTTGCGCAATAAGGTGTTGAGTGCGTTGGTTCAATGGAACCCCCGCGCGAGGATGCGAATGGAAAGTTGGTCTAATAACGCGAGAAGCCACTTCAATGGATTGCGGTCATGATGGGGAGCCATCCTCAGCATCAACTGCAAGCCGTATTCATTGACCGGTTGCGCGTTGTTCCCTTCCTGTAGAAGGCCGAGGAGTGACAGCATCTCAGCGACAGGGTTTTCCTGTTCAGAAGCTATCGCTGCCTGCACTTCTTGCGCGACCCTAGCCGGATTCCAGGACTAGATAACAATGGTCAAAAGGGAAACAATGCGAGCTAAGGATGGATGTTGCCATCATTCATACGAGCGTCGTTATACCGTGGCTAAAGGGAGCCGAGTTCAATAGCCAACTCAGTTGCGCTAATTAGGTTGTATTGATATCTGAGCTCCCCGGGTTCCAAGCGAATTAATGGGATTGATTCTGAGCCACGGCCGCCAGGAGGAGGAGGAGGAGGAGGAGGAGGACCTTCCGCAGACATTGACAAGAAGTATAAAGTTTATACGGGGAGCCGAAGGATATATATAAGTTGTTGTGTTGAGAAGTATATACGAGCGTCGAGGTTGATATCGATATAGAGAGAGGCTAAATTAAGAGGTCGTTGATTCTTCGCTATCGGTTGCGGTTGAGGTGCGCTACGAGCATATTCCTTGGGGATTTGGTGCCTTTATACGTGAGGGTGCAAAGATTCTTCGACATCTCCTTCACTGCGGAGGAGGGATTTCCATCGTGAGGTGCGTGTCTCGAACCAGCAAACCGAAAATGGCTGGATGAGTGAGTTTGTTCGATGGACGACCATTGCTAGAAACATATGTCTGCTGGAGCAACAATTTCTCCTTGCCTTTTGTCCATATGCTAGGTCCAGGCACTATGAAATGGTCACCGTTGGCCAGTGAGGCGTGGAGAGGGCCTCTTCAATCTTGGTGGCGACGATAGGTGTGTTGGAGGAACTCTCGGCCAGCGACAGTTGTTGGTAAAGTCATATGGAGCGGGAAGGCTCGAGCATGATGGGAAAGTAGATAGCTTGATGGCGGTGGAAGTCTCTACCTATTTACTTTCTCTGGACTGTCCGATGCTGTCCTTATATCCATCCTCTAAGAGTTTGCTGCTTACTTTGTTACACAGTCTCCTCGCGGCAATTTGTGTTGCGCAAACCCTTTGCGCTGGCACTTAGAGCAATGCTTGCGTTCTTTACTTGATCCGTAGCAAGCGACCCAGGTAGCACCCTGACTAATCAAAGAGCAATACATCTAAAACTCGGACATAGCCAACAAGGAGAAATAACATATGCTTAGTAGTCATGATTGAAGAAAGTGTAACAATCTATTAGCAATGTGATTGCCGAGTGAATGCCAAGAGATTGCTATGGAGCACAGCAACGTTCACTTACATAGGGGTACAAGGGAGTATGTTATCAGACCTCTGTGAGATGATTTTAAACTTATCAGGCGACACTGAAGACTCATCGTGATTTGAAGCTTCATCGTACCACAGTGAGACAGAAATCAGAAATACAGAGCTACCAAATCGAAAACACAAGTCCCACCCCTACCACTTCACCTATGCCGAAGCCAAAGAATCCGCAGCCGCGCTTTGAATCAAATGCGTATCGGCAAACTGCTCAAAATAAACGATCTTCCCTTCTTGAACTTTCCAGACATGTGACGCTCTCGCTTCAAAGCTCTTGCCAGTCTTGCCATGAGTACCTCGATAAGTTCCGACTGCAACGACGTGCTCATACCCATCTATCAAGTACTCGAGTTCAAAGCGAAAGAACCTCCAATCACGATTGAGGATACTGAATACATTGTCCACGATTTCTGTCTTGCTGCGAAATATCCCAGGTGTTGGGAATCCATCGCACTCTTTCCATACAATATTGGGGGAAAGGTCTTTGTAGAAAGCCTCTAGGTCTGCTTTTTCGTTGGCTGAATATAGATCTTGGATGGTTTGGTAGCTGCTGGATTTGGCCATGATCGGATTTTCTGTTGAATGGCTTTTGATGTCTGTGATGTACCGAGAGAGAATGAGACAGCACTATGGCTATATATTCATTCTAAGCACCACCTGTCCGCGGATTTACTGCCATACGATTTGTCACGCGGCATCCTTTCGTCGTTGATTAGAAATCATTCGTCGACCGCCGCGTCCGCCGCAGTGCCCTCTTTAGTGGTTCTCAAAATGTAGAAATGTCATTACCCAATCCCGTTAGTAGAGGCGCTATGCCATATTCTTAGCCAAATCGCCGTCAGGCTTTAAAATCAATGACAAGTCCGTAAGCCGTTTTACGGGCTGCGCTCCGAGGGACAAACGTCAAAAAGCAATACATTGCTGTATGTAAAGACCAGAAATGCATAGTGCATTGGTAATACAAAGCGAAAACTTGCATGTCAAGGATTTCGCATTTGTTAGAATTCAACATTGCTAAGCTACATGCCCGGGAAGCAAACAGAATAAACGAGCAAGCAGTTTGCGTAACTTGCAAACTTCTCGTTCCTGCCAATCTTCACGTCACCTGTTTACCGTCACCCCTGCTTCGCTCTTGAAGGGATGCCTATGCCTCGGGTGCAGCTCCTGCGGATGCCTGATTGCCATCATGGGCTGCAGGAACATGTTGATCCTCTTTGGTTGCCTCGCGGCGTATCTCCTCGATAACAACCTCACTCGTCTTCTTGGCCCACTTCTAGTGAGGATACTCGTATACTTCTTCATCCAAATGATTGTCGCTATCTGTCGCAATTCGATTCTTCTTATCTTGAATCCCAACTAGTTGGTGCACAAAGGCCCCATTTGACTCCTCTCGCGTGACTGAAGAATCCCAAACTACGCGATTCTCATCAATGTCATACACTTCGTAGCTCATATCAGCAAGTTCACGTGCTTCTGCGGTCGTTGTGCGGATGTAGCCTCGTGAGCGATCAACAACGATGTAATGTTCCGAGTCAGGGTTTCTAGAGGCAGTGAGAGCTACGAGAGGGCTCGAGAAGGAGGTGTTGAAAGGAAAGCGGTGGGCTGAAGTTGTCGAGGATTCGTTGTGAGAATCTCCGCTATTGATTGGATTTGACGAGACATTGGGGCTAGATGACATGTTGAGAAGCCGTGGAAAATAGAAAAGCAGACCGACGAGTAGAGACCTAGTCGAATGTACTTTTGCTTCGATTGTGGAGAGTGACGCCAATGGATACTGTATCTGGCTCGAGCGCATTTTCCTTAAGGTGTCGACCATACCTGCGCTAGCCGTTGCTAATTGGAAAGAAAGTCTATTGAGCAACTTGAGTAAGGACACAAGCGGATTTCGAATGGCTCCCTAGTGAACGAGGCGATCAAGCACATTAGAGTGACGTTTCAATCGCAACGTTACTCAGTGAAAGTCATTAACGATGATGTGGTGCCTTTATGGAAGAAAGCAGTCAAAGAAAAGACTTCAGCTCGAAAATTCATGGCTCAAGTTTTCTGTCTAAGTATTGTGGTGTCATATCTGCTCAATGAGAGACTTTAGAGAATGGCAGGGAAGGATAAAGAAAATCCATCAAAGAAAACAATCATATAACTCTTGTTTTTGAAAGGGTGTTACTCATCAGAGACAGTAATAGTAGGTGGCTTTCTTTGTTCATACTGCTTAGAATGGCGACGCCGTGGGCCAAGAAATTGAATGCGGTTCTTTGATTTGCGTATCCTTGTCCATCCTCTCCATCTAAATTTTTTCAGACATACTTTTCGAGCTGGCAGCTAGCATACGTTCTAGATAGGAGACAATTATCCGCGCTCCCCACGTGATATGACACATTCCATAGCGACCAAAATAATCAATCGTGCCAGAAATTTTCAAATACTAAATACCTTTGAAAGGCAGATGCCTTCGTCTCCACTTCAAGATGTCATGAAATCAAGTCAGACGACACTCCATCCAGATTACGCCGTTTCTTGGTTGAATTGCTTGTTGAGCTGCGATGTACTTGTCTTTTGTCAACATGTAATTCGTGTCATGGAAAATCGCCTATCGTTTAGTCGGAGTCCTCCTCGAATTCAGATACAGCCGGGTCTGTAAACCTGTTAGATGCATGTATACGTAGGCGTATGCTGGCAAACGCACCTCTATATGGCGTATATTCTAGTGTGCCTCCAACCCTTTCAGCCAGACTCTCTCTGATGAGCGCGATTTGCTCGTCCGGAAGAAGCGTGTCAGGGTCTGCCATATCTACCATGACACGGATACCTTCATTTCCTGGGCCAAGTTTAGAGACGAACTCGAGTAGTCCATCTGTGGTAAACTTCGAGATGCCGGCGAGTGTAGCGCTTCGTAAATTACCTAGCCCTCCAACAAACATGAGCATACGATCGTTGAGTTCCAAGCCATTGATATAGAGTTCCTCCAATTGCTTGAGGTCGCTGATAATAGTAATTAAGTGCTCTTCATTAAAAATTTCCTGAAGGAGAAGCCGAAGTACCCTGAGCTGTGTCAGCTGCTTCAGCGAATCGACAAGGATCTCGACGTCGTCTCGGAACATCCCATCTACCTCGCCGTTAAGCGATAAGAATGTGAGAGAGTCCTTTTGGTGTAGCAGCGCCTTGTGAAACTGCTCACTGTCCTTCAAAATGTAGGAATCGATCTCTAGGGTTTGTAGGTGGATCTTGTGTTCTAAAAGCAATGGTGTTACGAGAGCTGACACGGAAAAAACCCTGGTAAAGCTAAGACGCTTAAGATCTTCGCACTTCCTTAGCCAATCGATTATTTCTAGGAAGACATGATTCTGTGTATCCTCTAGTTCGATGGTTCCGTGAACACCTTCGATTCGTAATGCCTCAAGAGCAGTACACCCGGCAAGCAGAGATAGGTGTGGTAGCGAGTCATTGGATACACAGATTCTTAGTTCCTTGAGAGATGTGCCGTGGGCGTTAAGAGCGAGGAACGTTTCTGCTGCTGCACCTATGTCGTTGATCGTGTAGATGGCCTTTAAGGAGTTCGGCTTCATGCTTGAAACAAATTGCGCGAACTTGTGATCTCGGTCTTGACCATACCTATTCAAGTAAGCAAACTGATCGGACATGTGGTTGCCGGTCACCTTACCACGCGAAGATCATTAGGGCATTGAAGTTAGGGCAATATTCATGAACGCATGCGGATACAAGAGGATCTTCAAGCGCGCTGCCATCCCACAGTTCAAGCCCCTGCAGGCGTGGAAGTCGAGGGGCCCATCGAACCAGAGCAGGCGAGGTGACTAGAATTTGTAAGCTAGATCTCGATAGCTTGAAGTCATAGAGCACTTACGTTTGCCGCTAATCATTTCTAGGGTTGGTGTATGCTGAGTGACAACTTATTGCAAGTCAATGCCACGAGCAAGGATGGATTACGAGATGATGCTTACCTTCTCCAATGGCATCCACAACATCCACAATCTTTAGTCGTTCATATTTTCTTCCGTTCGAACGTTTCAAAATATCTGCTTTATAGAAGGGCGCCATTGGTCCAGAGAAGAATTGCCTTCATCCTGTTAGTAAGAATTTCGACGAATCAAGCTTGCATAACGAACTTGGAAATTTTGACTTTGAACTGATCATCCTCGAGTAAATTCTCTAAGTCCCTAAAGTCGAGGGCCTTAATATATCGACAATATGGAAACAGTGTTGCATTTAGACTCGACGCAATGATCGACTTCCATAATATCGACCATTTTTGTACCATTAACAGCTTTGTAGCAAGTGGGACAGCTTCATCTTCCCCTCCGCCGCGAACCGGAGACTTGTGATGAGCCCTACAAGACGCGTTAAACTCTTTTCGTGACCTCCGTGCTGGATAATTTTAGGTTCGACAGCATCTTAACGTAGCAGACGTACCGATACAGATGGGTCAATGCAGGGACCGCGAGAGCTCGGCTCGAGCAGGCACAGTTGTACAAGGTGTCAAACTGATATCCCTCCGCTAGCTGCTCACACAAGAGGTGTAAGATATCATCTGGAAATGCTGCAGACATACTCAATAATATGTGGTAATTTTGTTGATGGATGAATGTTGATGTTGGGCCAAGGCAGTAATAGGCGTGACGTCGTGAGCAAGGCACGCTAGGCTATTTTAGGTTGACGCGAAGCACTTCGTTGAACCGTTAAGATCCATAACATCGGTGCAGTTGGTAAAAGGAAATGCGATAGCGCGCGATGTTGACGACCATTACTGGAACATGGTCATTCTCAATTTCACCCTCACGCCTGAAGCAGCAGCCAAAATCCACGATCTGCTTGCCTGCCTTGGAAAATTCAGCGACACAGTCGCTATCGAGGCCCGACGAGAGAGAGTAGGTTATCGACTTCATTTCAAATCATCAAATTCTCATTCGATACCTTTTAGTTCACGTTCACCGCTCTTAATTCTTCAAAGTCCGCATATGCCGCCCTGACGCTCGATGGCAAACACTTTTTCACTCGATATGAGTGCATACCTAGCCAGGGAGGGCCAGACGGTCGCTTCACGTGCAGCATGTACACGAAAGCCCTGCTGTCAGTTTTTAAAGGACGACTCCATGATCCCTTAGGGAGAGACGGCGCGATTGACCGTTGCGAGGTCAGCGTCGTAGATCGAGCTGATGAAACACAATGCCGGTTCATAGTCAGAATGGTGTGCAATCAAGGCGTCATTAAGACGTACAAATTAACCTACGAAGCGGTCGAAGTTATGCACGCGCTTTTCGACCGTAATGTAGCGAAAAATAGGTGGAGCATGCATTCGGGCTCAATGAAAGAGTATATCGAGTATTTTGGCACGAAGACGGAGATGCTAGATATCTTTGCCGGGGAAGACGGACGCGCAGTGTTTAAAAGCTATACTGAAAAGATTTCGAGCGGAAAGGAAATCCTGAAGCATCCCCTCGTAACAGCAGTAGCTGTCAACACGTCTGACTTTGATGAATTCAGTGTCCAGCCTGGCCTCCACATCATTATCAGCGTTAAAGACTTCAAGGCCATCGTCGTCCATGCCGATACCCTGAAGGCAAGCTTGAAAGCCTACTATTCCCATCCTACTCGGCCTCTCCAGTTGAGCTATGGAAGCGACGGTCTCCTCTGCGAATTTACCCTCATGACGTCTGGAGACTACAGTACCGCAACTACGACACCAACGCCCGCTCCCCAAATTGCCAGTCGCGCTGCTTCTCGAGCTCATTCTACTACTACCGAATCTTTTGACTTTCGCAACATGCCGCCTCCTATCGAACCCGCATCGCGTCGCTTAGCTCGCCGCCCACCAGGCTCGAAAAAAGCAGTCTCACCTGCACCCGCCGCGCCACAAAACTCAGAGAGCTTGTTCGTGAGCCAAGATGAGGATGAAGAAGAAGAAAGGTGGGAGCCTACCAACCACGATGAAGAGGAGACTCTGGGGTGGGACGCAAGTGCGGATCGCGAAGCGGGTAATTTTCCGACATTCAGGGATAGTGGAAGCTTTTCGAGAACAGAAAGTGCAGGGGACAGCATAGAGGGCATCGCGCCGAGTCAGAGGGTGTCACAGGTGAAAGGTTTGTGGTAGGAGAGGACGAACGCCACGTAATTCCTGGACTTGCGAAGTGAATCATAAACTGTGAATGATGCTTGATAACGAAAATTTTACGCTTTCATGAATGCCTTTTTGGAGAGCATCATAGTCGTTCCCTGTCATAGTGGCATTATGCGGAAATAAATATTTGTGAGTGAAATCTGTTCACTAGCCCTGTTGTACATTGGATAGATCTTAGATGTGTCTGGCATATCTTGCTTGACGGTCTTGATAAGGTAGTCAGTATCAAAGTGTATTCATTCGGTCCTGTCGCTAGCCGGAGCTATGCTTAGAGCGTGTCATCCAGATTCACGGTCCTGTTCAGGAGATTTCGTCAGGACAAAGCTTGTACAGAATCCAGCTCCTACAAACTCAATCTTTCCTGGTAGTTCGATCTCATTCCAAAAGCCAGTCACCATGCCGTTCTTCACCCTCGTGCTAAGTCCTTCTAGATTCCCACAATTACCATGTTTCCCCCATCCCCAGCTAATTAGCTTCCCTTTCTTGGTAACAGCCAGCACATGATCGCTCCCAACGGCAATCGAATCTATAGGCGGTAAATCATCTGGCACTAATTTCCACATATTCTCCTTTCCCCAGGCTATCAAGGAGCCGTCAGGGAAGAGTACGAAGATAGCGTTCCACGTGGCGCCGATGTCTTTCCAGTATTGAATATGCGAAGGCATGTTGCTGCGCAGAGAAAATTTATCGCGCCCTAGGAGATAGTGTTGGCCAGTCGAGGGATCCGAGGCGAGGTATGTGAATTCCTTCCCGCAGACGACTTTGGCGACTTTGAAAGGGATTGGTTCCTCGACTAGAGTTGGCACTGTCACGCGCTGTCGAGGCGAAAACTTGGGGCCTAATTGGTCGAGACGAGACTTTCCCCAGCCATAGATGGAGCCGTCAGCGAGAAGTGCTACGTAGTGCCAGCCACCCGCTGCAAGATCGGCTACTTTGTCGGGGTACGGGAAATCTATCTCAAGATCGCCCTTGCCTTCTGCTGAATCCGTAGTCTCTCCAGTGCCTAGCTCCCCCCAAGGACCTGCTCCTCGTGTACGCAGGATTCTCTGCGTATCACAAGTGCTTGAACGGGAGGTTGCGATGACTGCCGAAGATTCGCAGGCTGCTGCGCAAATTTCAGTATTGGAACCGAGGCTCACAATTTTCTCAAACCCCTTGAAACTAGAGTTATCAAGCTGGCCTTTTCGATTGGTCCCTGTACCCCATATTTCATGGAATTCCGTAAGAATGATGGTGTGGTTATCCCCGCTACAAAGTGATTTTACCCTGGGATTCGAAGTCCAGACTTGTGCCACGGTGGGAGTGTCAACGATATCTCTTGATGGGATGCCGAGCTGACCCTCACCATTGCTCCCGAAGACGTAGAGTAGGTATTTCATGATGATGATTTATCCCGAAGTTGCGGAGAATATTGCCTTCAGGTTTCTCTTTTTTGTCCATGACCATTCAACGATGCCAAATCGAGGGGCTAGCGACTTTCTGTCAATCGTGTTCTTTAAACATCATGCTGATGCAAGACATTCGGCTTCAAGATTTTAGTTCATCAGGACCCTAGATTAAGAACGTAGTAGTAAACTTTCTGCCAGGCGATGTTAGTCCTTCACGTCGTTCGGTAGCTTACCGTGCTTACATAAGGCGGAGGCGGCGAAGGCGCCCGGACCAGCTGTATTGCCGTAAGCGGGCTAGCGCTCAGCATTCCCACACTTCGATTTTGACTCTCCAAGATCCTCGACTGACGACAAGCATCCTCGGAATTTCTACGACCACCCCCCCTCCACGCACGCAACCCACAGCCGCCCAACATGGCTACTCAGAGCGTGCAATGCTTCGGCAAGAAGAAGACCGCGACTGGTATGCGCTTTCCTTTACTTCACCCGCCGCGTTACAACAGCCGTGCTAACAGATTTCGCTGCAGCTGTCGCCCACTGCAAGGTACACATCAAATGCCACGACCGAAGCCGCGAGCAATCGTATACTAATTGTACACGTTTAGTCCGGTAAAGGCCTCGTCAAGGTCAACGGAAAGCCCCTCTCGCTCGTCCAGCCCGAGACTCTCCGATTCAAGGTCTACGAGCCCATCCTGATCCTCGGTGTGGACAAGTTCGGTACGCACGATATGCCACACTCGGTGCCGCCTTGAAGGAATGTGTATACTGATATATCTTAGCCGACGTCGACATCCGTGTGCGCGTCTCCGGTGGTGGTCACACCTCCCAGATCTACGCTATCCGTCAAGCCATCGCCAAGTCCATCATCGCCTACTACCAGAAATACGTCGACGAGCACTCCAAGAACCAGCTCAAGCAGGCCCTCGTCCAGTACGACCGCACACTCCTCGTCGCCGACAACAGGCGGTGCGAGCCCAAGAAGTTCGGTGGTCCAGGCGCGCGTGCGCGGTACCAGAAGTCGTACCGTTAAGCGGTTTTTTGCTCTGGGGGAGGCGTGCAGTGGAAGGCATCGGCGGTGTTCATCGTGGGCTCTTTTACTATGGTTCATGGATGGGTCTCTATTTGATTGCAAGGCAAGAGCTTCTGTGACATGGTGCGCGGGATGACCTGAGGGTACTCGAATCTTGTGACGATAAAAACGAATACATTGGTTGCAAGCACTAAACAGTGGGCTTGTGACGAGACCAAAACTAGAAAAAGTTTGCGTGAGGCAACAGGCAGATCATATTCACATTGCGCGAGACGCTTAGAATTGGGCGCTCTGCGTTCGGAGGCATCCCCGGAATTTCATGTTCTCGAAGATACTCCACATGTACCCTAACACAGACCTCTTTCAATGACAGCCAGGATCTCACTAATCACATAGATACATTTGACCGGACCGCTAAAAAACGCACCATTCCGACGGTAGAGATGATTACAAAGATACAGTTTCAAAGGACCCGACTATCGATCACTGCAGAATCATAGATCTATCGAAGCTCTTGTGCCTCTACCATTGACTTGGCCACTTTTTTTCTCAATATATGCATTGGGGCCAGCCAAAGGTTCAGTCTAACCTCGCTCATGTTCCCGACACAGTGCGCTTCTAACCGTCGCTGCCGCTACTTCTGAAGGCAGCACAAAGTGCTGCGTACTGGTGTGTAAGGTCAAGAACGTGTTGGGGCAGGCTCGTGCCCTGGATGATACTGCGGATCTTGACTGCCCCCTCCTCTTCGATCAATTTACGAATCGTGAAAAGCAACGACGGGGAGAACTATGAAAGTTAGCTTCTATACGTTCGCAAGAAATCAAACGAGAGGGTGGGATTTACCTCAGAGTACCAGCGATACTGCCACGTGACCAAGCGGATGAGCGCTCCACAGACCTCCCTGACGTTGTGACCCCTTTCTCCCAGCTTCAACACCCCCCTCATCGCCTTCGGACTAAATTTCATCTGCATGCAATTCTCATAGGCTTCCATGGCCTCATCCCCATGATGTAGTCTCTCAGCCAGTTCGCCTAAGATTTCCCACTCCTCAGCAGATTTCTTATACAGTAATTGCTGCTGCCGATACTGCGCCATTTCTGTGCGCCAGATAGTGTAAACACGTAGGTCTTCATAAAGGACCATAAAGAGGTTGTCCAACCAGCGCTCACAAAGTCGTTTATTTTGAAATTGCGTGTAGTTTGGTTGGTGTGGATTTGAGGGGTCCGAAGAGGAGGAGGGATCATCAGAACCAGCTTTTACGACTTCGGACGCGACGGTATGTGAGGGCTTTTCTATTGACTCTTCAGCCTGGGCTGCGGCAGCAGAGGCGGAGGATTCGCCATTAGGGGGATCTTCTGAGTCGGACGTCTCTTCAACTTCGACCTTGGGTTCGCCATGGGCCTCATTGTGGGATTCGCCATTGACCTTAGGAGTTGGACTAGGTGAGCGGAGCGCGGTCGTGCTAGCGTTTCGCGATTGGGTCTGCTGGTGCTGTGTTATATGCTGCTTTTCATGGCGATATTCCTCTTCCATAACGAAGACTTGGCTGCGTATTCGAAGGAGCTGATCCCAACCAATCTTCTTAGTGATTTCCGTTAGAAGCATATAGGCCTTTAGGAAGGTGCCTTTGAAGCCTGCGGCGTGCAATTTCCGAAGCGTAGGGTGTACAAGCTCCATATCGTCTACGTTACTGTCGTCGATCTCGTCGCAGATTGCTTCAGGCAAAATCGGTAGGAAGACCCTCTGTGGCTCCGGCATCCGTGGTGCATCTTTGTCTTGATATGTGAACATGGGACACGAATTTAGTGTCAATAAAGCAAGGTCCCATTGCTCAAGACTGACGTAGATTTCAGCGAGTCTGGCCCACGTCCCGAACTCGCTTGGGGCTGAGACAACGCTCCTCTTTGCAATCTCCAGCGCAAGGTCGCTTCGGCCTTTCTTGTTGCAAAATTCGGCTTGACAATCTAATAAGGAGTAGTCCATGGGAAGTTCTTGAATTGCCTCATGCAGCAGCTGGACGGCCTTCACCTCTTCGTCAGCCTCAATATACACGCGCGCCAGTAGTGACGATATTTCGGGGTCCCTCGTCCGTAGCTTCTCGAACAGGTTGATGCCCGAAGCGTACCGTCCAGTGGTGTGGATATAGTTCAATAGCCCGGTCGTCAAATGATTTGAAACGAGGTTCGGCACTTGGATCTCGGGGTCGGATCCCAATTGCCAGCCATTGAAAAATAAGCGCTCAGCTGCGTCGAGGAACTTGTGCTCGCTTTCGGTGCTCGTGATAGGATTGAACCTCCGCACGCCCACAATCTTTTTAATTGTGTCACCCGACCCATCGTCAGCATACGAGTAGGCGCGGAGCACACTGCAAAGATATGTTTCCAGCCATAGCTCATCAGTCGCTACCCGCTTGTCTCCGCGCTCATCGATGCAATAACTTTCCACGGTACCAGGTATGTACACCTGAACGCGCATATCCAATCGTGAGAACGCATTGTAGCAGCTATGCCATTGTCAGCCCAATCACTTCCCCTGACACATCATTCTTACCAATAAAGTCCAGAGACCACCTTATGTTGTTTGTCATGCGGCGAGTATGTCAACGTGTTTATATAGGCTGCTAGGCTTGCGGACGACGAGGCATCTATACCGCTAACATGGTGATATACGCCAACCTAGATCTCGAATGAGTATATTCCACTTATCCGAGGGACAGGAAGCTAGGAATCGAACCTGTTTCGTCGTGGATTTGATCGGCTGCTTAATAAGGTGAACGAGATCTGGCGGGCCTAGTTCTCGCAGCGTTTGGAGTGTCTCGGACCGCGCCTCAATGGACGATTGGAGCTCATCTTCGTAGATTCTAACTCGTCATCAGCGGGCTGACGGCGAATAGTTGAACGGTCGACATCAATTGAGAGCACTATCGGAGGAGGTACATGATGCGTAGAAATATTAAAATACCACATGCGCATCTACTGGTACAACCTGATGGTAGGGTGGAAAGCTGGAAGAGGGAACGGGAAACGTACTCAGGAACAGCTGGAGCTGTCACCATGGCTCAGACTGTGCTAGGCGGGGCGGGGAAGTCCACAATACAGCTCAAGTGATATGTCTACAAGCACACATGAGCGGGGTGGCGGCAGTCTGGGCGGCGGAGGAGTTGGCGGGTGGCGATCAGGGTTGTGTGGCCTTGGAAGCTGGAGCCAGCAAACTGTTGCGGTGTTTCGGAAGTGGCTATGGCTCGCGCCTGCCCGCCAAGGCCGACCTAGCTACCACGACGCGACCTGTTCTTGCCCGCGACACGCTCAGACGCTGTCAACGGCATGAGCTTGGCTGCCTGTCACGCACAATAGCATGTCTGATGTTGTCGATAATAGCTTGTTTCATTGTCAGGACCTGTCCATCTATATACAACCACCGCGGCCAACATGGTACGTTTCGAGCATCACATGCGCCTACAACTCCACCAGTCAGTATAGGATTGAACTCAAGCTAACGGCAATGCAGTCGACCTGGAGGGCACTGAATCTCGAGTCGGATAATGAAGAAGAAGACGAGATCGACGACACCAAAGAAATCCAGATCGAGGAAGCCTTAAAGCTCTACCAGACAGCGCTTAAGCTCCATTCCGAAGGGCCACAGTCGTTCGACCAGGCGGCTGAAGCCTACAAGGCTCTTTTCGACTCTGAAATATTCAAATATCCCGAATCTCTCTCTGAATACAAACGCCACGAGCTGTACGGCGAAAGCTTGGTCTTCGATACAATCCTACAAGATGATTTCGACGCCGGCCCCGTCCAGTCCACGGGCGGAAACGAGAGCGCTCCGAACACGCTACCACAAATACTACATCTTTCATACAAGAATCATGGTCAATTCATGCTGGAGACAATGCAGCATTGGATCCGCCAGCATGGCGCCGTGCCCCAGCAGCAGGGCTCGAGTCATACTGTAGGCGTCCTCACGTACTTTGCCGAGGCTCTGGACAAGGAAGATACCGATCTGGATCTATGGCTACGAACAGCCTCTGTCGCCGCCATGTTGGGTAGTAAGCGCATCACAAGGTTCTGTCTCGAGGCCGTACTTGACGGCGATGACGAATTGTACGATAGCCTTCTTCGGCTCCCTGGGCTTGAGGAGGGCTTCGGAGGCCAGCAGCTACGCGAGCTTATTGCCAAACTCGAGGACAATCTATCTCTGTCTCAGGCGCCGCTATCGAAAATGAAAAGGAAGAAGCTCTCCGAAACCCTCAAGAAACGATTGAATCCGTATCCATTCGCCCCCCTTCCAGCTGATATCGGTAGTTCAGTGACCTCGCAGACCGTCGCTAGAGCACCGGACCGCGTCTTTTTGACTGCTCCAAAATGGGATTGGTCAGGCGTAGGTGAAGCAATCTTGCGCCAACACCTAGCGGAGCATAGTGGTATTGCAGATCATGTGCCGCCGGGATCTAGTATAAATTTCAATATCCCACCAGCGGCAAGCCCCAAGGCGACGACCGAACTTTCCACTGCTCCCGTTGTAGAGGAAGTCATCAGTGTAGTGCCGAAAGAAGCAGACGCACAAGAAGTCAAGGGTCCGGTCAATCCAACTGCAGAGGACGATGTGAGTCCCTCAAAAGATGGCCATGACATCGTTATGGTGGATCAAGACCAGGCCGTGCCCACGAAGACAGAGGATGGTGGCTCTTTGACACCTGCTGAAACCACGCAATCCCAATCTCGCAAGCGCTCCACAGAATCCGCGGGCTTGCCCGAGACTGCTGAAGGAGGTCGCTCCCGTAGCAAACGCATACGTGCTCGGGAAGCTACCGACCCCAACATCGCAGCCGATACTGCCGCACAGGAAATCGCGAAGCAACTAGAAGATCAACTTTGGCCATATACCCATGCCGATCAGTGCCTTTACGAAGTTGTCAATGATATGTTTACAAAGCTAGGTGTTGAGGAGCTTGGATCTTCGAAGAAGTTGCGCGACCTCATCACCAAGCCTTCCACTGGAACAACCCTACTTGATAGCATTGATAAAACCGCTTGCGATATGTACACGGCGCTCCAGGCTTCAGGCTCCAAGATTGGTCCAGTTCTGCTCAGTGCAGAACCCGTCGACCTAGGTGGTGCATCTCGCGAAGCTGGGTTGAATGCATTCTTAGGCTATTCCAAATCTAGCATTGCAGAGGCGTGTGTCAAGCCAATTCTACAAAGCGAAAAGCTCACGACGTTCGTACATAAGATCAATGACGCTTGGCTCTCTACCAAAGAGGTCGCTTTCGCTTGGGTCGAGACATTGTTAAGCCCGGATGCTCTACCAGTACCTGAAGATTCTACAAAAAATAGCAAATCGGGCTATATGCAATACAGGTGGGCTGAAGATCTTAAACGCCATCTCGTGCAGATCATTGTCAATACCGATGACTTCATCCACGAACGCATGCTAGATCGTTTCGAGAGCCTCAATGAACGGATTCTTAAAGCTCGCGAGCGATCGGAAGAATATCAGCTCTCCGACTTCGATAAAGCGCAGATTGAGATCGCGGAGACTTTATTCGAGCTGCATCTTGATATCTATTCGTTGATCAAGCATCCTCACAGTGGAGTAGACGCGCTTACACAGACGGTCCAGAGTGACCGTCTCGAAAGATGGACCTACCTTGCAAGAGAGGCGATGCAGTTGCGGTCCAACTGTGATCCTGGTGCAGGTCTAGACGAATTGGCTTTGCGTCACATTTGGGCGTCCGTCTTCCAATTGAATGTAGGCGATGATGTCCTACCGGAGCGCGTCATATTTGCAATGGAAGAGCTCAAAGATATCTTTCAGTCATTGGACGGGCATGCTATCGAGGTGCAGAACAATGCAGTCATGCCCGAACTCTCCGTTGCTGCCGTGGACCGCGAACTTGTTCGAATCAGCATGAAAGATTTCTTTCTCAGGGTGTTTGACACAGACGAAAAGGACCCGGTTGCAGTCATCGAAAGTCTAGAACCTATCTTAGAGCCGCTACAAGAGTTAGGTCCAACAGAGGATAGTGGAGCTAATGTTAACGACGACGCCGTCAACGGTCCCCGAAGTCCGTCAACTGTCGGAGATGCAGATATCTCGGCGGATGTACAGACGTCGAGGCCATCACCGTCGCAAGAGATGAGAAAATTCCTCGATTCAGCCTCTGTCAATCTTCGATTATCGCTCTGGCAGCGGTTGCGCGAAGCATACGAAGGGATAGAGTATCCGTCTAAGGTCTTATCCTGCTACTTGCGAAGCATCGAGACTCTGATAGGAGAGTTCAAGACGTCAGCTTATCAAGAATGCTCCGATTCCGAACGCCACATCAAGTTGATCAGTCGACTCCGCATTGTCGATGAAATAGTCGTCAAAGTCCTCCAAATCATTAGGAATGAGAAGGATGCCTTTGATTCCCTATCCTACGAGCACATGCAATCATCCATGTCGGCTATCTCACAGCTACTGCGGATCATGTCCGCGGCCAACATTCTCCAGGACATGGTTCGTGTTGGACAGCTCACCGTTCCTAGAATAGAAGGCCTTCCAACAAGTACTTTTGTGAATATGACCAACAGACTGAACGACATGCAGCTACGGCTATGGTTGCTTCAGTACTATCTTCTAAAAGACGGTATTTCGCAGAATGCAAAAGAATTTCCCATCCCATCCGATGACCAATTCGAATTTCTCCGGCACGTACACCATGCAACTGGAGTGCGTGGCTTCTGCCACCTGGCCGGTCGCTTGTTTTTGAGACTAGAAAAGGATGAAATACTTCGTCTTGACGGCGTAAGTGAGGTTGGCAATCGCGACGATGAGTTGTCCCAGGTGTTGTACGATTTATATGGCCTGAAGACGTTCATCGACCCGCTCGAATGCCAAGAGTTTGGATCCTCGCCCGACATTCTTGATAAAAAGACTGCGACAAATCTGTTGCCTTTTATTTTGTCTCAAGCTGATAAGATCAGCATTAAAGACCTTCCGAAGCACGATTTGAAGGTCGCCGTTGATAAGGTGCATGGAGCCTTGGGGCGACCGAAGACGAATGAGGACATCTCGCTCAATCGTAAGATGCTCACGACATATTTTAAATCTCCGATCAATCCAATATCGCTATATAGCTGCTTGAAGGGTGTGGATTCGCTTTCCACTAAATACATACCAGCCGAAGTCGCCGCTGCTGCCTCGAAAGGATGGTACTTCTTGATGGGAAACATCGCACTCAACAAGTTCCGATCACAAAAGAGGTTAACCCAAGGGCCAACTGAGGATCTCAATTTTGCTCAGGCATTCTTCCTACAAGACCTTGAGTACTCCATAGAGCGATGGGAAACATGGTATCGTCTCGCTCAAGCCAACGACACGCAATTAGAAGAATCCGTATCCTGGAATGCAGACAAGATCAACAGTAACAGCGTGGAATTGACAAACTTTCAACGAGCGGCAATACACTGTTATACCATGGCGGTGGCTTGTGCTGTCCGCGATGCAGATCCTTCACCCCTAACAAGGATGAAAGTTGCCAAAATGTACAAAGACTTTGGTAATCGCATGTATGCCTCGTCGAGAGAACCTTTCAACATGAACACCTTCACGATCAAAGACACTGAGCAAAAGTTCTTCAGTGGACAATTTACTCAGAATGTTTATCAAAACGTTCCTTTTAGCCCTTTGTCTACGTATACGGCTTGGAAGTTCGCGAGTGTCTTATTCAGGAGAGCTATCAAAGGGGATCCAGACAACTGGTGGAATCACTACATGCTCGGCAAGTGTCTATGGAAAATGTATCGTGCCAATGCCGACGCTGCCATCGTTGCTACGCAACAAGACGCGGATGCGCCTACCACCAACAACCCCACTTGGGAGGACGTCATTGATTCCATCATTAACGCAATTGACACCTTACCTGGGAAGAAGGAACGGGGACGCGAACCGATTCTAGAGCCTCATTACAAACTGGTCTCCATTACTCACAAATTATTCCAACGCAGAGCCATCGACCATGAGAAAGGCGAAGAAATAATGAAGCATACATCATTCGCCAAAGAGTTGAGCAGCCCTGATAACGCTGATGACTGGGAACGATACGTGCTTGGCATCCTCAAGGCCCTTCGAGCGGCGGACAAGTCCAGTTGGCATCATCGTATCATCGCTCGCGCTGCCCATGTTATATATGATGACTCGAACGACATGATGGTTGCACATGGTGCAAAGCATGAGCTAACCCAGCAAATCTTTACCAAAACTATGGCTGTCCAGGTTTGGAAACCGGAAAATGAGCGGCCCGGCAGACACTTTGTGTACACAACCCGGTATACCAAGTTTTTCGTCCACCTGTTAGACCAGACTGGCGACAAGATCAATCTTGAAGCTCTTGCGAAGCGTGTACGGCGGAAGCAAACCGATTTCTTCGAACATTCGAAGCTATGGGGAGAATTATGTCTCCGGTACTTGAAGTTTCTGCGAAGACTGGGAAAGATACCCGATGGACATGAAGACACAGTCTTCAGAGCTCTCAATTATGAGGAGTACAATACGCAGGCTGCTCGACTAGAAGCTTGGTGTCAAAATCCTTCAACGCAACATCCGGTCCTGGATGTCCTTCGCGACGTCATCGAGCTCAAGCGCTTGAACAACGGCCTTATGAAAGCCGTTTTAATCGATGATCTGCTCGGAGACACCTTTGCATTGCTGTACACTACCGTTGGTCCGACTCTGCCACCCCTGCCATCTGAGCAGCAGCCTCAGCAAATTCAAGCTAACCCGAATGCCATGGGACCGCAGACCAGTGGACCAGCATATGTACCACTCATGCAGGTGCAAGCTGACGGCTCCACCGAGAATCAAAACGCACCCTTCAATATGTTTCATCCGAGCCAGCCGCAGCCACAGCAAGCTGAATCTGTCGCGAAACCAAGAGCTAAGACAGTAGGTCGGAGAGAGATCCAGAGGCGAGCCGAAGCCTGCGCACAAAAACCTGCTGGTGCTGCTCTTCCTGCTACCACCGCGATTCCGATCCGCTCTCCTCCCGCCGTACAACCTGCCGTGCTTCCCCTTCTTGCCACGGCCCGCCTATCACCTGAGAAAATAAACGAGCCGCTCGCAAGCACCAGTGCAAACGAGCAAATGCACGTTTCCAATTCCGGGACTGCCACTGCCGCTGCGAGCGTGACTAACGTCGAAAGTAGTGCTCCAGCCTCGGTGCACGATGACGCAGACGACGAGAGCGAGCTTAGCGAGCTTGACGAGTCTGAGGTGCAGGAGATTGGCCGGGAAGCTGAGGCGATAGATCCCCCCAGAAGTGCATCTGTAACGTCAAGAAAATCCTCCATGTTCCCTAATCTGATGGCTCACAAAGACAAAGCAAAGTGTTCCACAGAAACAGCCGAGGAGGACCCAGCTATGGTGGGAAAAGTAGAGGGAACGGCATCGAAGACTAGCCAGGATGATGATGAGGACATGAAGGAGAGTTGAAGATATATTTTGTCTATGTTGTCCCGACGGTTAGAAGACGCATGTTCTGCAGCAGACCGTAAGTTCGGCATAGAGTCTTTGTTCGTACTTAGAGGCCGACTTGATCCGTATACTCAAGGTACATACGTAGAAAGGCATCAATGATTGTGCCTTGGTGACTATAGCCTGCGGGGACGGTATGATGCTTTTATTCTTGAGATACCCTTACCTAGGGAACATTAGTGTCGTATTATGTTGCATCCAAAAGGGACTCCGGAAAAATTATATTTCTATGGTACAAGCCCTGTGTCTATATTGGAAGTGGAAGAGCCACGCTGATCATGTGATACCTAACCTAGATTGAAGCCAGCAGAACAGAAAATAATTTGGCATCTGATCGTAGAGTACATCAATGACACTAGTTTGTGTGGAGCTGCATACCCCACTAGCGTGGCTGAAGAACGAACAAGCGAATCTTCGCTAGGCTAACAAGATTTCAGCAATTAACACCCCCCGTAGTATTCTGTACATGTCTGTGAGGCGGGTATTGGTGATCGCCGGCTCTGATAGCTCCGGTGGAGCGTACGCATGCCCCGTTGGGATATGGCATTCGAGCTAATAGTACTTTTGCAGCGGACTAGAAGCAGATCAGAAGGTCATAGCGGCTCATGGCTGCTATGCCATGACTGCTACGACAGCCTTGACGGCGCAGAACACATTGGGTGTATATGATATACATACAACACCGGCTCCTTTTCTACGCAAGCAAATTGATGCTTGCATTGAGGATATCGGAGTCGATGTGGTCAAAACAGGTGAATATATGTTCATGTCACATTTCAAAGCTCCCTTCTAATCATATTCAAAGGCATGCTTGCATCCGCAGATGCCATCAATGTTGTTGCCGACGCGTTCAGTGCATATAGCATCAGCATCTCTGTTGTAGACCCGGTAAGGCGGCACAAGAAAATCCACATAATGCGGAGAGAACTGATGAGATAGGTCATGATCTCAACAAGTGGTTCTCAACTCCTACCCACATCTGCCGTGTCTATACTCATCAGCGCTCTACTCCCACTCACAACCATTCTCACACCTAACCTCCCAGAAGCGGAACTCCTTCTCAAAACAGCAAATATCCCTTTCAAAGGGCCGGAAAACGTTGACGACGTCATTGACATCGCTAGAAAGATACAAAAGCTTGGTCCGAAATATGTGCTTTTGAAAGGGGGCCATCTCCCATTGACGAAAGACCGCGTGATCTCGACGGATGAGGCAGAGAAGGAGGTGGTGTTGAATGTACTATATGGAGATGGTGATGCGACATTAATGGAGAG
Organism: Periconia sp. TS-2; assembly: GCA_030378425.1. NCBI lineage: Eukaryota > Fungi > Ascomycota > Dothideomycetes > Pleosporales > Periconiaceae > Periconia > Periconia sp. TS-2. The sequence goes on from JASNQO010000006.1 coordinate 1,451,653, forward strand.
CAAATACTATAATAGCAGGAACACGCATGGAACAGGATGTTCATTGGCATGTAAGTTTCCCACTTCTTTAAGGAATCTGAGTACGTTAACATTGACTAACTAGCTGCTATCGCGTGCAACCTTGCATCAGGAATGAGCATGGTTCATGCTGTGAAGGAAGCCAATCTGTACATTGCAGCAGGCATTAGGATGAGCCAAGACCTAGGAAAGGGCAGCGGCCCCATCAACCATTTCCACTCAACATATACGCTACCGTTCACACCGTAAGTAGCAGCTTAACTTGCCCTGGCTTTTGAAATATACTCAGACAAAACAGAGATGGATTCATCGATTATCTACTCAACCGCGAAGACGTCCAAGGACCCTGGAAGGAGTACACTCATCATGAATTTGTTGCACGCATGGCCGACGGGACATTGCCGGTCGAGAACTTCAAGCACTATTTGATCCAGGATTATCTCTTTCTGGTGAGCAAAGAATGTAGATGAAAATCTGTGACAAAAGTTTAAAAACATTAGATACACTTTGCGCGCGCGAATGCCCTTGCGTCTTACAAGTCGAAGTCAATGACTGATATTGGCCGGGTGAGAGTGGCTTAGTGTTTGTCGAGGGCTTTGCTAATCCGAAGCAGTCTGCGCAACAAGTCCTCCATCTACAAGAGGAGATAAAGCTACACGTTGAATTCTGCAGAGACTACGGTCTATCAGTCGAGGACATAGAGAGCCAAGAAGAGGATCAAGGTAAGCCGTAATCATTATTGCTTCCTCAATTCATGGCACGCTAATGGTGCGCACAGCATGTACCGCGTATACAAGATACGTGCTTGACGTTGGGCAATCCGAAGATTGGTTTGCTCTCCAGATAGCACTTCTGCCCTGCCTTATCGGCTATGGCATGATCGCTCGTCGTCTTTTCGATGATCATAAAACTAAGAGAGATGGGAATAAGTACTGGAAGTGGATCGAGACATATATTGCGGCGGACTATAGTGACGCAATGGCAATTGGCAGAGGTACGTCGGTTTGCCAGTGAGCTCGTTCAGCTATATTTAACGTACTTTCAGACCTAATTGAGGAGCATGCTACGAAGCAGTCCGTCTCAAGGATACATGAGCTTGCACGAATATTCATCCACGCTACGAATGTAAGTATTGTCATGTTGATCAAACTTGCACTAGAACACTGACAGTGCCATAAGATGGAGAAGGGGTTCTGGGACATGGGGATTCAAGCTAAGGCTCGGCGACGGTAAAATTCGGCGACAAAGAAAAGGTTTTTCTACGTACGTTAGTTGAGAGAACAAAGACGGAGTTATTCCGGGCGTCTCTAACGTTCACCAATGACGGAGCCTTCACGTGCGATAAGGCTGCCTCGCCCCTTCCCTACATCGGGCTTAGTGGCTTGGCGCAAAACAAAAATTGCAAGCGCAATGCGCGATCAAGGCAAAGGCTCCACTGCCACTTTTTCCTCACTCTCCCTTCCCTCACCACAATCACAACAACCCTTGTGTCTGTTTTACTTCGCTGCTCCACCAGCGACACTTATTGTCGGTTATCGACGCTTAATACACGCCTGCGCGGCTCAAATACACCAGACACGCTCCTTCGTGCTGATAACTTGTCCTTTCAAACCAGTCCCTACTGAACTTCACACGCATCATGTCTTACGGCGGCGGCTACAGTGGACGCACCGGCGGAGGCTATTCAAACGGGTACGATACCAGCAACAGTGTTTACGGCGACGTCTACAACTACTCAAACCAATATGCTTCTGGGTATGGAATTACATATTCCCGTGGTATAGCATTAGTGGCGTAGTTATCGGCTGGCAGCCTATTCATCTTGCAATTTCTTATTTCATCGATTCTTCGCGTAGGATGGGTTTCACGGCTCTGCTAGACGGTGTATGTCAAGCGGTTGCCCTAGAACTCGATCTGATCGTGGAGATTTCCCTCCTCTCTCCCCGTTCTGTGCGATGGCGCGCTAACAAGCAAACAGATATGCCGGTAGCAACGGATACGGCGGCGGCCACAGCAACGGATACGGCGGAGGAGGATATGGCGGAGGATCAGGTGGCGGCTATGGAGGAAGAGGAGGTGGCTTCGGTGGCGGCGGAGGTGACAGGATGTCTGCTCTCGGGGAGGGCCTGAAGCAGCAGGACTGGGGTATGTACAGCACGTCGCGTCTCGCCACCATACAACTAACAAAAAGTACAGATCTTGATACTCTGCCGAAGTTCGAGAAGTCTTTCTACAAGGAGGATCCCGCCGTTACCGCGCGCAGTCCTGCCGAGGTCGACCAGTACCGAAAAGAGCAACAAATGTCAGTCCAGGGTCGCAATGTCCCAAAGCCCGTCACTACCTTCGACGAAGCCGGGTTTCCAACATACGTTATGAGCGAAGTCAAAGCTCAGGGTTTCGCCAGACCCACCGCTATCCAGTCGCAGGGCTGGCCCATGGCTTTGTCCGGCCGTGATGTCGTCGGTATTGCAGAGACCGGTTCCGGAAAGACTCTCACCTACTGTCTTCCAGCTATCGTCCACATCAACGCCCAGCCACTGCTTGCACCGGGCGACGGCCCCATCGTATTGATCCTCGCTCCGACGCGTGAGTTGGCGGTCCAGATCCAACAGGAGATCAGCAAATTCGGCAAGTCTTCTCGCATCCGAAACACGTGTGTCTACGGTGGAGTGCCCAAAGGCCCCCAGATTCGCGACCTTTCCCGCGGCGTCGAGGTATGCATTGCTACGCCTGGTCGTCTCATCGATATGCTTGAGATGGGAAAGACGAACCTGCGTCGTGTTACATACTTGGTGCTCGACGAAGCAGATCGCATGCTTGACATGGGTTTCGAGCCTCAGATTCGCAAGATCATCGGACAAATTCGTCCTGACCGTCAGACATGCATGTGGTCTGCCACCTGGCCCAAGGATGTTCGCCAACTGGCTGCCGACTATCAGAATGACTGGATTCAGGTTAACATCGGCTCCATGGATCTCTCTGCCAACCACCGCATTCAACAGATTGTTGAGGTCGTTACCGAGTTCGAGAAGCGCGACAGGATGACCAAGCATCTCGAGGCCATCATGAGCGACAAGGAGAACAAGGTCCTGATCTTCACTGGCACCAAGCGCGTTGCTGACGAGATTACCCGCTTCCTTCGTCAAGACGGATGGCCAGCGCTATGTAAATCTTATCTCACCACCATTCTATCAGAAGTTGCTGACATGCACTAGCTATCCACGGCGACAAACAACAGAACGAGCGCGACTGGGTCTTGAACGAGTTCAAGACGGGCAAGAGCCCCATCATGGTTGCCACCGATGTGGCATCCCGTGGTATTGGTATGAACACAAACCCCCCTCCGCAATCCCTTCCTCCCGCTTGTATTACTATGCGTGATCTGTTAGATGCTCTGCTTAGGTCGTCTCGTGCGCTCGCTACTCTTGCTCCCATGATATCGTGCAGGGCTTTACGTTTCTCGAATCTGATAACCAGACTCCTTGGACATGCCGGTGAAGCTCCCTTCACCGCTCGTTGTTTCAAGTATCAAAGTGATACTGTTGAGGCAAGCTGAGATGTGTAGACTTACGCAGTCGCTCTCTTCCAAGGTTTCCTGGCCAGGAGATAACCATAGCCTTGCCGACCGGACCCGGATGCCATGACTCTTGTAGCGCACAGAGACGGTTGCATGCAACATACTGCAGCTTCACGCGACCTTTTCTTGGTCATCTTTGCTCACCTTACTTACCCATATGCTAACCTTTTCATTCAAGATGTTCGTAACATCACCCATGTGCTGAACTACGACTATCCGAATAACTCGGAAGACTATGTTCACCGCATTGGGCGAACCGGTCGTGCAGGTGCCAAGGGTACCGCCATCACGCTCTTTACGACTGAGAGTACGTCTTTTACGTCCTATGTTGATACAATTAGCTGATCTTCGTGATAGACTCCAAGCAGGCTCGTGATCTCGTGTCCGTACTTACCGAGTCTAAGCAGCAGATTGACCCTCGTCTCCACGAGATGGCCCGTTATGGTGGTGGCGGAGGCGGCGGCGGTCGCTGGGGTGGCGGTCGTGGACGTGGACGTGGCCGAGGCGGTGGTGGTAAGCAAAGCCAGATACGAACGAAAATGATTACACTAACACATCTCAGGCTGGACTGGTGGTAACAACGATCCAGTTCGCAACAGCCGCTGGTAAACGAGTCGACAACACCGAACCTCGATCGCTTGCCGCCTTTCACCGTCACCTAACAACATCAAGAGGTTAGCTTCACAGTTTCGGCGTTTAGACATAGACGTTTTGATTCGAGCTCCCCACACTTCCTTTTCCGTGTCACTTCTTCTCTTTCAGGTACAGTGAGAGACTTTCGATTGGATCGTGCGCCAGCAGTGTATGCAGATACCCCCGGAGGAGCAACGGGTCGCCATACATGGGTTCACCCACTTTAGATTGGCATTTTCTTTCGATCCCTCTTTCCTTCTCTGGCTGGTCATTTTCTTTCCTCTCGAAGAGAGCTTGCCGTACGCATTCGGCGCTAGGGCGTTACTTGCATCAAAAGTCATCCCATAATACAAATATAGATCAATCATCTTTCGCAAGTGTGGGCCATGATGCATTGATTGGTGTGAATGTTGACAGAACTACGTAGGAAAGACTGGCGGCACAGAACCCAGTCGGAGACCTCCTATCGTTACATGCAACGAATCAAGAGATCGTGAGGATGATACACAAGAACCGTGACCACGTTGCGTAGAAAAGAACCGGACTGGGTTATAGCATGGCTCTCTATGATCCCTCAAGTATCGTCCTTCACACGAGTGTTATGGCGTACAAGTACCGTGTACACGCCCTCCACCTGCCACCTGCCTCTACATGCTGGTGTAATTCACCCGCAGATGGGGCCATGGAAGTTATGACGTCTTACCGACAAGGATATATGTATTTTCGGCAGCGTGTGTTAGGACGGGGGAGCCGGGGGCGGTATCATTCGAAGTATTCCTTTCCTTCAGAGAGTATGCATGTTGCCCCCGTATGTGGATTATTATAGGATAGACATGGGTGTTTTTGTCGTTGCCGTTGTTGTTGTGTGGCGGTGTTGGGCAGTGTTGACGACTGCATATGCGGTAAGGGGGGATGTTTGGGTATTTGGGTTGTTGGGGGTTGGGGGCATGAAATCACAGGGATAGTAACATGCATCCCATATCATTTATTTTGAAATCAATCAAATCTTTTTGGAAAGGATGACGGATGTTCTATTCATGGATTGGCGGGGGATGGGGGTTGTTTGTCTTGTCCCATGATCTTTGGGACATGCTGCATGCTGGTCACAGCCTACCTTTGTTGAAGGGAGGAGGAGAGGAGGAGGGGGGGTTGAATACAGTCGTACTTTCATTGTTCGAGAGTACACACACGACTTTGCCATGCATGTTTCCACGGGTCCAAGAAAGTTGCACTGGCTCTCACTGATGATGATGATGATGAATCAAAGGAATTATTTTTTTCCATTTGAGAGAGTCAAAAACGACGTATCTTCTCGAAAAAAAAAAACCTCAAAGTCTTACCATCATCATACGTCGCCCTTGAAGCAACCGAAAGTAAAAAGAAAAGAAAACATGCGACCTACCTATTCCACAGGCAGGACATGGACACTCCTCGTGATTCAGGAGAAAGCAGCAAGTGTGGAACGACAACTGCACCTCCTTTGCCCATTACTAAGCCGCCGTAACTTGTTGCAACCTGCTACTTGCACGAGAATGAAGAAAAGGCGGCGTGGGTGTGTATATGGCTCTCTACTCTACTTTTAGGGAAGTGATATGATGGGAGGTAACCCGGCGGTGGTTTGAAAGGGATGGATGGATGGATGGATGGATGGATGGGGTACAGTGGGTTAAGTGTGAACGTGTGGTTCAATGTATGCAGTGCACGCACGCGGTGGAAAAGAGGCATTTAGTATGGGGGGTTTTAGGTGTTTCCCTTGAAGTTCTCTGGCTTGCAAGTAAGTAACCCTGGTACGGGGACAGCGTTGTTGAGCCCCTGTTTGCGGTGTTGATCACGCACGCATACTGCGACCTTGGGAAAGGACAGGACAGGATGAAAAGGTTGCCACATGGAAGGCCGTGAACCTTGGTTATAGTGACTGGCCATCGACGGTTTGTTGACTCGGTGACAGGTTTTATAGGAGCAGGTAAGCTAGTGATGTTGTTTGAAGTGCTCGACCTTGGAAGAGGAAGGGGGCAGGTCGCTGGTTGACAGGCCGTCGGTCCCAGCTTGGGATGGGGTGCAACATTTCACTTTTTGAGTGGCGAACATCATCAATCCCCTTGACCATGCACATATACTCGATCTGAAGTCCTTCGGCGATAGCCACTGATGCCTGGGTGTGGCATTAACCTAGATGATCCACTCGGCTTGCATCGGCAAAGTGTCGATATGAAGTTCTGCCCCGATAATGGTTGGGGACAATTTGCTTCGCACGGTGGAGACCTAAAAATGGCACAATCTACATTATAATTGCGTTTTTGGTATCTCGACAAGCGCAAGTAATAGAATTCTGCGCGTTGGAGTGCTTTCGATAGAGGGGCAGTATCATAAAGTTCCTCTAGAACGCACAAGATTCTTTGCATGTTCTGGCCAGCAGGCGAGCACGATACGGGTCAAGCGTGTTAACGAGCTCTACTAGATACCTCTGGCCTCGAACAGCCGCTATTGAATACAGAGTCCGGGGCAATCCTGGCTAATGCGTGAATTATTCCGGTCGTTGTGGCCAGACCCAACGTTGAGGCTGGACCCTGTTGCGCAGAAGTGCCTCGACGCCATGAATACGTACACGACCCCTGTTGGCACCATTCTGCCAAAGGACCCCAAAAATCTGTAGCACAAGGTGGAATTAAGGTACCAGCTTTCTTGTGTATGGTACATGCTAGGGCTCTAGAGCGATCAATGCTCCAATACTTTCTGGATTACGTCGAGGATGTTTCACGTCTCGCGTTTGACGCCTGAGAAGCTGCGCTGCCAATTTTTTTTGTTTGTTTGTGACAACGGACGCGTATACAATTGGACTGGCGACGCGTGTGCAATATTGAGAATCCGTTCATCTCTCATTCGTACAACAAGACGGCACTGTGGAGCTCTTCGTTTCATACGCCGTTGGTAAATCATCACATAGAGCAAATGTAGACGAGGCTCGGGTTCGTATCTGCACCCCGCTTATTGGGATAGGCAAACTCATTTCTCTCCAGACAGAACAGAGATTCAGGAGGCGATAGTTCATGCGTTTCTACCTCGACTCTCCGAGGAGCGATACCCCCTCTAGTAGAGCGGAAAATCGGCCATAGAGTTTGATGCGAGGTTCGCGCTAGGCGTATATAGTTCTGTCCCACGCCGAGAGTTTCGTGCACGATTATGTTGTGCTGCTAAGGCGCGGTCGGAAACAACTTCGGCGATAAGCTAATTATAAACAAGCTTTATCGGTCTATGGCCGGCTCATTCGATCGGCATAGACCAGCTGCTCGTGGCCATGCGGGAGCAAAGGTTCCCGCAGCGGTCATGGACGGTGTGCGTCAGCGCAGCGAAGGAATAGACTGGCGAAAGTCGGTCGGATACGAGCCTACCAGGGTCTTCACAGTCGAAAGTTTGGTTCGACTTGGTTACTTATTGAGAAGTAGCAACGCAAAGTGGAGAGGAGAAGAGGGGGTGTTCGTCATGGCAGTGTCAGGCCTCCCGATTTCAAATCACACGTTGTCGCTGGGGACTGACTCGTTGCCGTCCAAGGAGGGGAAATGCGCGCTCTCGCCGCTCAAGTCCGCAAAATCGAAATCTGAGTTGAGGGGCAAGGGGACCCGAATATCCCCACCCGCTAGCTCATCAATGAGGTCAAGGGTAGTAGAAGTGGTTAGCTTCCTGGCGCCAATTGATGTGTGGAGTCGAACGCAGACAGGGCCAGGCGCGAGACGCGTGATCCATAGCTCGAGTCGCCGGTCATCCTAAGCTTGTTCTGGGGCTAGAGCAGACTGTTGGCAATGTTTTGTCATGTGGAAAGGAGGAAACTTGATTGGGATGAGCATCCGAGGGCGGAAAAGGTCGATGGATGGTCTATCGTAGTAGTGTACCAGATTGCGAAATGCTACCCTAAAAAGGTGGCTGGCCCTCGGTCCCAAGAAGATCGGCGCGCGTAATCGGCGCGCGTATTCGACGTAACCCAGTCCTCAAAATGTGAGAGACAGATGCGGGAGGTGTTTCGTTCAGTGAGACGCACGGAAAGAAGCGGTATCCTGGTCGCGATGACATACATGAGCAGTGAGCAGAGCGAAGTTCATGTTTGTCAGCAGGGTTATTGCGGGATTTTTGATGCATAGATCTGTCAACAAATTGGTATAAGGATGCAAGGCTATGTCATGGTGTAAATGGAAATAAAATATTCCCTTGGATTGTATGTATGAAGGCGTTGAGGTGTGTTGGGTGATCCTTTGCGAGCACCTTCCTTGGCCTCCATCGGAGAAATGGCCGACGGAATTTGCCGGGTTATTCCTATAGAAGGCGTCCAATATGTTGACGGATTGAGATGTGCACATCCTCGGGGACATTCAGTAGGTGCGCCGAAAGCATGTGAGCGTTCACGTGGTAGACAACACCCAACCATGCTACCCACGCATCGCATATACTTCGACCGGAACGCCATCCTTGAAGGGCCGTTATTCCGATGTTCCAAGATCCGTTGCGGAGACTGAAATCGTTGTTCGCTTCGAACTGCAGTACGCGGTCCAACGCGTAATAAGACCGGGGTATTCACATATGATCTCCGACATGCAATGCCTCAGGCTTCTAGCCGACTTCTAGTGGAGGAAAAATAGTGTGATCGCTTAAGATGCAATAGAGTATGATTCCATGAGACCAATCACAGCACGCGATTCTATGTACGAGGATGGGATCTGTGGGGTCGACGGCTGGGGTCGTCGCGCGAGTGTCGTCTAAGTAAGGCAGGCTGTGCGGTAAAGGATGAAATGAGCGCAGTGAGAAAAAGACTGATTGGCTGCGACGAGCAGTTTTTCCAAGCTTTCTCAGCAATAGCACGGCCGATATACACGTTCTTTGTCTGTCCCGAAACTATTGCCTGTGGCCCTGTATATCCTGGCGAGCTGAGATGAAGAAGAGTCCTGCAGATTGTCGTCGTCAGCTGTGTTGCAACGGGAAGGTCGCCCGCGCAGGAATCAACCCCTCGCGTGATGCTCATGCAGGCAAGGCACATGCCCACTGTCGTCGATGGTGCAAGTTGTGTATTGAACATATCGGAAGCTGCATGTAGCTTCAGACCCACAGGAGAGCAGCACTGACGACTCTCTGGACCCGCTGGTCGCAACAGAGGCCGCCCTAAAGCGCGTACCGATCAGAGTACGTGATGCGATACCCGGCCCCTCCGGCAGTGTGGTTGAGCATGGACCAGGGACAAGCAAGGACAGAGGCCCATCCCAGATCGCGCGTCCATGCCACCAGGTCGCATCCTGCACGTCTCTGCCACGTGAGGACTGCTCGGCCAAACTCAGACCCCCAATTATGCCGAAGCCACACGACCCACTTGGTACTTGGGGCCAGGGTGTAGCCCTTGTCAGTGACACCCGCAACCCACGAGGAAGCGTCGAGGACTTCGTTCCTGGAAAAAGGGCCGTGCGAACGTTAGCCTGAATAACTGTGGCTAATGTTGGCGTCAGCAGGTGATTGATGTATTCCATTTGGAATCCTCTGCAAAATTCTCAATGTGTACCAAGGCTGATGATTGGGGCGCATCCGGTGACTGTACCATTCTCCACACTCTGCAAGTCTCGGCGCTCTTCTCTACTCGGGGGCAGGGCTGAGTTGCAGAATTGTCGGGAGCAAGGTGCCGCATTCGGTTTCGATTTGCTCGAATCACACTGTGGCTGCCAGCGCCTGTCCGCGCAGATTCGCCTCTTTGAAACAGTCTTTGCTATCCGTCTAATTCAAAGAATCCGATTCTCGTCTCGAATTGCTGATTCGAATAACATGGTGAAGTCAATGCTAGCAGATCCTAGCGTCCTATACAATGGTGTGACTGAACTGTGCTTGCTTTAGAGTTGGTGCCCGCTTGCTACGCTGAAGCGATTCAGGCTCTCCCGTACCCGCTCGACGGCGCAGTGCGTCATGGAGATAGCGGCATCTTGTCTTTCATCCCGGCTCAGATCTGGATGGAGCTATAAGCACCCAATCATGTAGCACGACGGAGGATACGAGGTGGCCATGCTCGAAAAAAGCAAAAGGTTCCCAATTACGGATACATCGGGCTTTGTTCGCGGTTAGGCTGGAGGGCTTCCACGGTCGGGCTCGTCTGTCGACCAAAGATTTCACGTCAAAAAATTCTTGACTGACTAAAACTATGTTTGTAAAGTCTACGCGTAGGCGGCTTGACAAAAGGTAAAAGGGCGCGGATTGGTGGATGGACGGGTGGAGATACCCGGCTGATGGCAGTGCCATGCAGCAGCGATTCAGGGAACGCCCCCAACCGTATATTTCTTTCAACATTCAATATTTTATGTGCGCAGGTAGGATCCATGTCTCTGCGTGCATCGACAGGCCGCAGTTCGCCGAAGCAAGCGACGAGCGCTGGAGCAAGTCCGGCGGGAATCGTCGGAAGCGGGTTGCAGTGCGGATCCGACAAATCAAATCAGAGGGAAGAGTCGCTGGAGATTGCTCGTCGTCCTGGTGGGAGGACGATGTGGGCAGCAGAAGCAAAGATACGAGGCGGCGGCGAGCCCCGCTTTTCACGGCCTGGCGACAACGAGGGCAATTCACAGCGCAGCTCCTGTGCTTCATCCCGGCCTCTGCATCCCAACACGATCGAAAAGCAACGGCATGCAGCCCCTTGGGCGCCCAGCACCAAGAGGCGGGGCTGGCTGGCTGGCTGGCTGGCCGGACGGAGCAGGAGCAGGTGCATGTGGAAATGCTGACAAGGAAGAGCATGAGAATAGCACAATAGTAATATTGTACGAAGCAGAAATAATCACGGGTGGCTGGGTAGGCAGATGAAGAGGGAAATTTGGGCGAGGCTGAAACCGCAAATCTTGACGACGGCGAGAGGTGGAGTGGGGTACGGACGCAGCACCGACCGACGCGGCAGAGGTCGTGTCGTATTGCTGCTTGCGGGAGCCGTGTCAGTGGACGACTCATTGTGAGGCACGTCTTCGCGGGCGGGGCGGTGTGGAAGTGGTCGGGAGCCACTGCATCCCGAGCAAAGCACAGTCCTGTCGCCTCCGACGGTGACGGATGCCCAGCGCGGCCACGGTGATGACGGGCTGAGCGACGAGGAGCAACTGGGGGGCGAGGGCGAGGACGATGTGCTCTGCGTGTGGTTCTGAGCCGGGCGGGCCAGAAGCAAGCAAGACGAGAAAGCGCAGAGGCAGGCCATGGCATGGCGGAGCTGGGCGTCGTGGTGGGCCAGGTCGCGTTCGCTTCCTCGCAGCACGCATTGCCCATTATTGCCGCTTCCGTGCTGTGTGCCGTTCCCGATATTGACCCGCACCCGCGGACGGACAAGGCCATCTCCGGCCGACTGTTGCGGGCATGCCGTGGCAGTTGGGCGGGCGTGGTGGTGGTGATGGGCGTTGTCCTGATGTCCTGGGTGAGGAGAGGGCAGCGTTCGCAGGCGCGGTGGTGTTTAACTCGGGGGGTGAGGTGCTGGCGGCGTCTTAGCCTGGGCTAGCGACCCTGTTCCCTGCGCCGTCGAGGTGGTAGGGCCCAGCCTAGTGTCGCTCCTGTGCCCGTCCAGTACATATGTATCTCAGCCTCATCGAGGAGAGAGTCTGCGCGTGCAGCAGCCAGACGGCGATGGGCGCGCTGGGTGGCAGGCGGGCGGGCAGGCAGGCAGGCGGGCAGGTTGGTGGCAGGCATCCCGCGCGGGCACTCACAGCAGACGGCAGGCAGGGCTTAGTCATCGAGCGCCGCCGGGGCCTGCCGGGCGAGCACTTCTTTTATTTGACCTCGGCGGCTTGAGCGGCCCTCTTCTGTTCTCGCCACCTTCACGCCTTCCCGGCTTTGTCGCTAGACTGCGTCGCGAATCTCTGCCCTGCTCACTAACATCTCTCATCTCAATCGCGCGCCCCCTCCCCCCGAATCCCAGGCCTGCTCTGTCCTGCTCTGCTTGCTCTGCTTGCTCTGCACCGCGCTGCCTGCTAGTGCTTCCCTCCCCCCGGAGAAGCTGACTACACTACCGCTCTGGCTAACTCGCACGCCCGCCGTCCTACACGTGCAACCCGCGTCAAGACCGCAGCGGCGCGTTCGTGAGGCCTCCATCCACGCCTTCGTGCTCGTCGCCCTCGCCTGCACAGGCCTGCAACCCTTCTCCCGCGCATAGTCTCAGCGCCCAAAGAAAAGGCCCCCTCATCTCCCAGCGCCCCCGCCCGCAGCAGCTGCCGCTCTTGCAGCCGTCCAGCAACTGCGCGCGAGGCCTCCCTGCGCGTCTGAGTGTGCGCGCACAGTGGGGACGTTTGGACACGGAAAAAGCGGCCGGACGAGAGGCTGATCGCTCGGCAAGCTCGGCGCAGTTGAGCTTTTGGGAAAGCAACGAGAGCAGGGAAGCTCGCAAAAGGCGCAGTGGAGAGCGTGAAACCTAAAAAAACTCGTCTGCCACCGACGACGGCCCGACTTTGTTTCTGGCCCCAGCAACGCAAGCAGTTAGCAGCGCAAGCGGAGCCACACACCGACGAGCGCGCACTCCAGTCGAGCAGAATCACGGTACCCGCTCCCTCTGTGGGCCGCCTGCGACCGCATCACGCACTTTCACCGTCGTCGGCTCCCACACCTGTCAGACCCGGCACCAGCAGCCTAGTGTCTCCCCCCCCCGGCGTGCAGCCCTCCAGCATCCACCATCCGCTGTCGACCGCCCACTGGCCTCGCCGTCCGTGCTGCATTCTCGTCGCCGGCGCGCGCGCGTCCACAGTGCACACACCCACCACCCCCAACCCTACCTAACCCTTCCGCTGCCCGGCGCCCACACCACC